>OU015501.1:74835958-75193458 GCA_907164885.2 Dolomedes plantarius
TTACTCAACAGCGCGAAATAACAATTTCCGTCAGGTTTAATTCTATATTTCACAAACATAATTAAAAAAATAAAAATGGCAGAGAGAGAGAGAGAGAGAGAGCTAGAGAGATTCCTCAGAATAAACAAATTAACGTGTTTATGCGGCCTCGTGCTTAGTATTTAAAGCCAGATTTAAACATGTCACTGAGCATGCGCAGAAACAAATCAATGTGTTTATGCGGCCGCGTGCTGAGTGAATATCTAAAGCCAGATTTAAGAGTCACAGAGCATGCACAGAAAGCAAGAAATTGCGGTTACAAAAACTAAATTTGACATATCTATAGATTAAAATCTTTCGTTCAAGACCAAAATGAAGTAAATTGATGAAGTAGTTTTCTCTCACGGACTGATCAAAGAATCGGTTTAGCAACTTAAATACAGTCGATTCCGGTTAATTGGGCCACTGGTTAATCGGACCAGCCACTTATTCGGACAAAAATGAATCCCGATGTAATCCGATTAACCGGAATCGACTGTATATAGATTTAATTTTTGCAGTCGAGCGCCACTTTAACGACTAACTTCTAAGGCTAGCCATAGGCCCTCGGCTAAGCAGATAAATGCTCTAATCATAAAGTTACCCTTCCGAGGGAAAGAAAACGTAATTTCGATTAATTTCCTCATAATTTCCTCAAAATAAGCAGGACCCCGAGAAGGTTCACATCACATACAAAAAAGGGGAAAAAAGTCCCACCTTCTTTAAATTATTATTAAGACTCTCGTTGCGGGACCGAGGAATAATGACGACCACTGCCATGATGATGTGAAAATTCACAGTGCACGTTTTTTAATAACTAATTTACTGTTGTTTAAAGGGGTTTGAACTGTTATAACGAACTGTTCAAAGCTGCGGATATTTAACACTTTATTAACTTTAGTAGTAAACAGGCCTTTTAACGTAGCGAAACTCCGAATTGCTGACCCAGTACAATGTCATTCTACGATTTATCATAACCTGGTGACTTAAAATTGGCCTTCATTTGGCTTCTACTTTCAATATCGTATAAGAATTATGGTACGGTTTTTCCAGTTTAACTTTTAGCAATATTTCACTGTCGTAGCTAGCAACGTATGGAGGAGCCCACTTTCAAAGTAATGCTAGGAGCTTCTGGAAGTTGGATTGACAGTAAATTAAAATTGCAACATTTTGATTACGCTTACGATTTAACTTCATTTCTCGTCCTGTGCCATTTTGGTGAGATCGAGAAAATAAGGATATGAGGAAATAACGATATAGGCTTAATACTTTAGTAACTTATCAACAAACCTTATAAATTTCTTAATGCAGTGCCAACATGCCTCTCCAGCAAATCAAACAGCTGTCAAAACCTTCAGTTTCATTCTCCTTTATTGGCACTACACGGTCGTTGAATTTACAGGAGACGTTAAGACTCCAGAAGCTATTTACTATTATTTTTACTTGTGACAGAACTTATTTCAATTATATCGTTCCTTCTGTGCATGATTCGCTTATATATATATATAAAACAGTTCCGTAAGTGACTGACTCACTGACATACAACGCACAGACCAAATCAATGGACCTAAAGGGCTGAAATTTTGCATGGCGATTCTTATAGTGTAGGGGTGCACTAAGAAAGACTTTTGAAAAATTCTTCTTAGATTTTTTAAAATTAAATTTTTAAGCTGTTTTAGTAACTTTTTTTAAGTTTACATTTAAAACAATAATTTGAGGTTTATAAAATTTATATCACGAGAAAGATCATAAAAATTCCTTTAAAATGAGATCTTTTTCGAATTATTACCTTCATTTTCTAATTTTTGGTGGATTTTTAAAATTAATTTGTAGAATTTAATTTATTAAATGCTGATCACATGATTTATTTTTCGGTTACTTTAAATAAATTTATCGTCACGTGCATAACAACTAAAAACAAAAAAAAATATTTTTTCTTGCTAATGCAGCAGACGATTGGAAATTATCCAAAAAATATTAAAATACAATAAAAGATATCATGTTTCTCAAACTGTACTATATTAACTGTGCTATATTCTTTAGTATGTCCTATTACATTTAATTTGAATATTTTCTTCTACATTATTTTGTCTATAAAAATATCCCTTACGATTTTTTTATAAATATATATTTTTTGTAGATGAATTGTATACATTGATCGTCGTATTTATTATAAAGATATATATATATATATTGGCATTAATTGCATACATTGACCGTTTTATTTAATTTGAATGTACTCCGTAGCGAAGTGCGGTTTTCAGCTAGTCAAATATAGAACTGTTACGAGTTCGGGCGCGGTGCACCCGGTTGGCATGGGCGTCGGACCCAGTGATCTGAACATCCCTGGTTCGATGCTTGTCGCTGCAACTCCAGACGCCGTGTTCACTAATAGTGGCCGGAGGCACGCAAAATATGGTCGTGGCTAACAATGTCCCTCCAATGTTCCTCACATTTTACCTATGTGGAGGTTGCGGGGTCAAGTGTTTCCCGGTCTCGTCACTTGACTCGGTTCAGAAGTGTACGGGGAACCAATGTTCTTCGAGAGGTCAAGTCTCAGACTTCAGGTCCCTAGCCTCGGTACCTCCGCTTAAAGTGAAGCTGCTTACAAACCCTTCGCCGAGGACCTAGGCTCCTTTGGACTTAGTGTAGGCTTTCTACTCCTCCAAGGGGTAGTTGAAAAACAACACACCCAGAAACACGTTACCGGACGGTGAAATAAGAGGCTTAAGACTAGGGTTTTGACCCCGGGTTTCTCCCGAACCCGGAAACCCTGGGTTTTTCCAAGATTTTACCGAACCCGAAACCCGGGGCAATTTTAATGTAAATCGGGGAATTAGTTATTTATCTAATACAGTAGAATACCAATTATATTCCTTAATTTGGAGCCAAGCCCGAATTTAACAAGTCGGACTCGATACGGCTCTCAAAACAAATGAATAAAAAATACGAGACGAAGTGAGATGGAGATATATTGGCGTCGTCGTACGCCATAGCTCTATTCTCTAAAGTTTATGAGTTGGGGATTCCCATCAGCACGTACGTTTAGCGCAATTTTTCAGCTACACCACCCATGCCCTGCCTTTCTGGGTTTGTTGTTTGGGTGTGTTTAGTCATATAACTTTCAGGGTCTTTAACAACATTCGACCCTACTTGCGTGGAAGCCGAACGAGCATTTTCCTGTAATGGGTTCTCTTACTAATAAACTCAGAAGCCGACTCAATGATGATACGTTGAGTGCAATGATGGTTGTAGGTAGTTTTATGAAAAAATGAGATATTTATACCATTTTTATTTATGTTTACATATATGTATATGTTTTATAACACTTAAGTTTATTTACTGTTATTTTTACATTTGAAATTCTGAAATAAATTAAAGCTTCTAATGAACTATTTATTATTTTAGTTCTTGCTATTGACCCCCTGGAACCAACAAAGTAAACCGGAAAACCCGGGTTTTAAATTAAAAAAAAAAACCCGTCAAAAACCCGAAATACCGGGTTTTAAAAAAATTGCTCAAAACCGAAAACCCTACTTAAGACACGCCCTGATCAATCTGATCGTTTCATATGCAATAAATAAATAAAATCAATAAAAACGCAGGAGTTAATAACCCTATAGTACATCCCTTTTGGTTTGACAGTGTAGAATATCATATTACAGCATATCACAGCACACATACTGATATTCCTTTAACTTATGCTTTAATTCCTAGGATTTTTGCCTTTACTATATATAAAATATATTAAAGCAGTTATATTGAATTTAATCATAAAAAATATATTTATATGAAGAGAAGTTATTTTGTAAACATACACCTCATAATTTTTCAGTAACCCGAGGCTTTTAGAAAAAAGAGGAAAACATAGTTGACTAGTATCAAGAAAATAAGTTCATAGTATAATATATTTGATATTCTATATATAGTATAGACAAAACTTTATTTCTAGTCTCGTTATTATAATACCAAACTAAAGACTTGCTGATTCAACAAAAATTTGTCCTCAGAGAAAATTTTTTGATCTTAAACTCAAGTCAACAAATTTTCCATTCCCGGATAAATTATTTTCAATCATTTCAAGTTTTTGCATTTATATTACAAATATTTAAAAGTAAAGGAAAATTATTTGTAAGAGCAACTCACAAATTATATTTTGCTAATACAGAAAAGATAACACAAGTTTCGCTATACAAGTGTTTGACTTATTTATACTAAACGAAAAACTAAAAAGAAAAAAATGCTTTTTAATACAGCGAAGGAGCTGTATGTTTTTATTTTTTTTTTCAAACACATATTCAAGATTGATGGAAACAAAAGCTCCAGAAAATTGTTAAATAAAAGATAATGTAACCAAAGGTGCAAGCTATATAAAATTAAAATTGTGTTTCAAAGCTGTGCATTAACTGCCGCTTTAAACATATAGAAACACATTATTTCAAAATACACCATTTAGTTAATTAGTATTGTTGTGCTAATAAAGAGGAACATTTCTAATTTTTGCTTAATTCCATCATTAAGCTATTCAGTTTCTTTTCTTTTATTCAATTATATATGTATAACTTAATTGCTTAACTGCTCTGTTATGTATAAAGGGAACATGATATATTGATTGAGGTAATTTAGAGGTTGGAATCCTTATATGCATATGGAAGAAAAGGGGGCTGTAGTTTAGGAAAAGGAATGAAAGATTAGTTTTTCAATGGGACGCAAATTCTTTCTCTTACATGCAATAAAACATTTTAATTTTATTGCGAAAATTTCTTTTCTTGCAGTATCTGTCGCCTAAAGTAAAAATAGCGTAACGAATAGATGTTCAGCTAAATTTGTAAAGTTGTTGCTCAAGATACTTTATCACTGAGATTCATCTTTCTTCAGTTTTCAATTATATTTTACAAGTGAGAGATGATTTATTTCCTTAACAAATCACTGGCCAAGACATTATTTAATTTTTGGCCAATACGCATTAAGTATCATATTTGACTTGGACATTATGACTTTCTGTTTTATAGTTAGTGCATTATATGTTTAAATTTTACAATTTTATGTCTCACTTTTAATATTTCTTTTCTAACAGGTCTTGCTAAAAATTTTTATACATAAAGCGTAACTTTCTTTAATTATAGCACATTTTACACGATCAGATTTTTTTAGTTTATTTATTTTTCTTTTTAAGTTAATTTTATTAATACTTTTTATTTTCCCCATTTAGAATTTTCACCTAAACTGAAAAGAGCAAATCATTTAACTAAAATATCGATCATGTTTTCATCTTTAATTCACTATTAACCGTATTTCTTTCTCATGGCCACAGAAAGAATTTTCGACCTTTGCACGTAGTGTACTTCAATTGTATTCTTTGAACAATTTGTACAGCTATTATTTCCATTTTTCTTTTGACGGATTGTTTAGTGCCAAGAGATTTTCCTTATTTATCTATTGATCGACCGAGTTATTATTATATACCGTTAAGGTTAAGTTTGAATGGGGAGAGAACGAGTAAAATTTACTTATTATTTTTAGAGTTGTGTTCAAAATCAAGATTTCAGTTCCAACTTTTCCAATGACTGAACAACGTTGTTGTTGTTACTGCTTACAAAATAATCAGAATTAAGAATTTTACTTTAAATATTAAAAAAAAAAATACTAATTCTAGAGGAAAAAAAAGAATAAATAACATTGAAGCTTTAATAACATTGAAGATGCTTCATAAAAAAGTCTAAAACACTAAGAAAATGAAATTTAAATTATTGATTCCTCATAATCAATATCGTGGCAAGGTCTCAACATTAAATTTTGCTTTAAAAAAATTCAAATCTAAAAAAATTATAACAACAATTTTCGTGGTCAAAATAATGTTCGTTAAAACCTAATTTTAGACATACATTTTTTTAGAAATAACAAATTTTAGAGCCTTATTCCAAGTTTTTGATAGATACCTAAATGCATACCTGTGAAGCTTAGTTGCTTTATGAAAGCTGAAATACGCACCGCGGGGTCCCTCTCTGATCTTAGCCGTGCTTTTACACAGTACCTAATCCACATGGCCTGAAGGAAAACAAGTCTTGACTACTGATATCGGATCTTGGACCATCTGTCTACGATGTCGACTCAACTTCTCGAAATGAAGCTGCGATGAAGGAAAGCGATCCCTCTCCCACCCAACCATGAGCCCTGGGTAGTAAGCGCAGAGAACAATACAAGTACCCGTTGTATGTATCCCCCACGATCACTAATCATTCAATCGAGTGTTAAGTTCCACATTCATCCAAAATATCCGATCTATGTCGCGTGCATTCAGTAGGAAAACTAATTGGCATACGGAGACCTAACATACGAAATATTAAGAGTAATTATTTAAATTATCTTTCTTCTACACTGCTCAAAACAAATAGGGGAGCACATGGTTTTAACGAAATTACGCAAATACTTAAACCGATAAGTAACATAAAATATATCATCCATAATTTAAGCCTAGCAGGAAACAGAAGAAGAAAACTTCATATGCAAATCAAAGTTCATGACGTCAAAAACCAGAAAAAGAACATAAGGGAGGAAATCGGGATGTTGCAGAAACGTCTGTTTCACTGCCTTAAATGTGAAATTCGATTGCTCAGTTATTCTTTCTGAGAACAGGTGACTTGAAAATGTCTCAACAACGTGATTTACCGGAATCCATGGCATGGCGTAATAAAGGCAGACTTGAATCCGGGAAAACACAACGTAGTGTCGCGGACGTTGTTGGAGTCGCCAGAAGTGTCGTTGCAAGGCTGTGGAATCGATTCCAAAGAAACAGGCAATGTTAGACGTCGACCAGGGCGAGGTCGGCCACGCGCCACTACAGCAACTGATGACCGGTATATACTGTTAACAGCTCGTCGAAAACAGAACAGAGAATGCTACTCAGCTGCAAAGACAGTTGCTCTTGGCAACAGGACGAAGGGTGTCCAGCCAAACAGTACGTAATAGGCTTCATCAGGGAGGGTCTCTATGCACGTAGGCCAATGGTCTGCATTCCGTTGACCTCACGCCACCGTACGGCTCGAAGAAGATGGGCTGCTGAACATCGAGATTAGGAGCAACATGATTGGAGCCAAGTGCTGTTTACAGACGAGTCCCGATTCAGTCTGGAGTGTGACACCCGACTTGTTTTGGTATGGAGGGAAAGGGGCACTCGAAATAACCCCACATTCGTTCGTGAAAAATCACAATACAGACGAGCTGGTTTTATGGTATGGGGTGGAATCAGCATAGGTGGACGTACGAACCGGCATATCATTCGGAATGGTACTTTGACGGCCCGAAGGTATGCAGACGAGATACTGAGACCTCATGTCATAACTTACGCTGCAGCCACTGGAGATTCCTTTGTTTTCCAGCATGATAATGCCAGAACCGCATACAGCTCGTCTTGTGGAGAACATGCTTGAAGCTGAAACCATACAGCGTATGGACAGGGCCAGCATGCTCTCCTGACCTGAATCCAATCGAGCATGTTTGGGACATGATCGGATGACGCATTGCTGCGAGACCAAGGCCTCCTTTTACTCTCCGAGACTTGGAGATTGCCCCTTCTTGAGGAGTGGCACAGTATTCCCCAAAGTCTTATCGATAACATCATCGCGATCCATGGAAAACAGGTGTGCAGTAGTCTTAGCTGTTCGAGGAGACCACACGCATATTAAAAATCTTACTAATTTCTAAACAATACGTTTTTTTAAATCGTTTACATGTAACCAAATTGTTGCCCTAAATCATCTTTTCATGATTTTCCATATTTTCAAAGAATTAAAGCTTAATTACAAATTTTTTACGTCTTTTTTTTTTGTATGCGCATTGAACAGCGTATTGTACTATCCATTTTATGCCAATACGTGGCTGTCTCGCACGGTTTTCTTAACCTCTTTGGCTTGCTCCCCTAATTGTTTGAGCAGTGTATTAATAATGCCCCCAATTTTAAAAACTGCATAAAAAATATTGCACATATATATACCGATTACTAAGAAACAGCAACACACCTTCCTAAAAGATAGAAATTTATTTAGACATAAACATATACATTTTTCTGCAGTAATTCACAGCTCCTGTCAGTTACATGCTACATCGTCAACTTTCATTTCTCGGCTTCAAAGTTACTAAAAGGTTGGTCAACGAGCGAAGGTTGGAAACACCAAAAGCCCAGGGCTCGATTTAGAAAATTCTTGACTATAGGCACAACTCGGACGGGGGGGGGGGGGGGCTAACACTGATGTGGGCGAAACATTTCCAAAATTGACACAAAAAAAAAATAATCGTGAATCATTGTGAAAGTACCGTTTTACCAAGAAATGGCTATTTGAAGCGTAGAAGCCTAGAACATTATCAAATCAACAAAAAGCAATACAATATATAACTTCTTCCTTAAAACACCAATACAATGCAACCAGAAAAACTTATTAATCCCTTACATACACTATAACATACATATGATGAACTATACTTATAACTATATATATGATGAACCAATCAATCAAATTTGAAAGGATATATAAAAAAATTCCTATTAAAAAAGGTAAAATAAAAAAAAATTGAATTGGGAATTTTCCTTTTTTTTCTTTTAAAATAATTTTTTTTTTTTTTTGTTTTTGGGGGGGGGGGGTTGCTAGGACCGGGCCTACTAGGCCTAATGGAAAATCAGGGCCTGCCAAAGCCAGCAATATTTGCTGTTTGCCGAAAGAGTTCGCACAATAAATGGTTATAAATGCAGTTTCTAGAGCTTAGGTAAATGTAAAAGAGGAATGGAAATTGCTAAGTGTTTGCCAATCAAGAGTGGTCAAAGTTCGACTCGAAACCAAAAACGAAACGAAAAGGAAAGGAACTGAACTCAGAATGGAAAAAAGATAAAGGGGGGTACCATGATTAAATAAAAAGAATATATATTGAAGGAACTTTTAAAATTTATACATACACACCACACACCACGGGTGACATAAATTAAAACACCCCTACTCCGACCTCTCTATATATTGAGCTACTCAGTGTATAAGTTCAAATTTTGTACACATACTATTCAAACATGGGTAAACGGAATAAGTGAAAAAAAATTAGTTCCAGAAACTCCGATAGGTGGCTCTGTACACTGGACATGAGTGAAAAAGACACATTTTAAACAGCATTTATTTGAAGGTATCAAACATTCGTGTGACATGGACCTTATTCACGGAGGGAATGTTGCTCAATATACGTAGTTCCTTTCTTGAAGATGTAAAAAACCGCAGTCTGTGGACAGCTTGGTCAACTGCGGATCGTAAACTGGTCGACTGAACTGCTTCTCACACGCAGAGTGATGCCTTCTTTCAAGTCTGTCATGGTTTTCAGATGTCCTCGATAAACAAGATTTTTTAAGTTCCCCCACAGCCAAAAATCCCACTGATTAAGATCTGGAGAACAAGATGGCCAGGTTTTGGAAACGCACGACTGATTATTCTATCATTAGTGAACGTTGCCGAAGAAGCTGCTGTACACAGAGTCCAATTGTGTGGAGGCACTCCATTTTGCATAAAAGTAATTGAGTCAAGACATTGCCGCTGTTGCAAATGGGGTACAACAAAAGTTTCGAGCATCCTTTTGTACCTGTTGGCCGTCACGGTGCATGTCTCAGGGACATTTGCGAGTACCTCTTCAAAAAAGAAAGTCCAAGAATAAATGTGGATGTGAATCCACACCAGACTGTAACTTTTCGGTGAGTGGAGTAGAATCTCTTGGAAGGTACGGGGATATTCCGTGTTCCAAATGAAACAGTTATGGTATTCACTGTTCCACTGAGGTAGAAATGGGCCTCGTCGCTCCCCAGAATCTTCAAAAATTTCATTTCGCATAAGTTTTTAAAAATTATTATTACTTTTGTCTTTTTTCATATTTTTTTTGTTGTAAAGCGCACCTATCGGAGCTTCTGGTACTAATTTCATTCGCGTAATCCGTTTTCCCATGTCTTGAATAGTACGTGAACAAAATTTGAAGCCTTTACACTAAGCATTTCAATATATAGAGAGGTCGGAGTAGGGTTGTTTTAATTATTGTCACCCGATATATATATATATATATATATATATATATACAGAGGGAGAGAGAGTGAGATATTGAAAAGTTTCGTCACATCTGTGCAAATTAGAAAACGTAAGTTAATTTAACAATGTGTATACATCACACTACAGATGCGAAGGTATAACAGCCGGTAGGTAAGTTCAGACACTCCGCACATATCAAAGCAATGTTAGTAAAATAGCTCTAGAATGACAGCGTGGCGACTTCAAACGCGAACAAATAACTAGGGCAATATATCTATAGCAAGACTTCGTTGTGTATCGCTTTATAAATTAAATATTATAATTTAAATATACAGAGAATCAAATAAGTTTATAATATTTTTCTCCATCTATTGTTTAAGTTTGATGAGTGTCATTAGATTAATTTTCGCGCGGATTAATTGTGGTGGCATTCATGAAAGTTGAGCAAATTATAAATCATGTTTTATGTACGATAAATGTAACATACAGTTATTCAAATTGTTTTAGTATTTGATTGACTGACAATTTTCAATTTATTTTTAATTCTTTTTCATGTTGATTGACTGACTCAAGGTAAAGTTTTTTGTAATTAAGCTTTGTTTAGTTTTTTTATTTACCCCTTAAAATTTTAAGTTTTTATACGCTTAATTTTTTTCTTTTTATATATATATTTTAAATTATCGCGTACTGGATTAAAACACAGAAGTGCTTCACAAAAATCTTAAACACAATGGTGCTGAGAGTTTATTCAGATTCATTCAAGAAAAGAGACGATTTTTACTCACTTTTGCGAAAGGAATATACTGATAAGCGGACCCCTGGGGTGAACTAGGTCCCGTTTGTGAGGGGGTCATGAGCCCTGGAGATGCGTTCGGCCAATAATAGCAGAGATGATGAAATCAAAGGGGGCCCCGTAGATTGGACTAAAAAAATTATAAAAAGGATGGACACAAAAAAAAATAAGGGGACTTTCTGGCTGACTCGCAGACGGACTCTCTCGCTGGACTCTCTATCTGATCCCCAATCTTGGTGCAGTGCCATCCGGAAACTGATTATGAAGATTTGAACAAAGACCCTGGAGCTGGAGTAGTGACTCTCCCGATGTACTAAGACGATTGAACATGGAAGTGGCCTCGAGGCTATTAAGCTATCCCCTAAGATAAGTTTCTTTTTTCAATTTTTTTTAGCCATGGCATAATTTAATATTTTTTTGTTATTTAAGTTTTTTTGTCAGTCAATCACTTCTTTTTATTGTGGCCATTTTTTCTCTAATCGATGTTCAAGGTGATTGTTAATAATTTCTATACGAGAGATATTATCTATGTTATTATAATTACAGGTGGAATGAGGTTGTTATTAAATAGTATTTGTATGAGGAATTTATAATGAAGATGTTCAAGTGAACTCTTAATAATTTTAATATGAGGGATATTATTTAATGCTATAATTATTACAAGTAGAATGAGTCATTATATGTTTTCGTATGTTGAATTTATTATGAAGTTAAAGCAATGAGGGAATTTACTAAATTCTATTGTTTTAAGTAAAGTGAAAGGAATTTTATTAATTTGTGTTAAAAGAAATGAATAAAATTTTTAGTTTGTTTCCTCAGTTAAAATTGTGTCTGTCATGTTTTGTGAGTAATCATTTGTGAATTTCTGTTAGCCATAGAATCTAGGTTATTGTTTTAGTTTGGAGAATTAATACACAACGCAAAACTCACCACTATACGATTAAATGAAATGAAATGTGTAACTAAGAGAAATTAATTACTCATCCAGTTTTAATAATAAGTAATGAAAGTTTTAAATACAACACTTCACAGATGTTGCAATTAGCTCGATCCACTATTTATAGTATAATAATGAGGTGAAAACATATAGGAGCTACAACTAGGCAATTGCGATTTGGTTGATCGTACCTACTCATGGAGAATTATAGAAATGTAACCAATTACGAGAAAATTGTTATTACTCCGCAGAAATAATCCGAAATTACTCAGGATGTAACGTTAGTATAATAGTCGTTCAATAGGAGCTCAGAGAAAATGGGTTTCCGTAGACGAGTAGCCCCCCCCCCTCCCAGGGGACCCCGGTTTCCCAAATTGGTCGGCAGATCTGTACTGTCCGTCCGGCGCCCAGGCCCATACTAATCATGAACCGAACAATGGAAATAAACCCTCAGCTGAGTTTGCAGGTATTGCTACGCAGCTTCTGGTCTTCTGGTTCACCAAGCTTATGGACTTACGTCCGGGAAGCATTATTATTGTGAATAGACGAGTAGCCCCACAGAAGCCAAACAGCAGCATGTTCAACCTCCAGTTTAGATTAGAAAGCTGAGAAGCACTTCGATGGAGTGGCGAACCTTTTATACATAATCTGACGGTCTGATGGAGAGTTTTGGACAGGAGATGTCGGTTGAATGGTACCTACCCGACAGTACTGGGCCTACTAACAACTTTGGTGAAGGAGCATGATGATATAAGGATTGTTTGTCCGGTCCTCAGTAGGACTCTTAGTTTCGACCCAGAAAAACCCCATTTGTTAGGCATAGGTGTTTAAGATAATTCAGAAATTTGACCATCGCGGAAAAATTTCGTTTCTAGCACAATCGCGTCCCTGTCCAGAAACTGTGAACTATGCAACCCAGGTGACTTGAATGTCGAGTAACTAAACTGCCGTTCTCAGAGTACAGATCTCAATCATATAAAACATCTTTGGGATGAACAGGAATGGCGATTTCATCCAACATCAGTGACTGAACTCGAGAATGCTGTTTTGAAAGAATGGAGAAACATTTCCTCAGCAGTTAATTTAAAATTTAGTGGATAGTCTTCCCACTAAATACTGGGATTACATGTGACTAGAATCAAACAGTCCTAAAGTTGATAAAGTAATATTTTTGAAGAGTATACATTACATAATTTTTTAAGCTATTGGATTTATTGTATGATATTGCGTTATTTGACAGAACATATGGATTGAAAGAAGTAATCTGTAAACTATAAACGATAACGAACGAAAGGAATATAGAAAGAGGCTAACGACATTTTTATTTTTTCTTTAGGTATGGTGATCTGGATTATTCCTTTTTCAACAATACTAATGAAAAAGGTTCATTTCAAAATATTTTATTTTTAATACACATATATAGTAGATAAATTGTTATTATAATTATCTATGGTATTATAAAAAATTAGGGTAGATTTAGGATGCAAATAACATGTATAAATGCAAAGGAGAATCCATTTTACTTCTACAGGTATTCAAATTATGGCCCTGTCTATCTACATGTATCTGTTTGTATGAAACATAAAAATGCGCCAAATATACTAGTGAGGAAGAAACGTGAAAATGACGGATCTCCGCTAAATCAATAGTGTGCGATACTGAGCCTAAAATATAGATATACAGAAAAATCGTTATATTTTGCAACTGCTATCTCCTCTTCTGGGTTTCATGGAATAGTTTCAATACTTGGATTAATATGTAAAAATACGAGAAATATCAGACATTATATATTGTGTAAAACTCCGAAGATTTCATTTTTTCCACCTTTCTCTTGTGAACCAATTACCTTGTCCTTTAACAGGCTTCGTGCCAAGTTCATGTTGCTAATGATCAATTCTAATTCCATTTCGCTACTCAAAATAGCTTTATTAACTGAGAAATGACACGAAAAGCTCTTAAGTCATTGAACTTAAAAATGTGGGAAAACATGTCTAAATCTTCTATTCGAAACTTTGTCTAAATATTTACTTTCACAAAAATTTTTTTGAAAGATGTAAGCAAATCCTACTAGCCGTGATTACGGGAACCGCGTATTATAGGAAGAAAAGAGTACGGTATTTTTTCTTTGGTGCAATAGACAGCTAGCGTTATTATAAGTGTGTATATGAAATGCCGTGTCATATAGCCTCAAAATATTTTAACAAATTGTTGAAGTTAATGGAAAAGAGTTCCGAGAATCCATACTTACTTTGATTAGGTATTAACTTTGCAAATAGCTTCAGTTAATCAAGAACATCCCAAAATGATTACGTTTAAAATTATGTAATATTATAATAACTTTTAGTTTCTCTAACTAAGTGTTCTTATCATTATCGTTTCAATTCGAATTTCGTTCTCATCTGGCAAAATGAATACATCACTACATAAAAGAAGATGGCAAAATGCATAGGACACGTCCTTCTGCGCAGTGCCAATTTCAAAAATATACATCTCCAGCTTACCAAGAAGCCTTGGACCTTGGTTTCGCCTTTGTTATAATCACTCCTCTTAATTTTTACCCGTGACTGACAAAATGCAGTCAATAAACCCACTTAGGAAAGAAGTATTGTCTATCTCGACTTGTGATACAGAATTTAGAGTGCTTGAAGATAGCAAAATGCATAGTGCACCCCTGCCGGGAAGAGCCAATTGCAAATAATACACCTACAGTGTACCAGGCAGAATTGGACATAGGTTTCGCCCTTGTTATCGGCTCCTCAACTTGGATCTAGGTACAAGTCTACCTGGTACCCTAGAGATGTATGTTTTTGGAATTAGAACTGCCCAGCAGGTACCAAATAAACTTGGACATAGGTTTCGCCTTTGTTATGGGCTCCTCAGCTTGGATATAGGTACAAGTCGACATGGTATCCTGGAGATGTATGTTTTTGGAATTAGAACTGCCCAGCAGGTATCAAACAAACTTGGAAATAGGTTTCACCCTTGTTATGGTCTCCCCAACTTGGACCTAGGTACAATTTTACCTGGTACCCTAGAGATGAATATTTTTGCAATTAGCACTGCCCAGCAGAGCGTGCTCTATGTAATTTGTCATCTTCGCGAGCTCTGAAATTTGTACAACAATTCGTGATAGACGATGGTTCTTTCCGAGGTGGGATGGATGACTGCACTCTGTCAGTCAATAGTAAAAATTCTGAGAATTTCCACATTTGGTATTCCTTTCTCTCCAGCTCATTCATCGGTTATGCCATGTTGAGGATGAGACCATAGCAAGGACGAAACCTAGGTCCTAGGCTACCTGGTACGTTGGAGATGTATATTACTGCATAACAGTAGATTACTTTATGTTACGAAGGTTTCTTAAGAGAATTATACGCTGATTTGGTGGATATGTGCAATTCTTAAAAGATTAACATCCTTTGAAGATGTATATACAAATTATAAGGTTTATGTTACGAACTCTCTCTATATTTCATTTGAAAGATCAGGCTGATTCCTTAATGGAACAAACTGGCTTTCTCGTGTTCGTAGATATAAATCAAGAAACCAAACGGCCAATCGATGGCCGAATGGCTAGGGCGCTGGTTTTCGGTTCAAATCTTGTGGGTTCGAGTTTTACTGTTGGCGTGAATGTAGCCGTTCGGAATCGGCTTTAAACTGTAGGTTCAGGTATAATGAGGAATTTGCACATGTGGAGAATATGCTCATTTCTATTTTTTATCAACAGATTGGTTATCAAAATGTTAGAAAACACCAATTAAAACGTATATATAGATCAAAATAATTTTAATTTAAAATAAGCGAAAAGTGTTGAAAAATCATGTGACCTCAAAACGCTACGTGATTGGTTCTGACGTCACTAAGCACCATCCTTCAATGTTTACATTTTTCTAGCTGGAGATTTTACGATACCTACTCTTAAACTAACACTTTAAAATCATTTAATTTTTCTAATTTGGCGCTGTCAAGTTTGTGGTTATTGTCTATCCCTTTATTTTATAATTATATTCTAAAATTGTCTTTATTATTAGTTTTATTTTTATTTTATTTCTGTTTTGTTTAACATGGCTTTATTGCCCGGTTTTGCAAAAGGACAATCTGATAACCTGCCTAAAATGGATTCATTTGCAGTGTTTTCCTTTTTGGGAAATAATCCAAGTTTTATGGGAGCAGAAATACGAGGACTTAAAGCTCAGATGTATGTATACATTTGTTTGCATTTATTATTCTACTTATGTAATGTAGATTGTAGTACGCTGACGTGCATTGTTCTTTACAGAAACCTAAAAGTTAGATATTGTCTATTCATATTATTAAAGTAATCTCTTAATCTACAGGTTTCAGTGGTACAGGTGCAGTGGTTCAGTGAAGACATCTGGGGGGGGGGGGGTTGTAACCCACCTACCGCAAAAGGAATTTCTAAAAATGCTACTGCATACATAAATAAAGCTAAAAAATACATTCTGAAATGTCAAAGTTTAAATTAAGTTTAATACAGTATTTTAATTGCATAATTGCATAGCCATAACATGCTTTTATAAGCTTTAATTTTACTCGCTCATGGTGCTTGTCACTATGGTGAAAACTTTGCAATAGACTTTTAAACTATTTCCTGATAAGCTATATCATTGACATAATATTTAATTATTAAAATGCAGCAACAGTATAGCCTTTAAATAATAAAATTTCAGTAAAAGTGTCATATAAATTTATTCATAAATTGATAACGATTTTGGCTAATAAAAATATTAGACTAATCTTGTAAAACATTAATTTCATAGTTTGAATCTTCATTGTAAGCAAATTAATATGCATAATGGAACAAATTTATATAATTATATATTTTTCTTGTAGCACTATTTTGAAGCAACATTGAATTCAGTGGCGCACCCAGGGGGGGGGACAAGGGCCCCCCCCCCAAGAAATAGAAATTGCATTATGAATATATTGATTTTGCATTATAAATATTTTTATACGTTCATCTCAGCCCCCCCCATACATTATAAATATTTTTATCGTTCATTTCACCCACCCCCCAAGAAAAATCCTGGGTGCGCCACTGATTGAATTCTTATTAAAAGTTACATTTAATATGTTAACAGAATGAAGAAATAACTTGCCGAAAAGTGATCTTCACAACACCAGTGAAGTGGACTAAGTCTTAGTGGACAATGCTGGATTTTTTTTCATAGCGTTTCATTGCAACTGTCCATGCTTTCCTTTTCACATTATCTTTTGGAACACACAAATAAAAAGCTTTCCAGGTGTATTTACCGTCGTGCTTGGACAGCAAGGTACTAAACAATATTTAAAATTTGCTTTAACATACTTTGACATCTTAAAAATAAAAAAAAATAAAAACGCTAGATATCAAACTTAAACTACGCAACACAATCCAAACACCGAAGTAAACAAATGCGCTATGGTGCACTGTGACGTAACATGTATCCGCGTAGGAAAAGTAGAGTTTTTGAGACGAAGTAAATAGTGCGCGTTTAAAAACAAATTACGTTAACTTTTAGAGTTCTAAAACTAAAAAAAAAAGATGCTTTCGCTCGTATTTTTCTATTTTCTATATCATAAATGTAAAATAAAAAAACGTGCAAATTCCTCATTAGCCTTTGTGTAGCAAAAAGTTGACCGTAACGCTCCAAACCAAACCAAACCAAGAAATCAAATGTAGAACATTTCTGAGTCAGTAACACGCTGTTAACATACGTGTTTCCGATTTGTCTGAAATATTGTTTTAAAAATTTATCTAAATATAATTTTTTAATCTTATTAATTATTATCATAAAATTTCAAACTTTAGTTAAATCAACAGTTCGAGCTCGCATGTACATTGTACAGTTTTGATTGCCAGAAAGTGCTTGCTGAAAACAACAAACTTTTAAAAGGTGGGTGAAATACAGAAACTTTATTTTGTCTTTATTCTCAATGATAATGATATATTCTAAAAAAGTAATTCTTCACAAGCAAATAAATAAAAATTTAGCATGCCAGAGCAAATCGACGAAGCGTCTTGACAACCCAGAAAATTATAACAGCATTTTATGATGCCTCTTATACTTACTCCGAGTTCACACGTAAACTCATTCACTCAAAAAGAAATGCGAAAGTGACATGAACATACGTTTTCAATGTATCAATGCCTTGAAGTCTATCTCCTTCCCCGAAAATGAGTAAGAGGCATTTTAGTGCTACCCCTGATACTAATACTCTGAATAAAGAGATGAAAAGAAAGCCAATTACTCGTTTCTTGAAGGAGGCTCTTGTGGTTTTGTCAGAAATTTTTTTTTCTTTGGGGCCAATGAACTGAACGTAGATCTGAGAGATGCATAGTATTGAGTATCGGAGGAGAGAGGAAATTTAAGTAGTATTTACAGTAGTGAAAAAGAAAACCTGTATTATCGGATTATGGAAGTGACGGGAGGATGAATGTTAATATTTTATAAACATAAGGTTGTCACACAAAAAAGTTCAGTTCTCTAAGTTTTTTCTCTTTTTGCACATTTATGACTTGAAAACGTAAGTCGTCGCAGACAAAATATATGGATACATGATTTAGTGTATACATGTTCCTCTACTAAGAGAAAACCGGTATTATCGGATTAAGGAAATGACGGGAGGATGAATGTTAATATTTTATAAAAATAAGGATGTCACACAAAAAAGTTCAGTTCTGTAAGATTTTTCTCTTTTTGCACATTTATGACTTGAAAACGTAAGTTGCCGAAGACAAAATATATGGATACATGATTCAGTGTATACCTGTTCCTCTACTAAGAGAAAACCGGTATTATCGGATTAAGGAAATGAAGGGAGGATGAATGTTAATATTTTATAAACATAAGGTTGTCACACAAAAAAGTTCAGTTCTCTAAGTTTTTTCTCTTTTTGCACATTTATGACTTGAAAACGTAAGTCGTCGCAGACAAAATATATGGATACATGATTTAGTGTATACATGTTCCTCTACTAAGAGAAAACCGGTATTATCGGATTAAGGAAATGACGGGAGGATGAATGTTAATATTTTAAAAAAATAAGGATGTCACACAAAAAAGTTCAGTTCTCTAAGTTTTTTCTCTTTTTGCACATTTATGACTTGAAAACGTAAGTCGTCGCAGACAAAATATATGGATACATGATTTAGTGTATACATGTTCCTCTACTAAGAGAAAACCGGTATTATCGGATTAAGGAAATGACGGGAGGATGAATGTTAATATTTTATAAAAATAAGGATGTCACACAAAAAAGTTCAGTTCTGTAAGATTTTTCTCTTTTTGCACATTTATGACTTGAAAACGTAAGTTGCCGAAGACAAAATATATGGATACGTGATTTAGCGTATACCTGTTCCTCTACAGACACAATATCTAATATAATAAGATACTTTGCGTATATAAAAGTTAGATAAAGTTCAAATCTTAATTATAATATTTCATCCAATAGGTTTTCATATTCATTGGTTATCAGAAACAGTTTCGAGGAATATGTCCTCTACAGACACAATATCTAATATAATAAGATACTTTGCGTATATAAAAGTTAGATAAAGTTCAAATCTTAATTGTAATATTTCATCCAATAGGTTTTCATATTCATTGGTTATCAGAAACAGTTTCGAGGAATATGTCCTCTAACTGCCTACAATATTGGGGTACATGAATTCACATAACGATTTTGTATTCTTAATAGTTTTACATAAACTATTAGAAATCTATTTGATATTGTGTTCTTTTACTTCTACGGGAATGTAAGAAATAAAAGGCCAAGCAGAGATAATTTCGTTGAACTGACGTCATTACTTTTGAAGCAAGTATATCTCAACATGACAGTTTCAATCTAGAGGTCTCTTTCAGATACTCCATATGCAAATAGAAAAACGAGTTTAGCAATTACGATACATATTTTAATCTCAGTAACCCTCGTTTGCGCTGCAAACTGTCTTACGATCTCAGGTACAGAAATCTTTACAATCTATATATATAAAACAGTTCCGTAACTGACTCATTCATTCATTCATTCATTCATTCATTCACTGACTGACTGACATACAACGCACAGACCAAACCGCTGGATCTAAAGGGCTGAAATTTTGCATGGCGATTCTTCTAATAGTGTAGGGGTGCACTAAGAAAGATTTTTCTAAAATTCTTCTTAGATTTTTTTAAATTAAATTTTTAAGCTGTTTTTTAAACTTTTTTTACGTTTGCATTTAAAATAATACATTGCGGATTATAAAATTTATATCACGAGAAAGATCATAAAAATTCCTTCAAAATGAAATCTTTTTCGAACCTTTACCTTGATTTTCTGATTTTTGGTGAATTTTTAAAGATTAATTTCTAGAATTTTATTTATTAAATGTTGATCACGTGATTTCTTTTTCTGGTACTTTAAATAAATTTATCGTCACGTGCATAACAACTAAATAGACAAAAATAATATTCTTTTTCTTTCTAATGCAGCAGACGATTGGATATTATCCAAAAAAAATAAATATCCCTTACGATTTTTTTATAAATATATATATATATATATATATATATATATATTGGCATTAATTGCATACATTGACCGTTGTATTTAATTTGAATGTACTCCGTAGCGAAGCGCGGGTTTTCAGCTAGTCTATATATATAAAACAGTTCCGTAACTGACTCATTCATTCATTCATTCACTGACTGACTGACATACAACGCACAGACCAAACCGCTGGACCTAAAGGGCTGAAATTTTGCATGGCGATTCTTCTGATAGTGTAGGGGTGCACTAAGAAAGATTTTTCAAAAATTCTTCTTAGATTTTTTTAAATTAAATTTTTATGCTGTTTTTGTAACTTTTTTTAAGTTTGCATTTAAAATAATAAATTGAGGGTTATAAAATTTATATCACGAGAAAGATCATAAAAATTCCTTCAAAATGAAATTTTTTTCGAATTTTTACCTCTATTTCCTGATTTTTGGTGAATTTTTAAAGATTAATTTTTAGAATTTAATTTATTAAATACTGATCACGTGATTTCTTTTTCTGGTACTTTAAATAAATTTATCGTCACGTGCAAAAAAAAATAGACAAAAAAATATTTTTTTCTTACTAATGCGGCAGACGATTGGACTTTATTTTGTCTATAAAAATATCCCTTACGATTTTTTTATAAATGTTTTTTTTACATCAATTGTATACATTGATCGTCGTATTTATTATAAATATATATATATATATATATTTTTTGGAATTAATTGCATACATTGACCGTTGTATTTAATTTCAATGTACTCCGTAGCGAAGCGCGGGTTTTCAGCTAGTCTATATATATAATAAAACAGTTCCGTGACTGACTGACTGACAGACAATGCACAGACCAAACAGCTGGACCTAAAGGGCTGAAATTTTGGAAGGAAATTCTTCTTATAGTGTAGGGGTGCACTAAGGAAGGTTTTTGAAAAATTCTTTAGACTTTTTAAAATTAAATTTTTAAGCTGTTTTTGTAATATTCTTTAAAGTTTGCATTTAAAATAATAATCTGACGGTTATAAAATTTATATCACGAGAAAGATCATAAAAATTCCTTTAAAATGAAATCTTTTTCGAATCTTTACCACCATTTTCTGATTTTTGGTGAATTTTTAAAGGTTAATTTTTAGAATTTAATTTATTAAATGCTGATCACGTGATTTCTTTTTTTTGGTACTTTAATTCATCGTGACGTGCATAACAACGAAATAAACAAAAAAATTTTTTTTTTTTGATAATGCGGCAGACGATTGTACGTTATCCAAAAAAAAATATTAAAATACAGTAAAAGATATGTTCCTCAAACTGTACTATATTCTTTAGTATGTTTTATTAGATTTAATTTGAATATTTTCTACATTATTTTGTCTATAAAAATATCCCTTACGATTTTTAATAAATATATATATATTTTGTTTTTTTACATCAATTGTACTTGTATACATTGATCGTTGTAGTTATTATAAATAAATAAATAAATATATATATATATATATATATATATATATATATATTTATTTATTTATTTATTTTTTGACATTAATTGCATACATTGACCGTTGTATTTAAAATGAATGTACTTCGTAGTGAAGTGCGGGTTTTCAGCTAGTAGTTTAGATAAGAGTGAAAACTCTTAACCGAACTACTTTAAATGAATGCATTACAGACTGATGTGAGTGTCGTGTATATATATACAATGGTTATCAAAAATTAAGGAAAAGTCACAAAGATAGCGATTACTTAAAAAGTTACGCGTAGAATTTAATGAAACTTATACACATTATACAGCACATAGGTAGGTAGAAAATAGCATAAAAAGAAATTGCCAGACAATTATTGTGTTATAGAAACTAGCATATATATACAATGAACAAATCAGATGTGTCAGTTTGGTATAGGAAAAGTACCTTTAATATGGCGTATGATCACCCCCCTCCCCCCCGAGAAGCAATACAGCACATACAGCGATGTGTGATGCTGTCAATTATGAGGTCTATGAGTTGGGTAGGAAATGAGAGCCATTGCTCTTGCAAAGCAGTTGAAAGCGTGGCTAGGGTCCTAGGTGGAGGATTGAGAGCAGATATACGTCGTCTTAAAGCGTCCCAAATATGCTCGATAGGATTCAGGTCCGGTGATCGAGCTGGCCACTCTATGCGCTGAATTGTTTCCTGCTCAAGATAAGCATCCACGATGCGATCCCTGTGCGGTCTCGCGTTATCATCCTGTAGCACGAAAGCATCACCTATTGCCCTGGCATAAGGGAGCACATAAGCATCAAGGATGTCATCTCTATAAGTGTGAGCATTCACATTTCCACGGGGAAAGACATGGAGGTCTGTGCGTCCACCCAAAGAGATACCACCCCAAACACAGACACTTCCTGATCCGTATGTATCTCTTTCACGGATGTGTTATGGATGAAAACGAGTTCCAGGTTTTTTCCAAATCAAAATACGCCTACTATCGCTTTGGAGGCTAAACCTGGACTCATCCGTAAAGAGAACAGCCCTCCATTGATCACACGTCCAGTGGACATGTTGACGTGCCCACTGCAAACGTTCCCGTCTATGGCATGACGTGAGCGAGACGCAAATGGCTGGTCGCCTCACAAAAAGACCACCTTCGTAAAGCCTTCTACGCGCGGTTGACGTTGATGCCAACCTTCCCGAGCTTGCAGCGAGGGAGGATCTGTTCAAACGCAGTTCAGACGGAGTTGCGGTTCTATTCCTTCGTGTGCATAACGACAAATATCGGTCAACGGCACTCGTCGTAGCGTATGGCCGTCCTTGGCTGAACCTCCTGGATGCCGAATCCGTGGTTAAAAATTGTTGCCAAAGTCGCCTTGCTCTGAGACATGCGCTTTTATGCTCCTCGTAAATGACATATACCGACAGCAGCGCCACTATTTTACATAATGTAGTATTGTTCAGCACTTTTTACTTAACATTTTCAAATTTTATACAGATTCGCCTAGTTTTGAACGTGTTATCTCACTTTTTGTGATTTTTCCTTAATTTTTGACAACTAGTGTATGTGTATATATATATATATATATACATATATATATATATATATATATATATATATATATATATATTAATTAATGTGTGTATCTATATGGCGTTATGAATATTAATGAATTTACCCTAAAATGGGTGGTGGCAAAGTCGTTTGTATAATATTACAGATATTTTTCAAATTATCAGTTTCACTGAATTTGAAATGGTATCATTTTATTTTACATACAGATGGTCTAAAAATATAAAAGGTAACTATTTGTATTAACTGTTGACCATGAAATCTGATTTAACATTCTATCAATAGGTAATTTATTAGGGTTTTCTTTGTTAATGGTCTGATAAGTAATATTTAAAAATAAGTGATATGAAATAGGGAATTTTTTCGTATTCTGCATGTGATCTTTATACAATATATTTTCTGAGACGTTCAAAAATCACTTTCAATGAGAGAAGGGAAGGGAATAGGAAATGACACTCTAAACTCACGAGTTTTAGCTCAGTTTTAAACCAAATTAATTTCATTAACCGATTCTCTCGAGATTTGCTTACTTAAATTTGACAGTGCCCTAAGCACTTTATTATTACTATGAGCAAACAACTCTTAAAAGGTTCCTAATGAGATTAAATGATAGTAAATTAATTAATTAAGTGATGTTTCATGCGCAAAAGAAAAATAATTACCTCCGGTTTTACTTTGTGTATTTTATAGAAAAATAAATCAAAAGAATAACTACTTTCTCGCATTTTCCATTGTAGATCACAGAGTAAATGAGAGATAAAAATCACTAAGCGATAGGAGAAGAGCATATTGATAATCTAACGAATTTATTTAGAAATCGACATAAAAATGCAAATTGGTGGACTCTAGTGCTCGAATATGTAATGATCTGCTAGGGCTAAAAGCCTAAACAAAAATCTCCCTTTCAGATGTAAGCCTATAAATTATTTTAACAACTCTTTAAGGTTAGAATGTAAAATTTCTTTCCAATACAAAGGATTTGAAGAATAAACCCATTTAATCAGAAAATGAACAGATGTGAAACATACATAGATTGGGTCGAAATAAAACCAAAGTTTCATTTACTAAGTATTGTCATCAACAGCCACAACAAGAGCAAATCGAAAACAGGTTGTCTCTGTAGAGGTATCACACCTTGTATCATCATTCTGCTATACACTGTTTTAAGAACATAACAGTTTTGTTTTCCCCGCAACATGTTACTCTTTTAAATTGAATAGAAATTTCTCGATTTAGATTATATATTCGTATCTGTCTATCAGTCTAAATGTATATATATATATATATACAGTGGACGCTCGTTAATTCGAATTCGAAGGTTCTCAGAAAAAAGTTCGAATTATCCGAAGTTCGAATTATCCGATGTTAAGAGAAAATATATAACTTTAAATGTGTATCACTGAAGAAGAAAATCTCCTAGTATGTATAACCCCAGAAAATATATTATACTATGTTATCTAAAGTTAAACATATTAAAGAGCAATACAGACTTACTTTAATCATAAAATGAAGCAGAAGATTTGCAGTATAAAGTAAACTTTTACTAAAAATATGAATTACACTTTGGGGAAAAACTGTAAAATGGATGTTTGGTTTTGTTTATGATGCCTACATTGTTCAGCCAGCTTCTCGATTTGAAGTAAACATTTCAATTCATTTTCAGAGGAAGGTTCCATCTGAATAAATGCTTTCAGAGTTTTAATAGAGTCCATTATGGCTTTGTCCATAATAACCCCATTAAAAATATCTTTCGGCAGGTAAGTAGAGAAAAGTCCTCGCAGTTTCCTACCGAAATTAGTGCATACGTCTTCGTTTACATCAGAGCTTTGGCCACATACAGTTTGATAAGAAATATTGTGCCTTGACTTAAATCGAGAAAGCCATCCATCACTGCATTTAAAATCTTCAATACCCATTCGACTTGCCAATTCATCAGCCTTCGTCAGCACTAGGGGTCCATTTATCGGAAAATTTTGAGATCTAACATCCTGGAACCATAGCAGTAGAGCTTTTTCTAGAACTTCTTGGGACGCATTTCCCATGCGTTTCCTTCCTCTAGCAAATTTAGATTTTTCCGATGAATCTAAAATTGACTCCTTGTTTTTCAAATTAGTTGACAAGGCATTTTTTTAAAATTCCATAGTCAGCTGCTAACTTCGTTTTACATTCGCCATTCTCTACTTTCTTTAAAATTTCTACCTTTGTCTCCAAAGTTCGGGTTTTGTACTTTCCACGTGTAGACATCCTCAACTTTTACACGTTCACACCACACAATGAGGAAGAAAAACTAGACCACATTAACTTGTCTGCACTGCAGTTATAACTCACGCAGCTTCCTAGAATCTGTAGTAAAGACTAGTTTTTCTGAAATTCTAAGAAAATCGATCCAAATAAAGGAAAATTTCTTTTTCCGTTTATCACTAATACGGACAATAGCTACTAACGTTTAGCGGACATGCAATAGTCTAGGAATTCAGGCATGTGCCTCTTTACACAGAAAAGAAATTTTGACACACAAAATAATAAATACAGTGTGCATTTTTTCCATTAAACGAGGAAAAATAATTTTTTTTGTCTAATTTTTAGTTCGAATTAACCGAAGTGATAAAAATTTAGTTCGAATTGATGAGATTTTTTTAACATTAACTCCAATACAAGTTTTTTGGGGCCTTTGGATTAGTTCGAATTAACCGAAAGTTCGAATTAACCGAGTTCGAATTAACAAGCGTCCACTGTATATATATATATATATATATATATATATATATATATATATATATATATATATATATATATATATATATATATATATATATACTCTTAGGCAAAAAAAAAAGACGCACCAAGAAGGGGTAATGCAAATTGGACACAAATTGATATGCATGCAGGTTTCGACGGGAAATGCAAAATTTTAAAGTTTGGTGGCCAATGAATGAACATGTGACTCTGCAGCGCATCTTAACTACGCAACTGGCAGGATATTAAAGAGGAGAAATTTTGATTCCAGGTCATAAATTCTTTGCGAATTACATTCCGTGTACTCAGGTAGACAGTAACTATGCCTTGCATACAGGTGCGCGAACAATATGCGCAGATGTCAGCATTTGAGAGAGGACGTGTAGTTGGGCCCAAAGAAGCCGGTTGATCTAATCGGCAAATCGCTCGACATTTGGATAGGAGTGATGCCACTATTAGACGATTTTGGCAGGAACCATGTCCGAACATAGCGTCAAGAAGGAAGCTGTCGGCCTAGAGAAACGACAGAACGTGAGGACCGAGCAATCATCAGAGCGGCACTCACAGACCCAGATTCATCATTATCATCGCACGTACAACTGGTACATCAATGACCGCAAGGACCATTCATAGACGGCTCAGAGAAAGGGGGTTGAGCTCACCGCGACCCTTGCGGCGACTACCATTGACCTCTGTACACCGACAAGCCCGTTTGCAGTGGTGTTGAGCACATTCGACCTGGAATGTCAATGACTGGAGTAGAATTGTCTTTAATGATGAGTCTCGCTTCGAACTGAGCCCCGATGTCCAGCGAATGCGTGTCTGGAGATGGCCCGGACAGCGGTGAGATACCAACCTGACTGTCTTCCGCCATAAGGTCAGACAACCAGGAGTGATGGTCTGGGGTGCCATTTTATTTCATAGCAGGACCCCTTTGGTTGTCATCCGCGGCACCCTTACAGCACAGTGGTACGTCGACGATATTCTACTCCCCGTTGTGTTGCTTTTCATATCACGCCATCCTGGGCTTACATTTCAGCAAGATAATGCCCGCCCGTACACGGCGAGAGTTTCCACTGCTTGTCTTCGTGCTTGCCCAATGCTACCTGGGCCAAGCAAGGTCACTGGATCTCTCCCCCATTGAGCACGTTTAGAGCATTATGAGCCCTCCAACCAGCTCGGGATTTTGACGATCTAACACTCCAATTGGACAGAATTTGGCACGATATCCTGCAGGAGGACATCCGCCACCTCTATCAATCAATTCCATGCCGAATAACTGCTTGCATAAGGGCCCAGAGGTGGGCCAATGAGTTATTAACTTTTTCACTTTGTGAAGCTCTCTCTCTTGAATAAATCATCCAATATTTCTCAAATTGTAATATTTTTTTTTGTATATGTACATCGCATCTATATTTACATCGCGATTTTCGCCCCATTAGGATAACTCCTTCTTGGTGCGTCGTTTTTATTTTTTGTCTAAGAGTGTATATATATATATATATATATATATATATATATATATATATATATACCGTAAGATGGGGTTACTTTGTGACTGCAGGGGTAACTGTGTGACACAGTAATTTTTTTGTATTTCGGATCTTGAGTCGCTCCCGTGATACCGGGAAGGCAAAGAACAGTGGCAACAGCTTGCCCGAAATACACAGACACCTAGAGGCCAGTGTCCGAAGCTTCTGCGCGCCATTTGTCTTCGCTGGCCAGTGTATTGTTCAAACCTGTTGTCAAGCTATTGACTCAAACTTCGGAAACTTTGTGTGCTGAAGGCTAACACCTTATATAACCAACTACCACAGGTAATTAATTTTTATTGTCAATATGTTTGTTGGATTGTGGAGCAATATAACTTTTGTGTAGTGATATTTCCTAGAGATATGACAACATAACCTAAATATGGAAAGGTGACGCTGTTACTTTGTAACACATTGACACTGTCACAAAATAACCCACAAAGTCGACCCACCTCTTCCAGCCGCTCAATGTTGCATTTTTTCGTCCTCTAAAATATCACTGGAGAGAAAAAAGTATTGACTATCTGGAAAAAAACTACCCGAATGAGCAAAATGTGCGGAAAGACGAATTTCCTCATCTTCTCAAAGAACTGATGGCTGCCCTGGCCACCCGAGGTCTCTTTGATGTCAAAGATATACTAGATAAAGCTATTCAATATTTGTAATAGGTAATGTGTATCAAGCTTTTGATAAGCGTTTTACCGTCTAATTTTGTCTCAAGTAATTTTTCCTCTTGGATTTCAAATCAAAAACACAGATGTCACAAAGCAGCCCCACTCAGCGGGGCAACTTTGTGACACACTCTTACTTTAATTTCTTAATGATAGTTAAAGATCCGAGTTACCACATTACATTACTACGTGAGGAAAGGATGTACCAATGTTTTGAAATTGTTCATTTTGGGCTGCTTTTAAAACTGATCGGCTGGCACAGGAAAAAACTTAAAATCCGTCACAATGTAACCCCATCTTATGGTATATATATATATATATATATATATATATATATATATATATATATATATATAGTGAAACTTCTCCAGCCTGCAACCCCTATTCGACGGCCACCCCTCAAAACAGCCAATATTTTCGGAACCATGCCTGGCCGTCATAGAGAAAGCCACTCCTATTCTTCGGCCACCCCTCAAAAAGGCCACTTTTTTTGGAACCATGACCACTGAGAAGTTTTACTGAATATATATATATATATATATATATATATATATATATATATATATATATATATATATATATATAGATACAGTGGCGCACCCATGAATTTTTCTTGGGGGGGGGGGCGAGATGAACGGATAAAAATATTTATAATGAAAAATCAATATTCATAATGCAATTTCTATTTCCTTGGGGGGGGAAACAGGGCCCCTTCAACCTCCCCCCCCCGAGTGCGCCACTGTATGTATAAAGAAAGTAACCAGCGTCATTCTGCATCTTTTAGTAATAACGCTATGGTTTTTCAGTGTAGCAGCTTTCCACACAGGAGAATATGGTGAGTGAGAGACTGACTTCTCCTAAAGCTTGCTAGGCGAATGCGGAATCGATATGAGGAAAGGCGTATTTTGAACAGCGGCTCTCTTCTACCCAACCGTCTCGTTGTTTAGTGAAATGCTGATGTGTCAGGATGAGATATAAGATATGATGTGAATCAGGCATGGGTCGATACCAATTTTGTTCCATCCCGTACACGAAATACAGAATTCACGAGGAACAAGTTAATATATCGCGGAGACATACTTCTCTTCTATTAAGTTCCATACATGTCATACAGTGAGGTGCCATTTTAGAATATACGTCATGAAAGTAACACAATCCTTTATGAAACTATAAGCTCCCAAAACAAATTTTTATCAACGTATGATTTAAAAGGTGAGTATTCAGGTTTTATATCACTTGAGAATGAAAGGTAAAACGAGAAAACTCAAACGGAATTCTGTGTGTGTGTATGTATGTATGCGTGTATATATATATATATATATATATATATATATATATATATATATATATATATATATATATATATATATATATATATATATATATATATATATATATATATATATATATAAAATATATTAGATATATATATATATATATATATATATATATATATATATATATATATAATATACATAAAGTCAGTAAGTCAAGTGGTGTAAGTCCAAAGCTTTTTACTGCAGAAACTACAAAAAATTCCACTATAAACTGAACAAATTAAAATTCATAATAATAATCATACTATTGCAAAAAATAATTATTTGCAGTTCCACTATAAATTGAACATGAAGATTACATTTTTGCCCTGAAATAAAAAAAGTTGAAAATGTGACTTAAACCATTTTGCCTTTCTCTGCCTCAATATGTATGTGTGTGTGTAGGTTTAAATGCGGCGAGTAATTGAGTAAAAATATGTTCATTCATATCATAAACTGTAATCTTAAACTATTTGGTTCTTTTCTTTTTTTTTAAATTGTTCTACTATTTCTTAACTGAACTTTTCATACGTTCCACATTTATTTCTTTTATTAACTGTAATTTCGAACGTATTAAGCCCTCGTGTAGCAAAATATGAACGTAGACTTCCCAAAACCAAAAACCACTTACTCTCAATTTACATTTCCTATAGATATATAAATGAACCACTGGCCATTAGGCTTAAAATTTTACTGACTACTCATTGAATTTGATATTTGTTCAGGGCATTACAGCCAGAAAAATCTGCAAAAACCGGATAAAATTTCCATAAGCTAGGTAAGAATGAATCCATGTATTTTGAGTTTAATAATACCATACGATTTGTGCAACTATTAATCTCGTACGATGTGGGTATGATAAACCCCATTCGACTTGAATAACAATTAACCTCAGATAATTCGAGTTACCAGCACTAGATATTAATGGAATTTAATTTTCTATTAACTGTACATTTCCCCAATGAGATTGGAACATATTAGTTAATTTCATATGACTTGTATTACAGTTCTGCTAAACTATAAATGGTATACGGTACGTGAAAAAAATAATACCCCTAGTACTAATTCATTTTAAAATTAGAGAAGGTTAAAAGGTCTGGGGGGGGTGTTAAAAAAATGACAACTGTTAATTTAGGCAAGTTTATGGATCTTTGTTTCCTTTTTAGCAAAAGAGTATATACAACTCCTAAAACTTGCCTCAAAATTTGTTTCAAGTAAGAAATAAGTTTTAAGGCAATACCGAAAAGTCACGCCTATAAATTTTTTAAAATTATGATAAAAATGTAATCGATCAAATTAAAATGCATAAATCAATATTCTAAGTAAAAAAAATTGAAATTGACGCAGTGAAAATATGAAAATAATTTTGTCTTTGAAAACATGAAAAGCATGAAAAATGCCAAATAAATGTAGTGAAACTTCACGTGAGGGATTAGGTTTATAATACCATTGCTTTCAACAGAAATTTTATATGAGAAATTTGACAAAATTAAATCTAGAAATAGTAACAGAAATATTACTTATTCACTTTTATGTTATTACTAGCGTGCTTCTCTACGGAGTAAATTCAAATTAAATACAACGGTCAATGTATGCAGTTAATGCCAAATATATATATGTGTATATATATATATATAATAAATACAACGGTCAATGTACACTATCAGGCCAAAAGTATCCGGACTCGGAGAGTCCTGAGGCATATATTAATGTGATGTTGGTGCTCCTTTTGCATCGATGACAGCCTGCACAGTCTGAGTAGACTTTCCACCAGTTTTTGATAGGTGTCCATAGGAATTGACTTCCAGACGTCCATCACAGCTGAAGTGAGTGCTGGCAGTGAGGGTGGTCGATTTAGCTGGCTACGTAATCTGCGTTTTAATTCGTCCCAAAGGTGTTCAATGGGATTTAGATTGGAGCTCTGAGAAATCCAGTCCAGTTTTTGAACACCCATTACGTGAAACCATGCCTACGGAAGTCTCGATGTGTGAATGGAGCAGTTATCCTGCTGGAAGAGAAATGGGCCTTCCCCGAAATATTGCCATAGAGTTGGGAGAGCAGCATTGTCCAGAATGTCACCATACATCTCAGAGTTCATGTTTCCAACCACAGGAACTAAGGAACCCAGGCCAAACCATGAAAAATAACCCTACACCATGATGCTGCCAAAACCAAACTTAACAGTCGGCACAATGCAGTCACGTAAGAAGCGCTCGCTGGGCATCCGCCAAACCCAGACGCGTCCTTCGGACTGCCAGATTATAAAGTGAGATTCATCATTCCAAAGAACATTTTCCCACATATCCACAGTCCAATGACGGTAAGCTTTGCACCATTGCAATCGACGCTTCGCATTGTGGGGAGTGATGTTCGGCTTGTGAGCGGCTGAACGACCATGGAATCCCAGGTTTTTTAACTATAACTCACTTAACTATAATTTCAGGCACTAACGCCTGATGAACTTTGGAACTACTGAGTGATTTCAATCAACGAAGACTTGCGATTTTGTTTCACTACCCTTTTCAGAGTTCTACGGCTGCGTTCACTAATTTTTTTCTGCCTGCCACTTCGTTTTTCTGCAGTTTCCCTGCCTTGACGTTTCCACTTCACAGTGGATTTTGGCTTCTGTAGAATGTCCGAAATTTCACTAACTGATTTCCCACAAAGGTGGCATCCCACTATAATGCTACGATCAAAGTCATCAATTTCCTTCGACTTACTCATTGTCTCACAAACGCATAAATATGACCTGACAAACCACTACCAACACTTTTATAGCTTTCGGTTACGCATCAAATTACGTCACCTGCCAGATCCACTTCTTTAGGGGGGTGTATGGATACTTTTGACCAGATAGTGTATGCAATTAATACCTATATATATAAATCGTAACGGACATTTTTATAGACAAAATAATGTGGAAGAAAATATTCAAATTAAATACAATGGTCAATATATGCTGTTAATTTGTTTAATATCCATAAAATATGTTAATTTGAGTTAAATTCTCAAAAAACTTCCATCTCAATTAGTCTAGTGGTTAAATTTTATCTTTTACCGTATTTTAATATTTTTTCGTGAATTTATTTCGTTGTTATGCACGTGACACAAAATTAATTTAAAGTATCACAAAAAAAAGAAACCACGTGGTCAGCATTTAATAAATTAAATTCTAAAAATTTATCTTTAAAAATTTACCAAAACTCAGAAAATGGAGGTAAAGATTCGAAAAAGATTTCATATTAAAGGAATTTTTATGATCTTTCTCGTGATATAAATTTTATAACCATAAGATTATAATTTTAAATGCAAACTTAAAAAAAATTACAAAAACAGCTTAAAAATTTAATTTAAAAAAAACCTAAGAAGAATTTTTCAAAAATCTTTCATAGTGCACCCCTACACTATAAGAAGAATCGCCATGGAAAATTTCAGCCCTTTAGGTCCAGCGGTTTGGAATGTGCGTTATATGTCAGTCAGTCAGTCACGGAATTGTTTTTTTATATACACTCATGGACAAAAAAATTTGCGCACCAAGAAATAATTGCGGGATCGTAACGAAACTTGCAATGAAGGTACATGTCGGGGAGATATGCAAATGATTAGAAATGCAGCGTGATTGCGCATTACGTATAGCCGGTAGAGGGCGTTGAACATCGTACTCTGTGGAGTATAAAACAGGTAACCAAAGCTTGTTTGAGTGTGCTGAATCATTTACAAAGGAAGAGGTGAGATAGACATGCCATTACGCCGTGTTCGAAGACCTGCCTGCCCGATTCTCAGATTTGTCTCCAATCGAGCATATCTGGGATCATTTGGGACGACGAGTTGGGCATTCCACGAGTTTGAACGAACTAGAGGCAAGGTTACAGCAAATATGGAACGAAATGTCTCAAGACATCATACAGAACTTGTATGACTCAATGCCCGATCGTATCGCATCGTGCATTCGCGCTAGAGGGGGCCCAACGGAGTATTAACTCCTCCGTTCTTTTGCCTTTTTCTCTGAAATAAATTATCCTTTTTCTTTGATTTTCTTATAATTTACTTATATCAAAGTAGTCATTACGTATGTAAAATTTCGTTTCATTTTGACGACTCCTTTTTGGTGCGCTAATTTTTTTGTCCATGAGTGTATATAGATTGTAAAGATTTCTGCACCTGAGATCGTAAGACAGTTTGCAGCGCAAACGAATTTTATCAAACGGTCTGTGAGCATTATAGATTTAAATATTTCACACTGATATATTTTATTTTTAGTGTTTTTATAAATTTTTTTACCTGAAAAATTTTCAACGGATGGTAATATGAGACTTACTCTCCAGTTAAAAAATATGGAACGAAATAAAGTCGTTCCAAATAAATATTATTCCAAAAAATATTTGGAATAAATATTATTCCAAATAAAGTCGATTTTTTATTTCTGAATCCTTTTCGAGATTTTTCATATAATTTCATAAAATAAGGGTAAGACAACATAAAAGTTTAAAGAGTATGAAAGTATTTACCATCTCTGCTTTTTGTACGTTCGTAATAAAATCACTCCTTAGTAAAATGTTATTTGAGCATATACTGGAAAACATCACTTTGAATTTTGTTTCTGTCATTTCAAAAACATCCATTTCCTGTACAAAATTGCTTTATCACATCATTCATTTTTATATATTCTGTTATTTCTTGGGGATTTCTTGCATTTTTTTATTGAAAGGAATTTGTATTCAACTGTTTATTTTTTGCATGACTTTATGAAGGAGAATGGTATTTTTTGCACTTTGTGACACAGCAGTATTAGCAATACAGGTATGGCAAATTTAATTGCAAAAGTATACAGAAACTTTCATTTAGGGGCCGTTTAAGGACAGTTGAAAAAACTTTCGACTATTCGATCAGAACAGATGATTGGTTTAAGGGCGGTATCAATCATCTTTTGCTAGACGACATCTAAACAGGCTGCGACTTACAGTTTAAAGCCAATTTCAAAAACTCGAATCTGCGGTTCTATGAACTTACAGTGTTTATGGATATGTAAAATACGATTTCAGACAGGGAAAAAGTATTTAAAAATATGCTGTTCTAAGAAAGTGTTTGAAAAGTGGGGGACATTTCCTGGTTTAGAATATTACTTGCAATAGAATGAGAAAATTCTAACACACATGCAAAGGTTATAAATTGGTATGGACCTTTGAATTTGTTTTAAACACTTGTGACAGTATGATTTCAACAACCGGCTGTTTTGTGGTTAAGGTAGTATTTTTCTTTGAATTTTAAATCGAATATTAAGGAATTTAAAGAAAATAAAATTAAAGAAAGAACTGTGAAAAGTCTCAGTTAAAAAGAAACGTTCTTTTTATATTCTTCCTTCATGACTGTAAACCTGTTCGTTTACTTTTTTATCTTTCTTTCTTTTTAAAATACGTTTGTTACAAGCATGTTATATTCTTCCAAATTCGCACCCACTTTGCATAATAATAAAAAAAATGTTCCCATTAATTACTGTTTTTTCTTTTTGTAATCTTAACCTCGTGGGACAAGGATTTTTAATATATAAGTAACTGCACAATACTTTATATTCTAAAGATAAAAAAAATAAAATTAGTGAAAACCCAAGTATTGTAAACAAAGTTAAGTCACCATTAATTCAAAAACATTTTATTCCAATTCTCCCGTTTAACACGATTGAAAACCAGTTCATTTTATTATTATTATTATTATTATTATTATTATTGATACGCTAATTATAAGTCTGTTATCTTAGATTTTTTTTATCCTTCCAACATCGTAGCTTCTTTCTATGATAAGATAAGATACTTTCTTTAATTTGTTTGTTCCTTTCGTAGTCTCTATATTCGATAAACCTGTGAGACTAGTATTTTCATTGTATAAGTAACCGAACAATATTTTTATATACGATATATGGGTGTTTAATCATACAGGAAACACAATTACGAGGAGTTTTCTTAAAACTTTTTTCCCTATGGGGAATAGTATCAATTACCAGCTCTACATCTAAGAGAAAAGTTTAATTTTTAGATTTCAAACTGACCTATCTATGCTCGAATTAAGTGTTCACAGCTGAGAACGGAAAGGGCGGTTTTCCTTAGTAGAGTTGGCAAGCTGGATAGGCGGTCTTTTCAGACACTGTCTAGACTTATATTTCGAGGTGGTCTTCGTAGCGGAATTTCGAATGCAAATTTTCACTTAATTTCGAAAAGGACGCCAGCCGTCCAAAGGCCACGCAGTGTGATATAAGGATCATATTTGAGAATAACAAATTGTTTTTATAATTTATGGATACAGAGTGAAAGAGCTTCCACAAAATTTTCCTCGAAATAGGATCAGGAAATCTGAGTAGCGTGTTAATTTTCTCTGTTTCTGTTATGTTATAACAAAGAATCCAATCTTTTTTTCTTCTTTAGAATAGAAGTTTTGAAGATTATGAATGAAAGCTTTAGAACCTTTTTTTCTTCCTCTAGGCTGTTCAGTTACATGATTATGTTAAAAATTTTAACTCGGTATGCGTGAATATGACCAAATGGATCGACGTATGACTGCATGTTTAGGGCATTTATTGCGTCATCTAATCGGTCTTTAAACAGAATCTGTATAGATGTATAACGGGAGAAACAAATAATAAAAGATGGAAAAAAGTTTTAATTCATAAAAAATTATGAAGGTCTAAAATGATTAAATGATTATAAAGACCGTATGCTAGATCAAACCGGGTCTCTTTTTCCCGAGGCATTTTACAATCTGAACTATCTCGGTGATGTTAGAAACTCTCCTTTTTTAATTCTATTCTTAACATAATCTTCTTTTTTGTATTATTTCTATAATGTAGTATATTATCGTAAACATATCTTTTCAATTTATTTATTTATTTAATTTATAATTATCTTTTTTTGACTAAGCTGAATCTTTCTCCAAAATGAATATTGGCCATTTATGGTTAGTTCCTAATGGTTCATTATTTCCCTTTACAACGTTGGGTGTCACGAAAATAACCGTATGGTAGGTCTTGGATTTGAAAATGAATCTGTTTATCTCGAGGTGGGTTTTTTACCAATTTAACAATCCTGATGATGCAAGAGACCCTCATTTCTCATCCCCATTATAAATTTTTAAACCACTGACTCAGGTTGTTGGCTTGAAAACATGTTGCCCCATTTATTTGTTTACTTTTCTGAGGATGCCACATGTCTTCTTTCAATGGTTATATGTCATATTCTCTCTAACGGTTCATTAGTACTTTTCCTCACGTGTTTTTTACTCAAACCAATAGAGGTGCTTTCAAAATATGAAAGAGAACACGAAAAAATCGCTACAGTTCTCTGGAGTTATTTTTTGTATCTACACCAAAAACAGCTCCAATATCAATAAAATAAAGAAATAATGACCTCTGCGTGATATCCGGTATCTAGTTTTAAAGTATAGACGCTTTTGCAATCTTTCTGAGAAATCGATTTATATCGCAGAGGAAGTAATGTAATGAAGAAAAACATAAGAAAATAACCTGACTATAAAATTGATTTTTATTTTCCAGAGCACAGTTTAAAGATTATTAAGATCTTTCTATTATGAGCTACACTCTGTCACTACTATCAACTGCAGTCAAATCTACGATCAATAAAATAAGATAAAGAAATAACAAAACGTGCGTTTATCCAATACATTTTTCGCAACATTTTAGTTCTTTTAGTTTCTGAAGTGGTTTATCATTTTCTAGATATTTTAAGTTTGCTCTACTTTTCTCCTTTCGCGTCATTACACAAGCGCTTAGTTGCTATATAGAAACAATATTAAAATTTTAATTTCAAAATATCAAACCTGCATGACTAATTTAGAACTCTAAACACAGGGGAAGTTAGCTGCTTAGAACAAGAATTGTATTTCTAGACTTTTGTTGTGGTGACGGGATGTCCTTATTAGATTTACTAGCGTTGCTTGACATGTTACATACGTATGAAACACTCTTCACTTAATATCTCTGATTATTGTTTCAACTTCTAAAAGACGTCTTTTACATGTCAAAACATAAACCTGACTTATATCCAAACGGATATGGTATGCGTAGTTCTCGTGTGGCAAAAGATGAACTTAGAGCTCCAAAAAAAAAAAAAACACCCAAACAACGAATCTAAAACGGATTAAGAACATGCAACTGATACGCCTACATTTTAAAACTGTAATAGAGGTACCAATATGGATCTGTTTGTAATATTCCAGTAGTTCAAAGCAGCTGAAATATTGCGATTACATGCACATATAATGCAAACATACGGAGCTAAGACAGTTTTTTGGGGGGCCAGATTAACAATATTCATTCAGAAACTAGTAGAAGTGTTCATTGGTAATTAACAGATATTTTTCACCAATAAATGTACTGATCTTTACGTCATTGTATCTAGTGTTACAGGATATATTTCCCTTACATCCTCTATAATCGCTCATTTGCAATCATAAATTAGCAAAAATTGCAAAAATCAAAAGCAGTTTTCTCGCTAAATATTTACAGCCTCGGATGATTATGAACCATGCACTTGTGATGTTGTCCAGAACAGTGCAAAAAGGGGGGAACTTTCCCCCTTCAAAATGAGACGCCCGCCCCCCAAAAAGTCTGTCACAATCGTACTTTGCACAAAATTATCAGTAAAGATATCAGTTTTTCTGGTAGCAGTAATGTTTATATTCCGGATGTTAAGGTTAGATATAAACGTAGAAACAAATCGCTTTATCATTTAGCTTTTCAATAATTTAGACTTCTCTACGAATAAATTTTTCCGTGTAGATAACAAATTATTAGAAGAAAAAAACCCGACAACATAATTAGTCCTTAAGCACAATCTGATACTTTCCATAAATAGTAGAAAACTTTGTGCGTTTGATTTGCCGTGGGCTTTGCACGATAAAACTGGTGTAAAATAGAAACGGAACTACTGAAAGAAGATAATTTTTTGTTGCCAGCAACTGCTATATCTCACAGTTAGGCTGCTGTAAACAGAGCTTAATGATTTACTCATTTTCTTTAAAAATAACTTTGCCTATTTCTTGCTAACATACAGTAATCTTACTTATCATTGATATGACAAATTTCACTACTATTAGTCCTTTATAAGGCAATTTTTCAACTTTCTTTTTATTTATTTCAAGTTTTCTGTGAGCGAGTTCCGGTAATTGGTGTGAGTATAGCTTTTAAATGGAGGTATAGGCTTCAAGTTCCGTGTCACTGGGCAGAAACCTAAAGAAGGAAGAAATCGACTAAAACCCTCGAAATTTAGGTCCTATATATATTATTACAATGTATTAATAAAAAAAACAGCCCTTCATGCTTTCGTTAGAAAATGTGCCTCTACTTCCTTTGAAAGTTTTTCAAAGATTTGGTAGATTTCTAATTGTGAACCTGACGCTTTATATTGTGTCTATAAAATTTGGAAAACATCTTTTCGTTGTTATTTAACTTTTTCAGTTATTAGTAACTAGAATCTGTACAATGATTTCGAATACTTGACACCCATGTTATATTTGTTATAGATGAACACTGTCTTTCTTTGAAGAGAAATAAAAAAAAAAAGTATAATCGATATTAAACCTTAGAATGCGACATTTTTATTTTTTTCTTTCAATTTTTTATATTTATTCATATTTTTGCTTGTTCGTTAATTTTAAAAATGTTTCAGACTCCTGAAAAATTAGAAGCCATTATTTGTCAGGAATATTCATGGAACTATTAAAAACTCTGAAATTATGTAATAGTTTTCTCCCGCTACCAGATAGTATTGGTGTGAAATCTTCCAGATGCTATACAGTGATTCATTAATTTAAATGGGAAAATATCTGGCGTTCCCAGACCCAAAACAAGACATACCAAATCAAACCCAATCGTACCCCATACCAAATGACGCATAATTCGCAAAATAACACAATCATATGGTAAAGGAATAATGATGTTGGAATGGCGGAAGCCGATGTTTTTACCCTCGGATTAATGTTGGGGGAAATAAACAACGACTGTAAATAATCATCTGGCGTGACTACATAAAGACAAGGTACTTTATTTTCACACAAATAGACAGAAATCAGAGCAGCATCACAATACTGTTCTTAGCACGAAGCTAAAAGGGACACAACCATCTTAATTTCGATTCCAAACTAATTCTACAGAAAAACAAAACATTACTAGAAGTTGCCATTCTATGAATACAAAACTATCAAAATTACGATTACATTGGACTGACATCTAGGGTCGAAAGAATAAACTATAAGTACTTTCAAACAGATGTAAATGCACAGGGTATAAAAAGTAGAGATAACATATATACAGTGCCAACTGGAAGGCTGGGAAATGGAGATGTGGAATGATGGTGAGTTAGGCTGAGTAGTCAGTGGTATGAAGTTTTTGAAGGTACAGAAGGTAGGAATGAAGAGAGAAAGAAAGATGGTTTTCTCTTGAGGGCTATCTGATTGTTATTACTAACTTTCATTGATTTGTACTGATTATCCGTTAGATATCTAATTGATATCTAATTTCAACAAGAAACACAAGACTCGACTCACCGACGACTCACCCCTAAAATGTAAACAATAGCTGAAGGCGATAGTCGCCCTTTTCTCACAAAGTTGGCGATACTTGTATACAAGTCGATAATTTCAACTTGAGAGTGGCAAGATTACGAACGCTCTTCATATGAATTCATACTATTAAATTTTCTTCTATAGATTATACATTTTTTAATATGTTTATGATTATTCATTCTTTAATATGTTTGAGTAATTTATTTTGGGAAATAACTCGACGTTAAGAAAATAATAGTGGACTAATCTTTAATGGACGATCAGTGTCATACAATAGATAAGTAGTTCGGATTGGGAAAAATTACATTTAAATTTTCGCAGAAAGAAAGCCATTTTAACCCCTCATGCCTGTGGTAGCTATAAAATGAAAGTTGCATAGAAAACTAGCAACAGACTCCCATTGCTCCTACTAAAGTTAATCAAAACTTTTCAGCAATTTAACGCGCATCTTTAGCAAAAGTTAGGCTTAATTTGTATAACGAAATAAGACGTTTTAGATCTGCTTAATCTAAAATCGATTTAATACCAATCAGTCACAGATGCAGCCCCAGCGGATTTCCTTGTGGTCAGAGGTAACTATGGCCGGGGGGTAGGGTGGGGATGTGGAAGAGCTGCTCACCCCTCTTCCGGAAATTAAAAATATTTGTTATTTTTATAGAATATTTGTTCTGTTTCAAAATTTCACGGTAAAATTGATTGGGAGCGCTACGGTTATCTTTCGAAACGTGAACGCTAAACCAAAACTTGCTAATGTTTGGAGTGGTGCAAGTTATCTATACGTTACTAAACACATGCATCTAATAATTGTATATTAAAAAAACTTTCTATTTTAAATTATAGATAATTTAAAGAGAAGGCAGTAGCACAAATTCAAAACTTGTGCCCAAAAGAATGCACTGAATTGCGATATAGCGGACTATTATAGAGTATTATTTTTAAGCCCATTTTCTTCCATGTTAAGATAGTAATCAAACCGATCAAGTGGCTTATTTTGAGGCTGGTGAATCCCAAGTTGGCATGTCAACTTTTCCAATCTTATTTCACTTTTGTTGAATGAGAGTTCTTCAAGCGTCTAATTGTAGCATAATTATCCAAAATGAGATTATTAATATTTGAAAGATTAAAAATTCATGACCTCAGGAAAGAGCCTCAAAAGCCCATAATGTTTTAAAGATCAGTTTTACTTCGCGATATTCAAAATTGAAAAACAAATCGCTCACTCCTTTCAACAACGTCATATCTCAAAAAACGTGATTTTTCAGGAGAGTGATTTTAAAGCTTAAAAGTAGAATCAAATGTATTAAAAATCAATATTAATACTGCTCGCTAGCGGCTAAATATTAAGCGATGAAATATGACCATCTTGCAGGGATATACTACTCTTTTAGGGAATTCTAAAAACAGGCGTAACTAAAAATCACCGCTTTTTGAGATATGACGTTGTTGAAAGGAGTGAGCGAAATGTTAAAAATATAAATTGACATTTCATTGATAGTTGCATTAGATATCTATATATTTAAGTTGCTAAGTCGATTCTTTGGACATTCCGTGAGAGAAAACTACTGCAACAATTTACTTCATTTTGGTCTTAAACGAAAGATTATAATCTATAGATGTGTCAAATTTGGTTTTTGTAACCACAATTTCTACAAATTTGCGATAATTTACAATTAAAAATTCCTTTCTGCGCATGTTTAGTGACATGTTTAAATCTGGCTTTAGATACTCACTAAGCACGAGGCCGCATAAATACATTAATTTGTTTCTGCTCATGCTCAGTGACATGTTTAAAATCTGGCTTTAGATACTTACTAAGCGCGAGGTCATATAAACACGTTAATTTGTTTATTCCAGGGAATCTTTCTAGCTCTCTCTCTGCCATTTTTATTTTTAATTACGTTTGAGAGATATAGAATTAAACCTGACGGAATTTTTTTTTATTTCGAGCTGTTGAGTAACCATATTTATTTTTATTGGGTTTAATAGTAATTTTTTAAATATCTATAAAAAATTACTATTAAACCCAATAAAAATAATAAGTTTATTGGTTTAATGGGTTTAATAGTAATTTTTTAAATATCGTGTATTTCTCTATTCTTAATATTATGATTTTCAACATTTGGCAATCATGTGTTGAGTATAATTTGTATATTTTTTTATTAAAAAATACACATAAAATTCCCGTGTACCACAAAGTATCACACGGGACTTACAGAGGTAAGTATAAAACACTAAGAAAACAGAAGAAACAGACAAAACAAAACAAATAAAAAGAAACTAAGAAGAATTACAAATATTTACAATAAATTTACAAAATAAGCCGAAAGCACACTTCCCAGAAACGAGCAGAAAGAAATTGGGAGGCCAGTTAATATTTAAGTCCTTAAGAGCCAATTTAAAAATATTTCTCTCCCTGCGCTTACTTCGAACACAAAAACAGATCATGTTCAGCATTTTCCTCGCCACCAACGCTGCAGTCACAGGGGGTCGCCGAACACAATTTGAATCTACTCAAATAGCTCTTAAAATGTCCATGTCCTGTGAGGAACTGAGTCAATTTGTAGTTAGCAAAGAAGTGATGGCATGAGAGTCTCATTCTAATGGACGGGTAAAATTTCTTGGTTAAACTACCATTATTTGAGCTGACGTATTCTTGGTTCCATGACTCCACCATACTCTCAAACATGACCTTCTTAAAAAAAGATTTGGGAATATTGACACTAATGTCAATTTCACGCTTTGTGGCAGACTTGGCAAGGACGTCGGCTCGCTCGTTACCAAAGATACCTGTATGTCCACGAACAAAAGCAAAGAAAAGAGAGACGTTTTTATTTTCAAGGGTTTTGAGTTGCCTTTGAATTTCGACGATAATGCTATTGGCAGAAGTAATTTGTATATTACTAGATTTATTTACTATCCAACCGTCATGTTTTGATGGGTAAGAACTAATGGATAATTTTAAACAGGAATTATATACGAAATTGATATAAAATAGTATTTCATTAAAATGAAACATGACAACTGCTAATAGTTCAGTCTCTATGAATATTAAAACAACTGTATGAAATGAAGATTACTAATATTAAAAGAGGCCTGAAAAATATTCTAATATATCTAACAAGAACTTTTGGATATTTTTTAAAAAGAAATTTCAACATAGTTATTTTACTATGAAACCCCAAATTTTTTAAATCGACAGATTACAGTTGAAAGTTATTGAAATTGAACAACTTACAAACTACTGTATTTTGACAGATGTTCCTTAATTGCTCATTGATGTAACATCTAACACAAAATTACCAATGTCACTGATATGGATTTAGGTAGGTCAAAGAAAAAAATAAGGACACTACTTTTTTCCGATGTTTTAATTTTGAAGAAAAAAATGCCACACTAATACTCTGAAAGCCATTTTACTGCAATTCAATTATTATTTTTCTGTTAATTTCTTTTTTCCTGTTCACACAGAGAGTCAATTTTAACAAAGAATTACTGAAGAGGAGAAAGTTTTAATTTCGATGAATAAAGTTTATAAATTGGTTTATAAAAAGAACACGACAAACTCCCATAAAGAGAGGTTTTGCTTCTTTAAGGTATATTTCTGCTTTTGCCTATTTTAAATTTAAGGAAATTTGGCAAATATAGATACCAATTTTTTCCAACTAACTTAGAAATAAATTTTGACCTAGCCCTTTTTTTTCTGTGACTATTGAGTGAATTACTAGAAGTAATAAATAGATCATGGATTACTTCAACAAGCTTTTCTGCTTCTCCAGTTACAATTCTTTCAACAATTAAAAGTTTCCGGTGTTTATACTAGTTTCCAGACAAGCATTTTAACTCACTTCCATTTATTTCTACAGTAATTGTACATTGTAGACATAAAAAAATATCCCAACTTTGCAGGGCTAACGAAAGAAAACTAAACAAAGTACAAACTTTTTTTTTTCTGGGACTACATCAAACATCAGGTATTTGTTCCACCGCTACGAAAGGACATTGACGAACTACATGCATATCTGCAGCCTTTCAAACCATCACACCAGACATGCTGAAAAGAGTGTGGGATGAATTATCGTATCACCTCGATATCCTTCGTGTTACTAAAGGGGCTCACATTGAACACTTATAACTGTGTCGAATTTAAACTTTGAACTGTTATTTTTGATTTCCGATGAACAGCAAGTTTGTACTTTGTTCAGTTTTCTTTCAATAGTCCTGCAAAGTTGGAATATTCAATTATGTACACACTGTATTATAAGCATATATCAAACATAGATTTTAAAATCAAAAGCACGAGGGAAATATTACAGTATTTAGATTTTTAAATTTTATACGGAAAGTTAGAAATATCCTTCATACAGCTTGATAATATTTAGATAATCACAAAGAAATAAATTTAAATTAATTAAAGAAACTTTCTGAAATATGAGCAACTCGTTTTCTCTCTCACCTTATCTAGCAAACACAATTTGTAAGCTGAGAAGCATATTTTAAAATATTTAATAAATAACACACCACATTTACCTTATTTATGCCGGACGATGGCCAAATGGCTAGGGCGCTGGCTTTTGGTACTAGAGTCTGTGGGTTCGAATCCCACTCTTGGCATGGACGTTTGTAGCCATTCGGAATCGGCTTTAAACAGTAGGTCCCGGTCTAATTAGCCCTCGTATAGCAAAAAATGACCGTAGCGCTCCAAACCAAACCAAACCTTATTTATGTATTGCAAGAAGGTGCAAATAGAAAAAAACAATAGTTATTTCTCTTATCTCTCACGATATAAACCAGCGCGAATTGTTTTTACAATATACAGTTATTTGAAAAGCTAATAAGACTTCTCACAAGTTATTTATCACAGTTTTAGGGCACTATAATTATAAGATAATGTTTGTTTCATGTAGTGTAACTTATATCTGTGAATGTTTCATTCACTGGGTGGGTTAAATAGATTTCCTTGGCTACGAAAAAATTATCTTCTTTCATTTTTGTAATTTATGAATGGTTTTTGATATTTACAATATGAAACGAAAAATACACGCATGAGTATGGATACATTAAATATATAAGCTAGCTTATACACGTGCACGCAATGGATGAAAATTTTGACATCACTTAGTCGAAACATGGCCGAGTCCATTGAACTCAGTTGATTGATTTGCATTTAATAGCACAGCATAAAACGTAAAAGCTGCTGTACTGATAGAGAAAATGGAATATTCTACATCAGAGTATCTTCCATGTTACGAGCCTTTGCATAATGAATCTAAATTGCGAGAGCATGTTACGAACCGAGTTGAAACTGCGGTAGCGCACCATCGATTCCTTTTCGAACATAGAACAAGCGCGCGAGGTAAAACGTCAGCTAACCATTTATTACTCACGTCTTTCATTCGTAAAGAATAGATCTGTTGAAAACTTTTAAACGATAAAAAGGGTGGTACATGGGTAATACTTTGAGAGCAAATCAAACCGAATTAAATGGTATACACAACACACAATTTTATGTATATATATATATATATATATATATATATATATACAGTGGAATCTCTATCGATCGTTTTCGGATCCATCGTTTTTCCGTATGTGTCGTTCATTTAATCCAGTCCCAATGATCATATTGCTTTGTTATGTTTCCGCATCTATCCTTTTCCCGCATTTATCGTTCATTTCAATCGGTCGCTTGAAAAACGATAGATCGAGATTCCACGGTATGTATGTATATATATATATATATATATATATATATATATATATATATATATATATATATATATATATATATATATATATATTGATTGTCAAAAGAATGATAAAATAAAACTTCATTTAGTCAGGTTAAAATCAATTTCTGATGAGTCTTTTTTACTGAAGTGAGAGAAAACTGGTGCTTCAAAATTCATGAGACATTGTTTTCAAATGAAAACAAAATCATTTCGGTGTTACCTTTTAAATTTTTTTTGAAATTTTATTAATTCAAACTTATTGAAACTGATATTTAATAAGAACTTCTACATAGACCAGTGGTTCATAACCTGGGAGCGCCCCCCCCCCCGGAGAGACATGAGTGATATCCAGGAAAGAGGGGGGGGGGGGGTCGGATGGTTACTTGCGTTTTTCAGGCCAAGGAGAGGGCATAGGGTCTAAAGATAGGCCTAGACATAAAAAGGTTCACTTATCTAGACAGTTCACGGAGGATGATATCCTTTTAGGTTAATTGATTTAGAGTAGTGTTCTCACAAATAAATACCAGTAAGGATGTTTTGCGTAGCTAAACATTTTTATGTGCTAGAGTAAAAAGTAAATACACACTAGGGAAATATTGAAGGTTCTGCTGGCCCTCTGTAAATATTATTTTCTTCCCTGTTGAGGTTATACGTACAACAGAAGCCCCACAATATACATCTTATATAATAGTTCCTACAAAAGATTTATCTATTTTGCGACAACTTTTTGAATGTATCATTCATGATTGTTCCAGTTAATTTTGCTTCCTTAATCGTGAATGCTGCCTTATCAGTAAAGATTATGACAGTGACATGAACGCTGAATAAAGACATTAAGATTATTAACAAATGGATAAAACGCAGAAAAAAGGATATACGCAATATTTAATAGTACTAAAAAACTTAAGCATAAAAGTGAGTTAAATTTTTGTGAAATTCCTAAATGTGATTGAAAATTACCTTATCTCGCTAAACTTCCATCTGCTAAACCCTTGTTCAGAAGGTTTCAAAATCCGTTAGTTCTAGCATAATGACTCAGGAATATGTTTTAATACGTTGGCATATAGTCCTCAAAATTTAGACTAGAAACTTGAAAATATGCATGAAATTTCTTTATGTACATAGCATACAAGTTCCTAGGAATGTACTCCGCACTACTTTTCTCTAAATGTCCATAAAAAGAAGAAAAGGTAGAAAGAAAAATTAACGTTACTGTATCGTAGAGGCACAAATGTGCGTAAATTTCTGTCAAAAATGGAAACAAGTATCTCACATCCGAAAACAGAGCGTTCCTAAGAAGACTCTCGAAAGCCGAAATGGCGTTAATTGAAGCAGTTATGTTGCTATTTATGTCCCAGTCCGGAGTACATATGAAAAGAGAAAAGACAATATAGAGAAAGAAATGCACAGACATAATTTATTTTTACACAGATGATGACCCTGACGATGGACAGTGGTATTTTCCCAGCTTCCCTTTCAAGACGTGGGTTCCTATATCAGGTGGAAGACTTGACTTTAACCCAGATGACAACTAAGCTTTACTTCGGAATCGAACCCAAGCACACGGCGTGTAAGGCCAAGACGCTATTCACTATGCTAAGTGGGCGGCCGAAGCAGTTAGATCTGTTTAGAAGGTAAAAAAATTTCGAGCGTCCCCCAAACCCAAAATAACCAACCAAATTATAACATAACACTCATAAAACTAGAGTAATTCTAACATATAGTACAAGTGGGAATGATTAGAGAAATATGTAGCCTACATAATGTGGAAAGTTTCATTTCACCAGAAATTTCCTATTTAGTAAGTCCATTGCAGTGTGATTTCTAAAAACTTGTAAAGAAATTGAAGCACAGCTATAGATAGAGAGAACTTGCGTAAGTTACAGTACAATGTCTAGCCGTTTAAACATGGAATTTGGGTTTACGTCACGAAAATCAGCCATAAGTACTACACTCACCAAGTAGATGAAAGAAGACCTGTCTTCACTGAGAAGTGACAACTTTGGTCTGTCGATCTGTTCAGAAAATTTATTTTCCGATAAATATATACTATAAAAATATGTACAGCTTTTGTTTTGGAATATCCTTTGAATCAGTTGTGTTTGGGTGTTATTTCAATTGTTTCAAGTGTACCCTATCGATTACAAGCAATGATATTTAATCGGGTGAGTGAGATCAAGTACTGAAACTACATGGTCTACTTGCTATACGAGGTACTTTATTTGTTATCGGAATTTTCTTTTTTATCCACTGTGTTCCATTAAATGGATTTCTGAATCAGAGGGGAAAAAAATTCGTGAAGAGGTCTTAAACGTTTGACCACTAGTGTATGAGATTCAATAAAACTAAACAATAAATTTTAAAACATTTTATTATATAATGGTTTATTCTCCGCCCTAAATTTGCTTTTCTAGATTATGTGATACGATCCACATTTAGTAGTGAGGTCATCACTGTTAATCAATGAGAATAGAGACCTCGTAAAGTTTCAAGCTGAAAGTTAACTATTGTGGCAATGGCGGGCTGGATATTTAGGTTTTTCCTGATTTCTCAAGTACGGATGTCCTCTGCAAAAAGTACTGCGTTCATATAAAATTTTACGTAAGACCAATGCAGAAGCTCATTATCATTAATTTATAAGGGGAAAATGTTTGAAAAATTTGTAGACCCCCCCTACACACACACAGACACGCCTTCTTAAAAAAATTTACAAAATTATGTTACTTATAAAACCTGCAATAATCCAAGAATATAATTAAAACAAGTATGATAAGATACACACACAGCCTAAAGTGGAAATAAGAAATAATGCGTAATGCAAGTGGCGCTGAAAGGCCTTTCATTCTAACCGCTTCAGTTGCAATGCAGTGAGCTAACATTGCGTAACTAAAAAAAACCCGTCAAAAAAACTGCATTTGCATTTTAAGTACTTTTCGTGCAGTAGTTCCCGTATTAAATTAAAATTCTGATATGCCGAAAAACAGCTGCAAAACAGCACTCGCCGCTTACCAACTGGTAAGCAGTTTTCATCGAGTAGAGGGCGAAAAAAACGCGACACTTGTTAGAACTGCTGTTTATTTTTAAGGGGAGACTGCTCACTAGAACAAGGCGAAAACATTGGTTACTGTAATGACGTCACGTGTTTAGATTATCAAAAGATGCGCAGGAAGTGACTGACGAATTTTTGCGCGCCCGCCTCTTCCCCTAACAGATACACTCGCTTTTCATCCATTTTAGTGTTTGTATCAGTGAGGCCGGAGAGCACTGGGAAGCGAAACGTATTCATACACGATCCGAATTTTTGGACCATAGGAAAAAAGGATTACTTTTTAATGCTACTGTTCTCTAAATAAAAGTAAGTAGATGCATTAACAAAGAGAGGGAATTATAAAATATAGATAAACTTTCACAGCTGAATATCCTTTGTGAGTAATCACCAATTAATTACTGTACAGACCAAGTGCTACAGAAATAAATTCTGCGTTTAATACATCTCGAATTCAAGCAAATAAAAAGCGAGTAACTGTTTATACTTGAACCTTTTTGGGTGTTTTTTCATTATTTTCGACCCATAAGATACTTCCCTCTGCTTTATTGCATAGGTGTGTGTGAATATACAGGGTTATCAGGAAAGAATCACCCGATTACAAAATTTAATATTTTCCATAATTACAAACAGAAAATTATAATTAATATGTCATTGTAAAGGAAAAATGTTAATTTTTTTTCACAGGTGTTCGATATGAACTCTTTTAGTCACCCATATAATATCATTGCGATATGCCATTTCTTGCCAAACACGTTGTAATGTTTCACTATTAACTGTTTGTAAAATATCACAAATGCGATGTTTAAGTTCGGGCAAACTTGTAGGCAAAGGTGGTATGAACACAAGATCTTTGACATATCCCCAAAGGAAGAAGTTGCATGTGGTTAAGTCCGATGATCTAAGAGGGTAGCTGTGTAGGACCAAAAATCATCGGCTGAACTGCGACCAATCCAGTGGTGTGGTAGTTTGTGCTGTGTGTCAAAAATGTTACAAACTAAAAATTTAACATTTTTCCTTTACAATGACGTATTAATTATAATTTTCCGTTTGTAATTATGGAAAATATTAAATTTTGTAATTGGATGATTCTTTCCTGATAACCCTGTACAATAAACTTCCGATGATAATTGGCATTCATGCACAGGTGGGTACGAAAAATCGGAAAATACAGATAATTACAATAGGCGGTGTTTATCACAAAAATAAATAAATAAATAAATAACTATTCAGGTGTTTCAAAAAAACTACATATGGTGGTTTATATAAGATTTAATTAAAACGATAAAATTTACAAATATTTTAATTTTTATTTTAGGAATAAGTCGATTACATACATTTGTTTACGAAGTACGTTTTGAATTTTATGAACCGTTTTCTGGAGTGATGCACGGATAATCGGGAGTTAACTGTATATGTTTTCAAGAAAAACGACACAAATATTTAGTACAATATGGAATCTATAATTTCAAAAGGTCGGAAGGAAACGTACAAAAAGAAAAAAATTCAGTTAGCTTTTTTACTTTAATAAAAATAATTATACGTCAACAAAGAGCAAGTGCAACATTTTTGGAGTTAGATTTCAGTTTAGAAACTCCTTATGGTAATAATTAATAAATATAAGCGAATTCACTGCTCTAGAAGTCGAGGGGAATATTTTTTCTTTGAAAATATTATTAATAATAAAAATTACCGATTGAAACGAAGAAAATGGTTGCCATAAAAATAGCCAGAATTGATAGTAGATCATGGAAATATTTGAAATTATAGTATGATAATTTTTTAGGTGCAAAAAAAAATGTCACAGGAGAATGACCAACATATGTGCTTATTAGTAATATCCAAACACTCACTGCATTATACGAGGCGCATCCAGAAAGTCAGAACCGATTGCTCATAAGATCCTGAGCAGGTCATGTCATTGTAACGACGGCACTGTCATTTGGTTTCTGAACGTCTGGTGCTTCATTTGGTGTAAATTATATTGTTCTATAAAGTTTTCTTGCTTTGCTGTGTTAGTTTAAAGTGGACATTAAAATCGAAAATTCTGCCAGCTGTGAAGTGCAGTCTGGGATAAGATTTGTGAAAGCGAAGAATGTTCGTGCGGTACAACCATTAAATGTAAGGTACGACCATAAATGCTGAATCCTACTGTGAAACCTTAAGAAGCTGCGCCGAGCAATTCAGATTCGACGGCGTTAGTTACTGGCTGCTGGATTTTGTCTCTTGCACGACAACGCGCGGCCGCACACTGCCATCCATACACGTGAATTACTTGAATAGTTTGGTTAAGAAATTTTTGAACAACCACCGTATAATCCCGACCTAGCTCCTAGCGATTACCATTTGTTTTTTCACCTTGTGATGTCACGCATATAACGTGCGGTTCTCACGACCTGCAAAGAAGCCTTTCCACAGCTGCAGGATTAAAAACATTCCCATGCGTTTCCCCCACATTCTAAAATTCTGTGAGGGTTAAAAGGCTATCAAATACCGTTTCACTACCGGAGTTCGACATTCCTGGATTTCTGCGGGTTAAGCCCCAGTTTCATCCTCACCGACAAAATCTGGGATCCGCCGCCCTCTCCCTGATAAAGATGTCTATCGGGGTCGTCAGTCAGAGTATGCTGACGTTATAGAAGCAATATGTTCTCATAAAAATGTCACGGAATCCAAGACTGCCAGCGAGATCAGTGAGCACGGAATTCCTCGTTTCCCCCTCTAAAATCCCGCAATTTTCTAAGAACTGGCCGCCACCAGCAAAGATTTCAAAACTGGGTATATATACGGGACTCTGTTTTTTTCGAGAGAGCCCCTGTAACACCTGGGCCAGAGCGGCTGTGCAGATTTATGTTCCCCCTGAGTTTTGTCGCTGTTAAAATCTTTTGTCTAGTGATGTTGTAACTTGCTCGAACCAACCTCTTACTTGTTACGTTTTGTGTAAATAAAAGTTAAGTTTTTCGTTACTTCTGGCCTGCTATTTTAGACCACTCGGATATCACGTCAGTTGAACACGTTTCGTTTCAATATACTACAACCTGAAGAAAATTTTGGCCAGTCAGAGTCTACAGAGTAATCGAGAAACAAAAGACGTTGTGAAGGAGTGGATGAATAGGTTGGCGGTGAGTTTCTTCGACGAAGGAATACGAAGCTAGTCTCACGATACGACAAATGCCTCAATAAATATGGCGACTACGTAGAAAAGTAGAGTACGTTTTAACATTTTGCAATCAAAATCTTCTTCCTAAATTTTTTTTACACCCGATTGGTTCTTACTTCCTAGATGCGCCTTGTATAATCAAGGGCCCACTGTGAGAAAAGTTTTTGAAAAATATTGTTTTCAAAATACTAGTCATCTAGTTGAGTTCAACAAATTAAATCTGGTGCAGTTAGATTAAGATATTAAGTTACTTTATAATTTATTATTTTGTGAAAGCTTTGGTCAAAACTCACTTTTCTGAGTTCTTTTAAATGCTGTTTCTGTTATTGTCTTGTGGTACTGGCTTTCTTCATGAGCGAAATTTGATAAATTCACTCATCAGTTTGGTGTAAATATTTTGATTTTAGAGTCGAACTAAAGACTTTCAACATAAGTTAAGGTTTAATGAGTGAAAAGATATGATTTTCATGTTGATAAAGGAAATTTGCAAAATAACTCTGAAATATGTTTCAGACTTCATCAGCTCACCACCAAAGCAAAACCCTCTTAAACTGTAATGACTGGGGAATTCTTCTTTCGTGACCTTCATGCTGAACTTTTGTACCTATCATTCGGGTCTCCACAAAGGCTCCTATCATTATCATTATCGGAGTCAGATTTAAAGAGAAAAACTAGGAAACACAACAAACGAATCAGTTCTAAGCTTTTTTTTTTTTTTTTGCTTCAAACCTGTGATTTTAAGAAATTTAATTCGAAAATAGTTTGATCTCCCAAATACAGATCAATTGAATTGGAGGAAAAACGTTACCAAATACCTGTCAAGGGTAATTTAGATTTAGCCGCTCCATAATCGGTGTAATTTATTTCTTTAAAGCAATGTTGAATCAAATGTGCTATTTCGTTCTGCCTGCTCAGAAGGTCTGCCAATTTCATGTTCGAGCTAACAATACAAAGTTTCTCACAAACTGGATAATACTTATAATTGACAAAAGCAGAATCCACTTCCATAACAATCCAATCCATGATAAAAGGAAATTGCTTGTTACAGGCGCTCGATACGAGACGATAAACAAGCGGAGCGCGTATTCCGTAGTAGATGATAGTTTACAAAAAAGCAGGGTATAACGAAAAATACAAAACAAAACCCCACTCCTTAACAAACTAATCCACGTGTAGCCGTCAGATGATCATTTCATAGAACCGTAAAGTTTTCTTACAGTAAGAATGTTAGAAAGATTCAATAAACGTTTTGTTTGTTTAAATGACTCACTGAGGTAAAATATACAGCAGCTTTTTCCAGTGATATTATATTTTTATCAGTAATTTTAGCTGAGAAAAATATAAAGCTTTTCTGCATTACATTTTCGAGTCTCAAAAGTTCCTGGATTCTTTCAAAAACATCTTCACGAAATAAGCTTTATAACTGAGGATGCTGTCAAACATTCCCATTAAGCCTTTATGGAACTAATGCATATTCTAAGGTTAAAATGTATGGCTATTTGTATAATCAAAAAACTTTTATTTATTTTAAACTCTTTGTTGTGGATATAAAGAAGCTGTGCGTTTCTGTTATGCGTTTGCCACAAATTTCGTGGTATATTAAGTAAAATTATTAATACTGTCTACGATAAATCCAAGAAATGTAATCTGAACTTCTTAGGGCTTTAAACGTCTGTGTCCTTAGTAACAAATAATAAAACTTACCCAAGTCTTCACACAAGATTTGAAGAAACTTAATATTTTGAACGATGAAAATGAAAAACTCATTACTTCAACAAATTTTGATCTAGAGAACTTTTGAAAAATGTTATTCTTGGACATCATTAGTTCTCTTTCTCTGACCTATCACGTAATATTGAATATCTCATCTAACAAGCAACGACAAATATATATGTTTCTACAATTTAGGCAGTTTTTTTAGCCTTCTTTTGTATGGAAATGACCCAAATCAAGTTTTTTCTCTTTTTTTTTCACATTAATATATGTAGTGCAAAGAAACTTTAAGTATGGAAATACTTCAAGTGAAATTAAACTTATAAAGTATACTAAGGATTACCCTATTTTCCTTCCTCGAAGATCGTCTTTCATGCTCTCAAAAATTTCAGAGTCCGACGAGAAAGTGAAGTTTTGATAATCTTCTTATTTCCCATATAATAAACAAAACGTGAATTTTAAGAATTTATTCAAAAATAAACCACTCATACAAAGGTAGTTTTTAAAACCTTTGAAAAGTTTTTAAATTTTTTCGAATTTTTTCCTGTTCTAAAGCAGGAAATTTAATGTTTCTATTTGAAATCCCCCCTCCCCCTCAAAAAATGATTTTACTATTTTTAACGTAGGATTACGTTCCTCAATAACGGTCCTCCGGAAAGAAAAAATTCAGAGTACGTCATGAGTTATAATTTCGCCAAACCTAGTAGCAGTAAACAGTTAAAAAAAGGTAAGAAAAAATAAGTAATCCTACGTTAATAACCCGCTGTAGTTTCGTTAGAAGAGACTACCCGAAATATTTTCTTATTTTCGGTCGATATTTGTTTTGAAAATAAATTCAAATATCTAGTAGTTTATCGATTTTTTTTTCAAATCCTAAATCTGGCAAAATATATTACATATTATACATTACCGTCGTTCTTAATTATATATTAAGATTATTCAGTTACTTAAAAGCTCTTAAAACAAGTTCATAATTAAAGCGGAATATTATGTCAATTCTATAGTTACAAAGTAAGTACAGGATTTCAGATTAAAAACATATCTTTAATGAGATAAAAGTATTAAATGAAAGCTCTTATTTTTTTACATATTTTTTAACATATTTTAACATATTTTTTAAACATATTTTTTACATATTTTACATATTATTTTATTCCTTTCACAAGTTTCATAAAAATGTCGTATAACAAAACAGGTCACGCGATGACTTTGACCTAAGGGTATGTTCGATCGGTGATATGTGGGACCAAATTTCTACAGTAAACAAAATCTACCAAAAAAACCCTTCAGAGATCGATCTGTTGACCTCCCCTGTTATACAAATGAAACAAATTTATTTTCATTTTTACCTAAAATGAAAACAGATAACACAAGGTACGTTTGTAACCGTTAATTCAAACGTGTCATATCAGAACGAAACAACCACAAAGTTATGGATGTATTTGCAAAGGGAATTGAAATCTATAAATATTTATTCTGATGAGAAGCAGGAAATGTACGAAAAACGGCACACTTCTACATCCGGGAACTCTGCAAAGCATGCGGAAGGTGCTTTCGGTGTGACGATTTGTGCGCTACCGCATATTTTTTCTTCATAATGAATCATGTACAGTGACTCTAGAAATTGAGAATACACTTCTTTTTCTCAAAATTTAATATTTGATTTGATAAACTTGAAGCGACAGACATGGACTACAGAAATTTTGCTACTTATGCATAAAGTCAATCCAGCTGATACGTTATATACACTGGTTATCAAAAATTAAGGAAAAGTCACAAAAATAGCGATTACTCAAAAAGTTGCGCGAAGAATTTAATGAAACTTATACACATTATACAACACATAGGTAGGTATAAAATAGCATAAAAAGACAATTATGGTGTTATAGAAACTAGAATATATATACAATGAACAAATCGGATATGTCAGTTTGGTATAGGAAAAGTACCTTTAATATGGCGTATGATCATCCCTCCCCCCCCCCCCCGAGAAGCAATACAGCATATACAGCGATGTGTGATGCTGTCAATTATGAGGTCTATGAGTTCGGTAGGAAGTGAGAGTCTTTGCTCTTGCAAAGCAGTTGAAAGCGTGGCTAGGGTCCTAGGAGGAGGAATGAGAGCAGCTATACGTCGCCCTAAAGCGTCCCAAACATGCTCGATAGAATTCAGGTCCGGTGATCGAGCTGGCCACTACATGCACTGAATTGTATCCTGCTCAAGATAAACATCCACGATGCGAGCCATGTGCGGTCTCGCGTTATCGTCCTGTAGCACGAAAGCATCACTTATTGCCCCGGCATAAGGGCGCACATAAGCATCAAGGATGTCATCTCTATAGGTGTGAGCATTCACATTTCCACGGGGAAAGAAGTGGTGGTCTGTGCGTCCACCCAAAGAGATACCACCCCAAACACAGACACTGCCTGATCAGTATACATCTCTTTCACGGATGTGTGATGGATGAAAACGAGTTTCAGGTTCTCTCCAAATCAAAATACGCCTACTATCGCTTTGGTGGCTAAACCTGGACTCATCCGTAAAGAGAACAGCCCTCCATTGATCACGCGTCCAGTGGACATGTTGACGTGCCCACTGCAAACGTTGCCGCCTATGGCGTGACGTAAGCAGGACGCAAATGGCTGGTCGTCTCGCAAAAAGACCAACTTCGTGAAGCCTTCTACGCACGGTTGACGTTGATAGCAACCTTCCGGAGCTTGCAGCGAGGGAGGATCTGTTAAGACGGGCTCAGGCGGAGTTGCGGGTCTATTCCTTCGTGCGCATAATGACAAATATCAGTCATCGGCATTCGTCGTAGCATATGGCCGTCCTTGGTTGAACCTCCTGGATGCCGAATCCGTGGTTAGAAATTGTTGTCAAAGTCTATGAACCACAGACGGACTCCCAATCAGCCATTTGGCCCTTTCTGTCTGACTTTATCCTACCTCTAGTCTCTCAATAGCTCGCCATCGTAGTTCTTCGGTAAAATGATGCCTGGAGGTCATTGTTACAATTTGGTTACGCCAGATGTCTAATCTCAGCCTCGCAGCGACAACTGTCGTCTTGCTCTGAGATATGCACTTTTATGCTCCTCGCAAATGACGTATTCCGACTGCAGCGTCACTATTTTACATAATGTAGTTTTGTTCAGCATCTTTTACTTAACAACATATTCAAATTTTAAACAGAATGGCCTAGTTTTGAACATGTTATTTCTTTTTTTGTGATTTTTCCTTAATTTTTGATAACTAGTGTATAGTAAAATAAAATTAAATTATTCATAAATTAATTACTTAGAAGATTCTACAAAATAATTAAGAAAATTTTTATGTTAAAAAATTGAAAATACACTTCCGAAAATAAATTTTTTTTAAATACCCCTATTTTTTTAAACTCAAGTTAAAGAACTTGAATTTTAAAAAGTTAATTTTCATCAACCTCTAGGTAACAGTCCGATACTTTTAAAATTTTGCTCTTGTTATGGTTCGCTACGGTCAATTTTTGCTACCGAGGGCTAATTAGACCGGGTCTTACAATTAAAGCCGATGCCGAACGGCTACAAACGTCCATGCCAAGAGTGGGACTCAAACCCAAAGACTTTGGTACCAAATGCCAGCGTCCTAGCCATTTGGCTATCGTCCGGCGTGGTTCAAACTGGAATTACAGAAATTAGTATCAGATCTCGAAAAGAAACTTGCAGTGATGTAAGAAAATTAGTGATAAGAATATCACAGAAAGTTAAATCTTTTCAGCAAACTGCTAATATTATCTGATGATGTCATTCTTGTGTGCAGAAAATAATAGCAAAGTACAGGTGGAATGGACTGATCAAAAATAAGAATGAAAGAGGAAGGAGAGAAATCCTGGGTAGAGTTAGAAAATGCAAAATAATTAAGGAAATCGAGTTGGATCCAAAAGTGAGAGGGGTGAAACTTGCTGCACGAACCTCTGCAACCATTGGAAGGTATATTTATTTGTACAGAAATAAAATGCAGAGTCCTCTGAAAAGCCGACTACAACGGTAAGTAGCTGGAAAGATGTCATTCAATAGCTCATGGAATAAAAGTAATCGTTTCGAGTTTACTAAATCCTACTTATCGAAAACCCAAAACTTTTGGAATAAGGTAATTTTTTGGTGACGAGGGCAAATTCAATATCTTTGGTCGTGACGACAGCCACATGATTTGTAGAAAACCGAAGACAGCTCTTGATTCCAAAAGTGTAATACCAACATTTAAGCATAGAGGTGGATAATTGATGTTGTAGGGCTGTAATACCCTATGCAGAGTCGGAAAGCTTGTGTTCTTGGATGGCATTATGAACTAAATTGTTTATTTAGATATACTCAAGGAAAACGTCAAACAATGAGGAATTAAGATGGGATTGTACAAAATATTCCTTTTCCTACAAGACAGGCCGAGGGCCGGAGTTGGGTTGGTGTGGCTTGCTCCCAGGGCATCGGGGTCCTTTGTGAGGACCTTGGTGCTTGGTAAAGGAGAGCGCGACTGTGAGTCTCCTGGGGGAGTGGGATCCTCTGAGGGAGTCACTGTATCACCCTCAAAGCTTCGGTTGTCACCACTTCCACGCAGTCTCGGCTGGAAACCGGGCGATGGCCCGGGCTAAGAGTGACAATGGACATAGTGGGCCTGGAATTTCTCCATGTGGCGTTAACTCCTGTAGCTCCGCAAAGTCCTAAACTAACTCGCACTTGTGTTGCTCCGTGCGAGGTGGGATTGCATCGCGCCAGAAGAACGATAGAATCATCAGGTACTACGATTGTTGGATGCTGATAATGCGGGACGACGTAATACTTTAGACTTTTCCTACAAGACAATGATCCCAGGCACACGACAAAGAATGTAAATATATGGTAACTTCACCACTGTAAAAAAACATGTACGTACCCCTGCCCAGTTCCTAGTCATTAAAGTCATTGATAATTTGAAATTGAAAGATAATTTCAAACGTATTCTACAAGAAGAACGAGTAAAAATTTATTCAGACCCAGCCAAAAACTTGGTAACTTCGGTAGCACGACGCTTGAGGTAATAATAAGGCCAAAAGGTTATGCTACAAACTATTGACATTTTCTTTAAAAGAGTATAAATAATAGAAATTATTGATGTATTCTCAATTTATTATGTGCAAAAATGTGCGATTTTTTGTTTAAAATGTTCTATTCATTTTCATTTGAAAGTCCTTAGTTTCAGCTTTCCATCTATCATAAATTGAATGATTTACTTGATCCATAAATAAAAACAATGATTATATTTCATCGGAATTGATTATTTGCTTTAAAATCCGAATTTATCTAATTTATCTAGGAGAAAGTTGGTGTATCCTCGATATATGGAGTCACTGTATGTATTACTAAAAAAAGTAACAATGTTCTTGTTTTATGAGAATTAGACACTAAACATTAACTTCGCATGAGCAAAATCTTTTATAATTTCAACAAGACACATAAAAAATGTCTAATAACGTTGTAAAAAAAGCAAAAATCAAGTATTTTTCTTCGCTAGAAGCTATAAATTTTTGTTCCTTTAAAATGTAATCGATTTGTTGGATTAGTATGTACTGAAATAGATGATTTCCAGATAGTTTTTTTCTAAAAATTAGTCAAGAAATACAGTAGCATCCATTATAAACAATGAAACACTGGTTTTATTATTTATATTATTATTTATATTATTTTATTATTTACATCAATTTTAAAAATCCTTTTCGTAAAAAAATAGATATATAATTAAAATTGGGATATCACATGCAATACGACTAACTCCAATATGTGCAGAGCATAAAAAAAAATTGACAAATTCTATCTTTTTAGACAAAATATAAAATTCGCTCTTAACAGCTTATACAATAAAATCTATACACATTATTGACTTAACATGTACATCACTAGCTTTTTATCATACACTCCTTTTAAAATTGTTTAACTCTAGATGAATGAGATTTATACCACCCACAGAACGTAGAAGTCGTGAAATTTGTAAGATAAAAATTAAAACCTAACAAAAACCAAAAGAACTTTACGTTACTATACACACCTTACGTTACCTCATTAAAGATGAATGAATTCGATTAAATTTTTGAACACGTAATTATTCTTTTCCTAAAACTTTAATAAGAGAGAGAGAAGTGGGGAAAAAATTATTGACTTTTTCGGTAAGCGATTTTTTTTTCCTTTTACAGCACATCCGTTTTTAAGCTAAATTAATTTTTTTTCCTAACTCTTCCAAATATTTTACGTTTCCATTAGAAAATAAAACAAAATAAATTCAAAATATTTTGCTAACATAAAAAACCGCTTCATTACATCCCAAAATGAGAAAGAATGAACAAACTTATTTTGTTTACTAGGAACGTTTGTTTTTACGCGTTATTAATGTATGAAAACGTTTTATCAAATAAATGTTTCCAATAAAATGACGGCAATAAAAGCTGTAATTTTTTGCTTTTAGACAAAAGCGTTTGGCTGTGCATACAAATATTTCTAACGAAACGGAGCATTAATTCGTGTGATCTATTATGCACTCTTTAAATTTTTAACTTTTAGGCTGCACACGGAGATAAACTTTCATTCAAGAAGATTTTCATTTAAATTATTATTATCTCATTTAAATTTTCATTTAAATTATATAAAAATTAAGTTTCGTGAATAAAAATAGTCTGGAAGTATTAATATTTTTCGATTTAATACAATTCGAAAATTTATTCATTGGCAGAAGTTCGTATAATATTTCAGCTGTGCAAAAAACTATATAATCACTAATACATGCTTGTTATTCAGTGAGATAAATGCACGCATGTATGTACGTATACGAAACTTCGTGGATGAAATCAGGGCTATTGGTAGATCACGGATTCAAAAGGGAGGTAACAAAATTCAATGTTCAGCGAAGAAATTAAAATTTCTACTTCATTTCCCTATAAATGTTTGATTCGTGAAAATACTAACTCAAATACAGCTGAAAATATTGCACTTTATGGGATAAGTATTGCCAGTACATATATCTAAATTCTATGATAATTTCAGCAAACACAAAAGCATAGCTCAACTCTGCTCTGAAAATTTCAATACAAAATAAAAACGTAGGGGAAAAGAGAAAAAGTAAGCTTTCAATTCTAACTCTGCAGGTCACGTACTTGGTTCTTTAAAACAACATTTGATGAGGAACATTCAATATCAATATATTGCAGCTTAACATTCAGGAAATCAGCTGGAGCTATGATTCTTCCACGGTGTTTTTCCGTGTGTCTTCCAAAGCCCCATGGATAGATGTAACTTCTTGGACTCATAAGTTATACACCGAACGAAAATTGCATCGCTTTGATCCAGACAGGGAGCAATTCTTTTGAAAGGCCCTCCAGCCTCTTTGGGCCTAAAGACCTCTACTAAAGTCGTCCAGCTGTTTACCCTTTTCGTCTGCGACTTTGTACATCAGAATACATTTGTTTCAGTAGTTACAGATGTTCCACTGAAAAAGAAACGCTACTTATGTGCGTTTGAGCGTTGTGATTATTCGCTGGTATTGTACGCTTTATGAATTTCAAATATTAGTATCAGCAATATAGGTGCATTCAAACCTTTATGGTGGCAGCTGTGGGTCCAGATTCAAATCTCACAAAAGGATATCTATGACGTCTGAGGCAGAACCCTAGCTTCAGCCTTCTGGATGCCTCGCAGAACTTCGTGGCTCTGTATCTCTCTCTGCCATCTTCAAACGCCCACTGTCTGCTTAAATAATAAAATATTAAGTTCTTTCAGGCATGTGTCATCTGTCCGTTCCAAAGAGACATGGTCTAGGGTTTTGTCCTGGGTAAGGTGGATATACGACAGCAACACCACCACTAACAATGAGGCTAATACAGACACACATAGATTGAGGCAATACAGTAGAAGTATGCATCTGGATGCATGTACAAAACTAAAATAGCAGTAAAATAATCTAATTTTGCTGAATACAGTCATAAAAAGCCCAACACAATACAGAACAGAATATATTTTGCAAACTTTAATATGACGGTAAGTTGCGAGAAAAAATCTTATTGAACTGTTAATGGCTAATACGCAAATAAGCAAATCCACGAACATTAAACCCAAGAAAGTTAAGGGTCGAATATTTATATAAACAACTCATCTGACTGTTTGTAGGTGAAAACAAGTTTGTTCAACGGCTTATGGATTTGGGAAGTAATTTACTCCTTTTCAGAAATTAGTAACATAATTTAATCTTCATTTATAACCACAATTATTTGATCGGTGCAATACACTTGCAAGTATAAATATGTGCACGTTTGAAGAATGAGCACGTATATATGCTGATGTTAGCTCGCAAATATAAATGAGTATCATTCGGCTTATTATGTATGTGTTTCGAAAAGTGAATACATTCTACTTTTATTAAATTGTAAAACAGTACTCTTATTTGATCCGAGTGCATACTTCTGTAAGTGCAATTGAATCGTTTATTTCAGAAAGCCGTTAAGTGCGCTTTTTCAAATTTTTTGGGAAACAAAGAAAAACATTCTATTTTTGATATTATTATCGATTTTAGCTTAAAATATTATAGCATTAGTTAACATCTTCTCGGAGTGCATGTTGCCTGTAATTAACTTATATTTATTACTTACGTTTTAAAACATTTAAAAAATTTTACACTTAACGGGTTTCTGCAGTAAAATGCGCTTTTCTTTAAAAACATAAGGTTTTTAAGGATAATTTCCTCATTTTGGTGTATTATTAGGATTTTTAAAAATGAATACAATGTTATAATCTATATTTTTTTTAATTGAACAGAATTAAACATTAAGAAGCTAATACTACAGAAAATAATTCTACAGTTAAAAAAAATCTTGACCCTCATCCTAATATGCTTTCGAACTACTCATCTTCGTATTCCCTGTCTATATTGCACTCCGCTTCCGTAGAAGGCCACTAGAAAATATTATCGTACCCTATAGTGTAGATACTAAGCTTCTTCAGGTCATCAATTTTTTTTGTTATTGATCGGTACTTTTCCAGAAGCGTACGCTCTTACCGTTGGGAGTTCAGGAGCGTTCTTGTACTTTTTTAAGGTAAACGTTAAGGACCTGCCGCCATCAATAAATTGGTTAACAATAACTTTTCCTTGGTTAGCTTTGTTGAATTCAAATTGTTTTTAAGATGAGACTTTAAATGGTATTCTTTGGTTCTTGGGAACACCTCTTCTAGATGTTCCATGTCCTTCCAGGTGTTTTATTCTGAACTAGCTGAATACCCGTGCTTCGCTACGTAGTACATTCAAATTAAATACAACTGTCAGTGCATGCAATTAATCTGTATGTTTAATATCCATAAAACATACTAATTTGAATTAAATTTTTAAAAACTTCCATCTCAATTAGTCTAGTGGTTAAATTTTATCTTTTACCGTATTTTAATATTTTTTGTCAATTTATTTCTTTATGCACATGACGCAAAATTAATTTAAAGTATCACAAAAAAATAAACCTCGTGATCAGTATTTAATAAATTAAATTCTAAAAATTAATCTTTAAAAATTCACCAAAAAATCGGAAAATGGAGGTAAAGATTTGAAAAATAATTTCATTTTAAAGGAATTTTTATGATCTTTCTCGTGATATAATTTTATTACCCTGAAATTATTATTTTAAATGAAAACTTTAAAAAAGTTACAGAAACAGCTTAAAAATTTAATTTTGAAAAATCGAAGAAGAAATTTTCAAAAATATTTCTTAGTGCGTCTCTACAATACAGAAGGTCGTTCGCACTTTATGGAAACGATTTTGTAATTTATTTTTGGCGTTTGCATTTTGAGATAAAAATTTGGCAACTTCAGAATAATTCTCTGCTACTGTTTTGTTTTCATTGGAATGTAAAATAAAAGATTTATTTTGAAAATAGCTCCTAAAATTGATAAATGACTCGAAGGTTACGTAACTGCGCTTTCCGAGGAGAAATATTCGTATCACCAAATTATAACGCGGTGTAAAAATCACGGTTATGGCATTTCAAAAAAAGGAATTTATAATATATTAAATTTGAAAGGAAAAAAAAAGTCTAACTGAAAGTAAAAATGAAAACATGACCGCGAAACCTCATCCTAAGACTGTTCGAACGCAGGTAAATATCAAGAAAGTGAAGTCTCTGATCCGAAAAGTAAAGTGACTGAATAAAAAACGATCAATTTTCTATTGCTTAACTGACGGGAATGACCGTACGAAATGGCTTCGTCACTGTAAAGAAAAGTTCCCAAAGGGATTCATCATAGTTGCAGGATTTTGTTACAACGGCAAATTAAAAATAAAAAAAAAGTCTCAGGTAATGCCAAAATTAATTCACTCTACTATCAGCAGAATATTTTAGAACCAATTTTTGAAGAAGGAATTCCAGCCTTATACGGAAAGGACGTTGATGAAGTTGAGCTTCATATGGACAAAGCCTCTAGTCACATGTCTAAATCAATAACTGTCGCTAATTTAGCAAAGAAAGAACAGAAACAGGAATAAAGTGTATCCCATTTAATGAAATACCTGTAAAACCCCCTGACACTTTTCCAGTGGACTTTTGGGCTTTCGGTTTATTAAAACGAGACTTAGTAAAACGACATCCAAGAACACTGAACGAACTTTGGAAAACGGTCTAAGAGGAATGGAGTAAAATTGACATGACAGTACTAAGCAAAAGTTTACTTTCATGGAAAATTCGAGCTAGAGCTATTGTCAACAACCATGGCTATCAGATAGAAGCAAATCGCCTAAAAAAATACGGCATTTAAACACAAAACTTAACTATCAAAATCGTTTCCATAAAGTGCGAACGACCTTCTGTATATAAGAGGAATCACTATGCAAAAATTTCAGCCCTTTAGGTCCAGCGGTTTGGTATGTTCGTTTTCTGTCAGTCAGTCAGTCACGGAACTGTTTTATATATATATATATATAGACTAATAGCTTAGTCAGCTTTCCAACTCAATCGCGAGAAATTCCATGGATTTGTAAAAAAAAAAAAATGCAAACTGGAGAACACCATTGATCTTAATACTGTACACAAATGATTTATTTCTTCTTTTTGAGAAAGGAGTTTTACTTGAAATTCTACGCTTAATTTATCTTACTTCTATCAATGTTTGCAAATATATATCTTAATTGTTTTTAGTATCTAACGAATAAAAAGAATTCCATACCTGATTTTTTGTTTTATCAACAATAAATAAACTGCATTTACCTGGACATTTGCACATTATCTCACCAGGAGCAAACTTTGATGGAACCATGTTACTTTATTGCTTTTGTAACCTTCACCTTTCACCCTTGCTATTCGTATGACATTTCGTGTGTCGTTCTCTTCATTTGTAATACCTCGTTTCCTTTTTGTGTTTGAGGTTCGTCTTAGAGGTACTACTATCCATTTTAAAAAACAAACTTTCATAAAGCATTTCGTAAAACCATACAGTAAAATTATATCTAAAATTATATCCACCTCACAGTAGTTTAACCTCTACACGAAAAACAAAAGCAACTCCAGTTCTGTCAACAGCGCAGTGGTGAAAGCAGGACGAAAATTAGATTTACTGCAGAAACACACTATGTGATGTCGCTTGTCAGGTTTCTGCGCTAAAGTCAATATGCACTGTCAATAGAAACCCCTAAAAGGGGGAAGGTAGTGGGCTGATTTCTGTACAAAAATATGCGTTTACAATAGAAGCCCATTGATTCTGTAAAAAAATGAAAATCCAAATATATGTCTGTTGACGGGTTTCTGAAGTAAACGTTTCAATTGCATGCGTGTCATTTTATGAGATAATTATTAGTCGTTTTAGGACTATTAATATGCATATATATGATTATAGTGGAGAAGGTGGCCACACGAAAACAACAATGTATACCCCCCCGCCCACACACACACACACAGACAGAGACTGAGGCAGTACAGTAGACACTTGAGGACTCGTTGCACGGATAACGCTCAAATAGCAATAACATTATTAAATTTTGCGGAATACAGTTTGAAAAAGAACAACACAAAACAGAACTGTGGTGTATCTTATAAACATTAACAATTTTAGACTAACAGTTGGTTGCAATACACATTTTAATTCATTTTATTTAATTATTGATGGTCAATTCGCTGATAATGAAATCCATGAAAGTTTAACATATGAAAGTGCAGTGTCAAATTTTTACACAAAACAACTGCGATGGGCTTTTGTAGATGTACACAACTTTGTCCGACGAATTTAGAGAGTAATGTACCCACTCTCTCGAACCAGTGAAATAATTTTACTTTTCATTTACAACCAATTGTATGATCAGTGCAACACGTATGTGTATGTTATTTTATACGAAACGTATGAATAGTGAATACATAGCTCGCAGACATATATATATATATATATATATATATATATATATATATATATATATATATATATGAAATAAATTTCAAATCTTTTATTATTAAAACGCCAATCTAAATTCTTTTACCCTTTGGCAATAAAGCATTACCCCTCAAATGCAACCCGAAATAATCTATTAGTTTTTCCCCTAAGGCCACGCGCGGAAAGAGTTATATAACCGTTATATAAGGTTGGAGAACTTTCCACCGATCACACCATATGACGCGCTAGGGTCACGTGTCCGTTTCTGGCCATTTAGAAGTTTCATAGACCCGTACTCGGGAAAGAAATTGCGCGATTCTGTAGTCTTATGTCTGTTTGCTCACGGCCAGAAAACATGTAGTTTTCGCTCCTGTAAAATTTGTACGGGCGGGGCCGCGTCCCTGTCCCGTTCGCCGAGCGATGTGTTTTGTGCGCCTAGGTGTAAGGCACGACCAATGTTGTAAGCTGTCAGTGACTGATTCAAGAATAAACTAAGTTTAAGACGATGGAAGTACGTTCTTCACTCTGGACTCCCTGCCTCTGTTCCTCGACTGCATTTTATATTTATGAGTTCTCCCCAGCAACCGGCCGCGACAGCTTTCTATTCTCTCTATTCGCCTGCCCTGGTCCGACGACTACTCCGCCATGACTACAAAACTGATAAATTTCAACGGCCAAATTATATGTACGACTACACCCCAAGTATACACCATCTATTGTTATCATTACATATATATATATATATATATATATATATATATATATATATATATATATATATATATATATATAAGCCAAATTCGACTTTAATCCGGAAAGTGAATTAATTCTACCTTTAAAATATACCAAAAAAGAAAAAACCGTATAACAGAACGATAATTTATTTCGAGCAAATATTTCTGTTTGACGTATTATGGATTTGGAAAGTAATTTTCTCATTTTCTGAAATGAGTAACACAATTTAATTCATCATTTACAACCAATTATTTGATCAGTGCAATATGTATGCAAGTATAAATATGCCTATGTTAGATTATAAGACGCGTATAATTAATGTGCCCGTATGTATATAAGCCAATGTTAGATTGTACATGTAAATGAGTCAATTCGAAAAATGAATTAATTCCTCATTTTAATTCAACTCTATTATTTAATCCGTGTATATGCTTCTGTAAATATAATTATGCGCTTGTCATTGTATGAGCTAAATATAATTAATATTCATATATATGAAAACCGATGTATACTTGGGGATATGAACACCCTATTCGACTAAAATTGGGTTTGAAAAATGAATTTATTCACCTCTGAAATGTGATTTGAATATTTCTTAATTACCGATTAGCACAAATACACGTGCATATTAAAAAAATATAGCATAACATGCACTCAAATATATGCATGTTAGTCTCGAAGACACGTATATGTACCGACGTGCTAGCCTAGAGATTACAGATCCGCAGCAGCGAAGGGTATACAACAATAGCAGCCGATAACTGTTCCGCATGTACTGCCTTCCGACTTCGAAGCATGAAATCGGGTCATTTTTGTCCTGATTCCGTCGTCCGCTTGCGAAACCCGGGCGGCCTTTGACCATGACGAGGCTTGCTCCACTCCCCGAGCGTGACTCCATTCTCTAGACTTGTTTTAATGAAAGGACTCACAGTCGATACCCTTTTTTTTTTTTCCTGCGCGGGCTGTCGCGGGCTGTACAGATGTATTTCTACAAAGCCATAAATTCGGTTCCCCCCTTTCTTCCCTCTAAGTTACAAGCAGTTTCTGATATAAAGAAAACGTACTTTCGCCCCCAATGCCAGGAACCCAGGCGAATCTCGCAATATAAAACAGGAGGTCATTCAGCCAGAGCCCCCTGCGGATGTAGGGCCTTTTTCTCGGTGACTTATCTGCATACCCCCATGCCAGGATGTATCCATATATATATATATAAAAAGTTCACTCATGCATACATACATACTGAGAGGCCTGGGTATATAGATAGAACAGTTTCAGATAGGAAATGCCGGGGAATGCAGAAGGGATAGTTTCTAAGGGTATAGAGTGTTTAAAAATTTCGAGTATATAAAAATTATTAATATCTGAATCTAGTAAAGGTAACCATGCATAATTTGCAATATGGAAAGAATAACAGAGAAATGACTTTAAATCTTTTGAATATTTCCCATTAATACTATTGATTCTGGAGTAGAAGAATTAACGTATCATTTTTATATTTTCGAGTAATATCGGTTGTTTTATTACAAAGCTGTATTAAAAAGTTGAACAACAGAGCGTAAATCTAAGAAGTTAATTAAATTATAACGAGAATTAACGGGATTAATGTGAAGTTAATGAAATCCTACGTTATTTTAAATTTTGAGAGCTTTATGTCAAAGAGTGCATAAGCTTTTACCTTAACGAGAGAGTTCACACACACAGATATATATATATATATATATATATATATATGTATATATATATATATATATATATATATATATATATATATATATATATATATATATATATATATATACAGTGGAATCCCGATCGATCGTTTTCGGATCCATCGTTTTTCCGTATGTGTCGTTCATTTTATCCAGACCCAACGATCATATTGCTTTGCTATGTTTCCGCATCTATCGTTTTCCCGCATTTATCGTTCATTTCAGTCGGTCCCTTGAAAAACGATAGATCGAGATTCCACTGTATATATATATATATAGTATCAAAATGTTTAAAATTAAATTTCCTGTGCTCAGCAATATTATAGTTTTTGAATTTAAACACAAACTATTTGCATAAAATCAATAGGTAGGCTTATCAAATGCATCTAAAAATACACTGCCGGTGATATTAAACACAATCAATTAGCGCAAAATCAATAGATGATTACAGTAGGATTACATGTGCGCAATTTTATATTATAAAATACCCTTAAATGCAAATGGTTTATTAAACTATATGCATATCTTAAGCCCGCATTCTGATTACTGTCTATCATTCTATAAAACATATAATAAACAGTACAGTAAAACCTCGTTTATCCGGAATAACTGGGACCATAGGCAATCTGGATAATCGAAAATCCGGGTAATATGGGTAATAAGCAAAACAAATACCTTAACTAAGCAGACTTACCGTTTATTACGATAAAAACTATGTTTTGTAACAAAATTACACAGTATTGTTTACAAGACATTAAAAAATATAAAAATAACTTTTCGGAGTCAATCCACGTCAACGCCCTGTGACACTCTAGTAAAACTTTCTTAAACTCAACAAAAAGCATTTTATTACCATAATTTATTGTACAATCTATGCAGGAACTGTACATCAAATCATACTAAAAAGCTAATATTTGGCGTACCTGTAGTTACGTTCTTGCTATGACAGTTAAAAATTATTATCTAATGTGAACATTAAATAAAAAAAGTCTACAAATCTGATCCTGATCAACGAGGTTTTATTAGTGTGCATATATATATATATATATATATATATATATATATATATATATATATATATATATATATATATATATATACAGTGGTACCTCGACTTACGAGTTTAATTCGTTCCATGACTTAGCTCGTAACTCGAAATACTCGTATCTCGAATCAATTTTCCCCATTGAAATGAATGGAAATGCCATTAATTCGTTCCGAGCTCCCCCAAAACACCGAAATTTTTTGTTACATGTTTTTAAATAAGAATAATGCGCTTATAAACGACGAACATTGTATAAAAACGCAATACATTAGAATGTACTGCGATAAATTTGTTTTATCAAGTGTAATGTACAACATTTACCTTGGAGATCAGACTTGAAGATGCTAATGGAAGAGGAGGAGAAAGGCTGAACTGAAAAATTAAATCTTATTCATTGATTTTTGACCTTTTAGTCCCGCTTTCCTCACTTTCGCTTTTATTACCAGCTACTTAAACTGAACGAGTGAGACACGGAAGCTGGGCGATTGTTGCATCGTTCACTGTGGCTGTAATGTCCAGATTCTTTCTGAGAATCCGAAGAACGTTTTCCCAGAATCCGTAGAAGGGGGACAGCTTGCGATCCTAGGACCAAGGTCATCCCATCCCTTAGACCCCATGGGAGCTCCAGTGTGGGGGAGGGAATTGAAGCTATCTCTCTACGAGAGAGGTTGGGCGTTGTTCGGTTCCAGAGGGCTACTCAAGTTTTGGCTGAGCAAGCTGCCCCGGATGGTAATTGTTCAGTGTTAATCTCTCAGTTTAAGACTGGATCGTAGTCTCAGAATAATATTATACAATTGTATAATAATTGTACATAAAGGTTGTAAATATTATATGCTTCTTGTGCTCTCATTTGATGAGCACGTAACATGGCATTCGCTGCTGAAACTAGCGGTGGGATATCTGAAGCTTGCTCGTAACCCGAATTTTAGCTCGTAGCTCGAAGCAAAAAATCTACCGAGAGAATACTCGTATCTCAAAAAACTCGTAAGTCGAGGTATCACTGTGTATATATATATATATATATATATAAACATCAGTTACATATAATATAAAATATGTAGCACATAACTTATATTGCTACACAAATTTTATACATTATAAATCAGTGTATAAGTGTTTAAGTGTATAAGTGTAAGTTATATATAAGTGTTTTAAAGACTTTGAATAATTATATTTATAAAATACCAGTATATACAAATACAAATATATATAAAATACCAGTATATACCAGTATATATTGTCACATACAAAATTATTATTGTTTTAGGGAACTGCATAATTTATTTTAAAAAGATGTATAGAATGTCTGAAAAATAATATAACTAGATAAAAAAAATTTCTAAAAATTTAAACTCTGGAATTAAACAGTGTATCACGAGAAATAGAAGGTCTGAAAATTCTAGAAGTCGTGAGCATAAACGTTTCCCAAGTGATTCGGATTGAAATAACATGCTTCCCTAGAGACAATTACGTTTTGATGCCATATATTTAATATATACTTTTTTTTATCATGTTCATTAATTTTAATTGAAAATCTTCCAATTCTACAGCACATTTTGAACAGAAGCCTAGGCAGCACATAGTAATAAAAATTAAAATCACGGCACCGCAAGACGCGTCAAATTAAATGCTTTGTGTCTTGATAAATTTCACACCATTGTTTTGGCTGGGATGAAACATTAAAAAAACAGACAAAACAAAAAATAAAGCCTCTCTCTTTTGAAAATAGAGATACGTCATATCGCCAGATGCATAATGAGCGTCCACTTCAGAACTTGGGATTTTACAGAGTATTCAAAAATGTTTAAGGAGATCAAAACATTTAAAATAAAAACTGATTTCGATTATAATTATCAGATCAATAAATTTTTTTTCGCATTAAAGTTATCTTTAAAAACCGTTTTGAGGTTGCAGAAGTTGTGGATCCTCAGATAGATGTTATAAAAGTAATGGTGAAATCAATATTTAACGAAATTTGTGTTTGATCCAGCGAGTATACGACAGAATTTTTCCATTTATGCATAGGAAAAAATGCTATTAATGAGGTTCTATGAATTATCACAGGAGAAAGTGTTACTGCACTGAAGTTCATATTTACATCCTAATATTTGCGCATGTGATACGAATTTTTGTCGGTACACTTACGGGCTGACTGTGCCCAAAACTTAGAACCATACAATATATCATCCTCACTACATGGAAAGTTTAAATTTTATTATGAGCTACAAGGTCTTTCACTTGTAGTATTGTAAGTTATTTCAAATGTGTTGCCTTACGGAGATACTATATTTAAACGTGTAAGTAGGTATATAAACCTCCGAAATATCGGAAAGCAGCTTGTTACACTTGGTACTCTTCGTACATGGAGGGAGGCTAGGCGCCAAGAATGATTATAACCTTTTACACGGGAGAAAGTTAAACCCGAAGGAATTTAAATTGTGCTACACGTGTGATGTCTGATTATACATAATGCAGCTTTCTTCGTAATTTTTTAAACGGTCTTCCATTTCTGCTTGAAAGCAGATTTTTACCTAAATCATTAGTTGATTTTTGGACTATAATGATAAGACTATAATGAGAAATAAGTCTAATGTAACATCTATATATTTAAGTTGCTAAGCCATTCTTTGGGCAGTCCATGAGAGAAAACTAATGCATCTATTTACTTCATTTTGGTCTTAAACGAAAGATTTTAATCTACAGATGTGTAAAATGTGGTTTTTTGTAACCGCAATTTCTATTAATTAGTGATAATTTTCAATTAAAAATTGCCTTCTGCGCATGCTCAGTGACATGTTTAAATCTGGCTTTAGATACTTACAGCACGGGGCCGCAACGTTAATTTGTTTATTCCGAGGAATCTCTCTAGCTCTCTCTCTCTCTCTCTCGCTGCCATTTTTGTTTTTAATTATATGTTTGTAAGATATAAAATTAAACCTGGCAGAATTTTTTTATTTCGAGCTGTTGAGTAACCATATTTCTTTTTATTGGGTTCAATAGTCATATTTTAAAGTGTATTTCTCTATTCTTAATATTATGATTTTCAACATTTGACAATGATGTGTTGAGTATAATTTGTGTATTACTACATTTATTTACTGTCCTGCCGCCATGTTTTGACGGGAACCAACTAGTAGAATTTAAACTTAGCATGAGCATTTAAAAAGCTATCAAGTAGATGAGAAATTAGCTCCTGAACGCAGAGAATGATAATTACTCGAGTGTTGAGATCGAGTCATACGGATGCAAAAGCGTTCTTACATGCAAAATATTTGAAAGAAAGTTACGTCACGTACAAGCGTCAGGTGCTTACATAGTTTCGTCATAATTGATAACTCTGTAGAAACAACACGTTATACATGATTTACGTAATTTTTTTCCCAACTGGTATTGCATTTAATATTTTATAGTAAAAGATTAGTACATTAATATTATTATTAATTATAAGAAAAATTTAGCGCTTTTAAGAAACTGTTACAGGTGTAATAAAAATTACGATATAAATGCAAAAAAACTTAGTTTCTCAAGTTTTATGTCATGAGCCACTGCATTATTAGTTTTAACTTCTACAAAGGCTGTTCACACATTTTTTAGACGATGTATATTGTATTCACAAAACTAAATTACATAAAATTCTTGTGTTTTAAATGTTCTATTTGACATCCCTTATTCTAAACTATCTTTCGACACCGCAATTTCCAGGATAATAATGCCTTTTGAAGTGTCAGAAGAGGTATTTTATCCCATTCCTCCTGAACAGCTTTCCAGAGTCCTGTAAGGGTTTTGGGACGACGTTTCGATAATGCAGATTTTAAAAGTCCGAAAGCACAAAAATCCATAGGTGATACATCGGGAGATTTAGTAGGGATATCAGTGAAGGGTATGGCCTTGATACCAGTTTTTTGTTCCATTTCTTTTAGGAAATTTACAGTGGATTTTGATGTGTGACTGCTAGCTTTGTCCTGATGGAGTCTCACAGATTGATGGCACTGTGGGTAAAGCGATGGTATTTCATTCAGAAAAATTGGCAATGAAATATGTTCCTGATAGTATTTGGAGTTAATCTTGACATTTTTTCCACTCTCTTTATTTTTAACTTGCCATTATAAGAAAAAACCAGCAACAATCATGAATCCCTTAGAAAAACATTCTTTCGATTCTTTGAACCATGTACTTAAATTTTTTTCTCCCCTTTTATGATAATAAATGGCTCTTTTTTTGTTGCAATCATTTAAATACACCCATGATTCATCTATTGTGACAATTGTTTTCCATTTTCCTTTGGATAAGTGTTTCTCATATAGAATTCTGCAGCGTGTCCAGCGTTCAGCGATATGATTTGGAAGAAGACGATGCACATTGCGTTTTTTCGCTTTCTTAAGATTTAAATCAACGTTTATCATTTTGTTTACAGTGGACACCGAGCATTTTAATGATTTTGCAACTGTCCTTTGACTAGGGGGATTTTCTTTTAACATTAAACAACGTACCTTTGCAATAGTCGAAAATGTCCGTTTTTTCCTTGGATACTTGTTTGGAATTTTTGCCCCACTTGAGGCTCCAATTTGACGCTTTTTTCCTTTCTTGTTGACGATATTACCTATCGACGCTTAAGATATCACAAAACCATGACTCTCACATCGTTTTTGGATAACGGAGTATGCATATTTCTCTTCGGAAAGAGCATAAATGTAGCCTTCGAACCACTGCTTTGTTAAAAACGCCATTTTGAATAAAAACAAAACTTTCAAGCCTTAGACGATAATGTTGACTTTTAAAAACATAGTACAATTGCAATTATTTCTTTTGCAGCAAACGATTTTTTATTACCGCTTACCAAAATCGTCTAAAAAATGTGCGAACAGCCTCTGTATAACATTTATGGAGTTCGTTTTCTATCGCCACTGTTTGGCAAACTTACTCCGTCACCCCTCGCACAATTAGCATCTGGATGAGATTTTAAAGGAAACCAGATTACGGTAATTTCCGGTCACAAGCTGCTAATACGATCATCTAAAAAATATATAAAATGAAATGAGACAGGCAGATTTATCCATGCAGCACAAGAAGAGACAATGAACATTGAAAGAGCTATCCTCAGATTGGATTTGGAAGTCTAGTAATTTATCCAGTTGTGTGATCTTCTAAGCATTCAGCTGTAGCTTCTAGTTGTTAGCATATTTCTGAATAATTCGCTTTTATATATCCTTCAATAGTCAACTGAAGTTGAGTGTGAATTTTGTTTTTTAAATCAAGATATATCACTAGAACCTCGGGAAATTACAGAATATTTGGTCAAATTGTCTTTTGATCGCAAAATTTAAGTAAAAAGTTGTCAATTTTCCCAATTTTAGCAGTATTACACATGTTGTTTCAAGTATGAAACTGATACAAATGTATTTTTTCTAAACGTTAGAAACAAACAGGCGAAAAAACGAATGATTATTAAAAATTATAAAAGATGATTATATATAATAAAAATCTACTGCAATCAAAATTTCAGGTAAATAATTGAGTTTTTCACTATAAAAAGTCGAAATTTATTTTTAAATTTTCTTTTATCCTCAAAGTAAAAAATTACTATGACCGGAAGTACAGATGAATAAATTAACAAAATATCTTAAAATTAAAAAGTCACAAGTTATGACAACGTATCAATGCTATACGTTTCAAATTCCGTTTTTTTATATCCCTTTATTTGGAAATTATATTAAACAAACCGAGTTTATTAAGGCATTAATTAAAAGCTTTTAAATTTCTTTGACAATTAACAGCCTAATTATCTATAGAATTAAATGCTTTTAAACTTAAGCATGGTGAAGTAAAACATCAGCAACTATCCGATTCTCTAAATTCAAGAAAAATTAATTTTAACGACATTAATTGAAAAAAAATAAATGTAAATTAAATAGATAAAAGGCGTATTCATGTACAGCACTTTTTTTCCTGTTCCACACATACACAAAAAAAATGTTATAGCGAAGAGATAAATCTGACATTTCGCTGCAACTGGAGTCAAGGTCTGATATGAATAAAAAGGATAAATGAGGCGTATGACCTCATCTCTGTTTATTTCAGCAGTAAATCCTTCTTATACGTTCCAAACATGCGAACTTTAAAACTCATTAATAAAACATTCAAAAGGTTAATAAAAGGAACAAGGTAATACACGTAAATTGAAAATCACGCTTTAAGTTTCGTTTCATTATTCGCTTGTAAATATATAAAGGAGAGAGTATTAAATTATTTTTTGTTTATCTGTGAAATAATAGATCTGAAACATGAAGCATCCCTGTAGGGACTTCCTCGTGTGCATGTGTGAACTCCGTAACGTATGGAAATATAAGAATAAGGTATTAAATTTTAAAGCCCAAGTTTCATCAACTCTTAAAATCAACAGTTCATATTCAAAAACACATTATAGAGGGAACCAAATATCATTAAATTTCGTATTATATATACGGAGAGCATGGATTTTGAAACAGAGGTTATGAATTAAATGCTGACATAAGCCAAGTCAAATTTAAATGTAAACTTTGGGTTTTTTTTTAACATTTATATTAAAATTTAATTTTTTAGGAATAGATGTTTTCAAAGGAAATAGCATTTTAATGGAACATTAAGACAGCCGATAGAAATTTTAGGTCAAAAATAAATAACAAGGTCATTATGTTGCTCTTATGACCATATATTTAGCAATCTAAAACAGTTTTTATTGAGTCTATATGTTGATTCAATATGCTCGAGTTATGCGCATTTCTTCTGTACTTTTACAGACCAGAAGTGGGTGTTTAATGAAACTTTACAACTTATAAATTTCAACGTCTCCCTTACTTACTGTTATGTATACAAATTATAGACACCTTGAAATATAATCTAAAAGTTTGTATACTGGTTTTCATCATTATGCATGTTTATGGCTCGGCAACGAGTTATCTACAGTGACCTCATGATGAAATTTTCAGTTGCATTATACGAAAAATAAAATTTTTTCACAACATTAGCGTATCGCGAAAATGATAAGTGGAAAACTTATGCATATAATATCGTATTCTTCTCATACGCAATATGTAGAGATTAAAAATTTTTTTTAAATATTGATTAAAAATGAAATTTAATGGTATTTTGGGGTAAAGAATGTGATTTTTTTCTTCTGTTAAAATTAATTTGCATGATACAAATAGATATTAGGTATGCGACAAGAATGACGATTTTCAGCATCTAGCATTTTAATACGTATCACACGAATTAAGTAAGATTACGTTATACATTGCATGCATAATATGTAGACTTGTAAATAGAAACAAAAAGTTTACTTAGTGATATCTTTTTAAATATTGCACTAGTTATAAAAGACAAATTTCAAGTATTTTTCCACCTTTTCTTACCATTTTTCTTAATTATAAAATATTTAAGTTTCTTTTGATCAGAATTTAAATTAATGATAAGTTTATCCCCCCCCCCCCCCATCAGTGCAAACAGTTTTAAAATTAAAAGCTTTTTTAAAGGAAAGTAACTCTAACAATTTTTCGACTAGCTATCATTAAATTGAGAGTTGTTATTAACTTGTCGCATCCCTAAAATTTGCACGTAATGGTGAACAGCTTAATTTCATGAGGGAAAATGTTCTGGGACGTACGTGCGTGGAAAAAATGAGGTTTTTAACGCTTCATAGCTTTAGAGATCCAAAATAGGACGAGACTTTGGCGTAAAATAAATAGGCAAGAGAAATAATAAATTAACATTTAAAAGTAAATTATTAATAAGTGTCAGGACATTGTGCGGAGCACATTTGACAAGAATTTGACTTCTGATTCCAATTAAACAAATTTTTCTTGTTAACATCAACAATAAGAATATTTACTGGTGTCCTAAATTATCTTTACATGCACAAAAACACTGAATTCTCAAAAACTGTCCGATATAATTGAATAAAATTTTTGGGGTGATAGTTAGCATCAGAATACATAAAAACAAACATAAATATAAACTAAAAAATGGAATATAAGTGTATTCGATGATCAAACAATTTAAATTGAAATAAAGTGTGACAGTGAGATTTTAGAAAAAAAATGAATAGCTGCATAGATAATTTTGACACCAGCGGATAAAGCTATAGATTTTTTAAAAATTTCGTATCAAACACTATTTACTTTATTTTATTTACTTAATATGCGACGAAAAGCAGTATTAAACTGTGAGATAATCCATCAGTTCTCAACTCTTTGAACAATATTAAACATTATTGAGCGTTGGTTAACAATCAAATGCTGAAAGACCACGTCAACATTAGTTTTAAAAGGAAATATTACTTTTCCCGAAGGTTCTTTATCTCTTTGAATATTCTCCTTAAATATTCGAAAATGAGAAAGTGAGCACAAAATCTTTAGTTTTCCACCTGCAGTAGGATACTCAGAAATTAAGTTTCACCGGCCTTTTAATGCAGCTGCTCTCTACCCGTGGCATACGTACACCTTGGTTGGTGTACGTGTTAATCTGTTCAGGAGTACGCGGAAAATTTTCAGTTATAGCGGTAAAACCAGCTTCTTGTAATAATAATTATATATATTTTTTAAAGTGTTCTAAATTTTTTTTTCTGGAATTATCACAAAACTCCAGCAGAGATGAACGTCATAGAACCGAAGCAAGATAGATTTTGAACATCTGCACAGACTTTCTAAGTTGATTGACGACACTTCCTCCCCGGTTCCTAAAGTTGCACCATGACGTTATAGTATCTTATAGCTTCACTAGAAGGTAACCCGTCATTTTGACGTCATAATACTAATAATGACGTCATAATGGAAAAAGTATATGAAAGTTAAAAAATATCCCGAATTATCTAACAATATTGCATTTAATCCACACCTTGTAAAAGCAAACCCTTTCATTATTTTTTATTTATTTAGTTTTTCATGCGATTGGAGTAGTAGACTGCCATCCAACTCGTCATTTTGACGTCATAATACTAATAATGACGTCATAATAGAAAAAGTATATGAAAGTTAAAATATATCCCGAATTATCTAACAATATTGCATTTAATCCACACCTTGTAAAAACAAACCCTTTCATTATTTTTTATTTATTTAGTTTTTCATGCGATCGGAGTAGTAGACTGCCATCCAGTTTTTTATAGCTCACTACGCGATATGAATACTTGAGCTACTTGATTCATTCACATTCAAGTTTGTTTACTTTCAGAATTCATCGCAAAAGTAAACAGATTTTCAAAAACTCTTAAATATACAGCTAAAAGCATCCAATTTTTTTTAGTTCTGAATGTTTTATAGAGAAATAGGCTGAACAAACGTGATTTGATGGAGAAGATATTAGTTTTTAGGTAAGAAAAAATTCTGATCCACATCTGAAATTGAAATTAAGCCTAACCGGCTGTTTGTTTACTGAGGGCTTCAATTGAAAGATGAGTACAGCCCAGAAGTGTTATACAGAGACAACGGCTATTATATATATAATGAGTTGCACACTAATCATTGAAGAATTGTCCAACAGTAAACAAACGCAACTATCGCGCTGAGTATAATATTAATTATATTGGCATTTTATATGTCCTTTTTTGAGTTTATTTATTTGTGCAATTTATGGAAATAATTTAATGAATATATATATAAATATATATATATATATATATATATATATATATATATATATATATATATATATATATATATATGTATATATATATATATATATATATATATATATATATATATACATATATATATATATATATATATATATATATATATATATGTGTGTGTGTGTGTGTGTGTGTCGATGATTATGAGAGTGGTCTATGTCATATATTTTTCGTTTCAAGATATTTAAAGGTTAGAGTTTCAGCAAATTATAGCATATTTTTAAAATATTTCAGAAAATATTTACGGTTCATTCTTTACAGTTTTCCAAAGATTGCTTTAGATTACGGTAATGTAAAAGAATGCAAAGCGAAATTTCAGATAGTATCAGTGATAACTGATTGGAAATACAGCCTTCTTTGAAGTGAGGAAGACAGGAAAATCAGTAATGAGTGTTGCCTCCATTGTCAATAACCTCAGCGACGCGCCGCGGCATTGACTGAAAGAGACTTTGGATGCGGTGTTGGGGAATGGCAGCCCATGCTGCCTGCACTCGTAGCCAAAGTTCATCTGTTGTACCAGCGGGTGCGGTATGCAGGGCTAGGAAAGTCCAATCATTGACTAGACTTGTTCGATGGGCGATAGATCTGTAGAATAGGCAGGCCAGGGTAACAATGCAATCTGGTTGTCTGAGAGGAAACCTTCAACAATGCGTGCAACTTGTGGTCGCGCATTGTCCTGTTGAAATGTGGCCGAAGGCAGCCCTGATGGTAAGGAAGGAGAACAGGCTGCTAAACCTCAGAGATATAGCGCCGGCTGGAAAGTGTACCGGTAATGCGTACTAGCGGGGTGCGGGAGAGGAATCCAATACCACCCAACACCATAACACAGGGTGCAGGATCAGTATTCCGATGCATAACACAACAGTTGAGCAGCCTCTCTCCACGGTGTCTCCAAACTATAATCCAATCATCGTGGTGTTGCAGGCAGAAGCGTGATTCGTCCGAAAACACAACGTCATGCCATTCAGAATTCCATCTCCGTCGTTCAGTGCACCATTGCAAAAGCAAATGTCTGTGGTTTAAAGTCAAAGGTAAGCGAAGCAAAGGACGCCTGGCGGACAGTCCACTGTGCTGCAAACGACGTTGTATTGTTCGTGCGGACACCGATTGTTGCATTACAGACTGTATTCGTTTTGCTATGGTTGCAGATGTAGCACTGCGCTCCATCAGTGTCATGCGCACAATATGCCTGTGTTCCCGTGGAGTGGTGCGATGAGGCGGTTGCAATCGCTTATGTCGGTCAGTCGTTCCCTCCTGCATCCACCGATTTCATATTCACATGACTGTGACTTGGCTACGTCCGACACAATGACCAATTTCTTGGATAATCCGCAATCTCTGTATGCAACGATTCTGCCTTAGTCGAACTCTGAAACGTGCTCGAATGATGCTCGTGTTTTTCTCCGAGGCATACTGAAGCTACACACACAAAAACTCACACGAGAGCACAATTCACGTCCTTCAAAACGTCTACCTTTCCTCTCTATATACAGTTTGTCAGGAGCGCTGCAGTCGCCCATGATGTGCTCAAGCACAGCAATTGTTATTATTTGCAAATTCCATCGGGGTATGAGCATGATGCAAATTTCAGGCTGTTTGGTTGCTTCCTTGTTGGCCATGTTACAATTTGGATGGCCAACAGTATATATATATATATATATATATATATATATATATATATATATATATATATATATATATAATATATATATATATATATATATATATATATATATATATATATATATAATATATATATATATATATATATATATATATATATATATATATATATATATATATATATGATTTTATTCACGTTGTTACACTATAGCTATAATTTTATCTGCCTGTACAAGGGCTAAGCCAGATACATACACATTTCTAGGAGGTATAAAAAGTTGAGAAGCACTGTTTTAACGCATAAAAGTATCTTCAAGGAGTGCATAACATTTTCATCTCTCTTTAGATCAGTGGTTGTTAACCTTTTTAATAGTCAACACCCCCTTAAATCTGAAAATAAGCTCTTGCACCCCCTTGAAAAATGTGTTTCTATTTTTTTATTTAGTAAAAGACATTTATTGCAAGATAATTTATTTATTCCATAAAAATCTAATACATTTACAATACATACTATATTATTAGATATAAAACAATATCTATTTTTTCAATGGCTACGTTCTGGTTGTTTGTTCATAATTATCGTTTAAAATCGATGTTCATAATTATCGTTTCATCGTTTTACGTGTGGCTCTTTTTTTTTTTTGAAAGAGCCACACGTAAGTCATCAGATGCATTTAAGCGATTTCTGGCTTTTGTTTTGATGTGCAAAAGTGATGAAAAACTCATTTCACAAAGGTAAGTGGTGGCAAACGGTAAAAGTGTCTCTAATGCTGCTTTTGCCAATTCTGGATAAAGTTCTAACTGCGTACACCAGAACTGTTCTATGTCCAGTTTTTTAAATTCCATTTCAATACGTGCATTAGCTCGTATTGCGATAAGATCGCCTTCTAATAAAACGTTGTCCATTGAATTGAGGTCAAACAAATATGGAATGAATATCCATCGATTAATTTTGCTTATATTTCCCATGGAAAAGTATCAATCAAGTGATTCACTCGATTGGTAATTTTCATTAAAAATTTAGAACCTTCTCTCGCACCCCTAGAAATGCTCTCTTGCGACCCCGGTTAAGAACTACTGCTTTCGATCAAAGTCAGGGAATTGCCGAGCCTAATAAAAGGGGGGAGGGGGAACCGTAAGTTTTGGGAGGGTCAGTCCTAACCTTTAAAGGCTAGTCTTGACTCAAATACGAAGGTCCGACGTCAGTCCACGACACCTTAGAGTATTGTATATAATTCTATTTAATTTTATTCTCGAAAGCCATAAAAAATTAACGATATTTATTTAGAAAAATATTTTATAATATTTGATTTTATTCTCTGTTTTAATTTCTATATTAGTGGTGGACTGAAAAAAATAACTATACCACGTAAAGGAAAAAATGAAAAAAAAAGTTATAAGACTGCACACATTTTTTTTGTAGATTACATGAACGACGAAATCATACAGTGCTGTATAGTATTTGTAATACTTTTGGGACCCTTTGATAATAACGAATATATTTGACTTATTATTCCCTTTTTAATGATTTTGATCAAGCATAAAAGCTTAAATTCTTTCGCTTTTGAAATTAATATAATTTTTCCTCATTATGCAGCAAAAAGAGAGGAAGTAAATGTATCTAATTACAACGAACTTCTTGGTGAAATTTGTGAAAAAAACGAGAGACCGAAAGATTAAAAATTTAATTTCAAACTTTATTATCTTCAGAAATTTTCGGTTAATTTTCAGTTTCGAAATCGTTGGATGTTCTGACAGTTCATTGGTTTTTATTTTCTTTTCACACACATTTGAAGTGTTTTACTCTCTTTTGTAAACTTTTACAGACATAAACATGGGATAAAAGAGAAGCAACATATAATGGAGCATATGTACATGTGTGTTATTAAAATGAAGTTTATACTTAATATGCAGTGTATAAAAATTTAAACAGGTAAGTATCGTTAAACGACCGTTGCCATAAAATTAGTTTAAACAAGAATAGTGAATTACGATATCTTCCATAATTATAAGTAAAATGCGGCAAATTTTTTTTGTATATTAAAATAAAACCTAATTTTACTTAATTAAATGTTGGCTTCAAACATTGGAAAAGTCTAATCGCATTGTTTTATCATCAGTGGAGCTAAATTATCAGTACAGTAAAATCTCTTTTATCCGGATTAACTGGGACTGCAGGCAATCCCGACAATCGAAAATCTGGATAATCCGGGTAATAGGACTAGCAAAACAAAACCCGTAACTTAGCAGACTTACCGTTTATTACGATAAAAAACTATGTTTTGTAACAAAATTACATAGTATTGTTTACAAGACGTTAAAAAATATAAAAATAACTTTTCACATCATTTCTTAGCAAAGGAATGGTAAGTCCAGTAAAGCATTATTAATCTCAACAAAAAACATTTTATTACCATAATTTATCGTACATTCTATGCAGGAACTGAACATGGAATCAAACTAAAAAGCGAATATTTGGCGTACTTGTAGTTACGTTCTTGCTATCATACTTAAAAATCATTATCTAATGTGAACATTAAATAAAAATGTCTACAAATCTGATCCGGATTATCCGGAGATCCAAATCAACGAAGGCCAGATAAACGAGATTTTACTGTACATTAAAATTAACGTTTCAGTTTATTATTATTTTTGTTTCATTCAAACTATTCAGAAACGCACCTTTCTCGTAATAGTATGATGAGCAGTGCTGGGAGGAAGGGCGTGACAACTTTTGGGCCAGGTTGCACAGCGTGTCAGGGCCCAGAGCTATAAATGAATCCGAATCTTTTTTTTAATGTAGGTTTGTTAGTCTGTCTTTTAAACGCTTCAGTCATCTATCGCTACGAGGGCTGAATAGAGTAAGATCTAACACTGATGCCCCCCCCCCTCCCCATGCCGGAACTTGAACCCGTTGAAATCAGGTTCTGAGATCCAGTGCTGTAGCCGCTAGACAACCATTCGACTTCAATATTGCAGAAATTTATGGAAATATTCAGGAAGAAAATCAGGAACTGGTGTACCTAGACCAGTGGTTCCCAACCGGTGGTCCGCGAAAGCCCGGCACCACATATAAAAAGGTTGTCAAATTGTTATTTCAACATAAATTTGTAATTGAGACTATTATATTATTACGTAGTAGGTTAGGACCTATATACAATTTGCAGTTAACTCCTACTGTACACTGTACAATAGCAATAATAAATGCCTTCTAAAAAACTGTTTTACTTAATCACCCATGATTCAATATGTTTCAATTTCAGGCTGAGATTTAGGCTATCTAATTCTACAGACTGAAACAAGGTTGAATCAAAAAGTGAGTAAGTTAATCATGTATCCCTTTTGCCTGAGAGATATTCTATACCAGGGGTTTCCAACTTACAAGTGTCCAAGGGCCGCAATCGAAAACACCTGTCTAGTGGCGGGCCGCAATTTAATCAGGACCATAGCCAGGACTTTTTTTCTTGAGGGAGGGGGATTTGGAGGATTTGTGTGTAGTATGTACTATGAAATTTTTAAAAATTCGAGGATGAACCTCCAACAACGACCTTGATTATAACTGGCCAACTTTCGTTAAATTACTCAGACACACACAAAAAAAGTCAAATAAGAAGTGGGTATTTAAATAAGAATTGGGTCAGATAAGAAGTGAGAGGGGTATGAAATAGAACATGAGTGGACACCCTACTTTTCATGGAATTTGAGGAAAATCAATCTTTTTTGCAAATGAACAGCATTTGAAAACAATATAGATTTTTACAAAAACATTTTTCGTTAACTAAGAATATCTAAATTGATGCTGCAAATTATTTTCCTAGAAGTCTTCGCGGGCCGCAAAAAAAAGGCACCGAGGGCCACATGCGGCCCGCCAGTTGGAAACCCCTGTTCTATACCCTCATATCCCCCTGAAGTCGATGAGGTGGGAGTGGTCTGCACATGGTTCAATTTCTGGCTTAGTGGTCAGCAGACTTCTACGGGTTGGGAACCACTGACCTAGACGAACGTCAGTAATCTATCCTAAATTATGGTTCGCTTTTAGGTGAATGTTTTGTTCTAGCATTCTTTCTTCACGAGGGTAAAGGTGGTTAGTCACAACAGGTACTGCGACCTGCACTTTGAAACACATGCAATGCCGAGGGTCTGCTGTCAGATCGGAGGGAAGGGGGCAATGGAGCAGCAGTTGCAACAGAGTTATCAATGGGATGAAAGATATTTTTTCTCCATAGATAAAGTCACTTCTACAAGGGAACAAAAAAATTGACGGTTTTACTCGGAAACGAAATTCTGACCACACAATCGTACATGCTGTTATAGATTTGATTGGAAGTATATTAAAGACCGCAACATATTCTATTTCATGACAATGAAGCAGATGGGAAACATCGATGAGTCATATATTGCGAAACTCTTGAAGTACCCATTGACTTTCATAGATGATTTTTCAGAATTCATCGCTTTTGTTAGAGTTCTAGCAAGAAATAGAGAATACCTATAAAACTGCACAAAAAGAGACAATCATATCTCGTGCATACAATGGTCTTTCCCGGAAATATCTCTCACAAAAGATGAAATCAAAGAATCTCTATACGAGTGAGTAGACGATTGGAAGATTTGTTAATAGTAAAATGGAGCAAGCTTTCTCTCGCTTATCCAGATGTATCAAAGCCACTTCACAGTAGCTACCTCTGAAAAATTAGGATAACATAAATAATAGAAAAAAAATACAGGCAATAGCAGGATCGACTAAAGCAGTAGCTCATAAACGTGATTCAAGGAGTACGAAAGTGATTGTCAAAAGAAATTTAGCAAAATGATTAAGGCACCAAACATGGCGGGAAAGTTTCTTAAATAACTTGGAAAACTTACGACTCTACAATTTCTTCTTCGAATACACAGTCATTTATATGTTTTATTTTTCTTATTCCCTCTTATTATATTATCGAATATAATAAAACTAAATAAAAGTAAACTGAAAATTTTACTTTTCTTCCTATTAAACATCCTAGCCACAATAATCTGTGTACACAGGATCCTATTCAAATTTTAAGGCAATAAAAGAAGGATTTTTTAAATACCTCTGTAAACTTGAAATATTTTTTATTATACATATATTGCCTTGTAATAAAAAAAATTATGATACATGCAACTTATAAAGCTATTGAGTTTTGCCTCAAAAATTTAATAAGTTTACGACTTACTGTTTATACCTGGGATACGGTGAAACTTTATCGTGGAGGCACATTAGATTTTTAATCATTATGTAAACTTATTTTCTAAAAAGATTTTGATAACCACTTAGTTAAAGTATTTGTAACTCATGGTCATCAAAATCCCACCGCAGAAAAACTTAACACTAAAGATTTGATGGAAAATAATGTAAATTCAAATTTATTTATAGTAAAAAAATTTGTTTGAGGCCCTCAAATTATTAAAACATCAACAGAAGGTATTGCGAAGAATTTAGTATGAGTAATTGCCCCAATCTCACTATCTTCACTATGTTCGTCCGGAGTCGTATGGGATGAAATTACGGTTTTGTAAATTTATCTGGAATTCATTGAAATTATCATAAGTGGTGTGGGATTTATTATATATATATATATATATATATATATATATATATATATATATATATATATATATATATATATATTGTAGTAGAGGTGCAAAAGTATTGAATAGTTTGAATAAGATATAAGCGAAATTTAACTTGACAAAGAAAATAAACATATGCAAAGGTTTGCAATAGCGTGTGGAAATAAATAAGAGAGCTACTTATCAATGAATAGGCATTTTCTATTTATCAAATATATTTATTTTTTGAGCTGCATTACATCAATTAATATTCCTTTAATTTTGTATAAAAAAAGTCTAAATTTTATCTAGACTTAATTATTTCAAAAATATATTTAACGATAATAATATTTTAAAAGACAGTAAAATTTCTGTTTTTTACACGCATTTACACAGTTTATATTTTGTTTTGTAAGGACTTTTTACAGTGCATTAAGAAAATAGCATTGTCTCGTGTATTAGAGACATTTTTATGCTCACATTGAAATAGTACTTAGTTAAAATACGATTTTATGGAATTGAAAGGAGCAGGTATCTCTTTAAAACTTCGTTACCACAGAGCTAGAATGCTTTTTTTTCCTGCTCTTCACCACTGTTGTCCGATTATATATTTATTTTTTTACAAGATTTCGCCAATAGTTTTCAGCGATGAAATCGAAAGCTGGGAATTCCCACTCAACCAGTCGAGCATTAGAGTAAAGACTACTTGATATATGTGATAAGACACACAATTTACCTCAGGCAATATGACTAATCCGTGGGAAAATCAAATATTCCTCTTTTCCTAGGGAGGAAAAATTCGTATTAATGAAATTAAGGCTGTTCTAAGTAACGAATGACTGATACTATGTAGCATTATTTTTAAAAGAATCGTTCCGGGTTTACGTAAATTTGCATAAAAATGAGAAAAATGTATAATCGATATACGCTTAAACGATATTTTACCATATTTGATTTATAGAAATTGTCCGATATCACGTTTAAAATCTTAAAATCATTTTACTATCTGAATACAAATAAAATTAATAATTTATTTTGTGTTAAGACAAATCTTAACCTTTATGACTCAAATTTAATCTGAAGAAACGTACAAACTTAAATGATAGAAAAGGATATTGAGCAGTATTTATGGCAAAAGTGACGCGCCACAGGATCTAATTCCACGGCGTTTGACACTCAAGGACCGCCAGAACTTCCTCTGCAGTTTTCGTTTCGATTTTCAAGGTAATGTTATGAATAAAGTGAAGCTGTAAGAGAGGGAGGGGGACATGAAGTCTGGCCGCCCAGTTGCCAGGCGCCGCTTTCAATGCAAACTAAGCTAGGTAATTAACCATCACGTTTTCGCAAATGACTCGTATAAGCAACAAACAGCCTATGCCTGATGATAAGTTGTAGTAAAGTAAAGGGCGTTAGTGACTTGACACAGAGTGCAGCGAGGAAAATAATAATGAATGGGAATTTTTAAAAAAAGTAAATGAATATTTCATGATTAAAAGTTTAAATAGGGTTAAATTTATCCGTGGAATGGATGGATGGAGTTGAATTTCATTATTTAGAAATAGTGGGTTGGATGTGTTTTCCCCAATACTGCAAAATTTTCTTTAGTGGACTAAAATAGAACGTAATAGGTAAATGTATTAAACACGGGTTTCTTCGTTTTCAGCAGGTTCTATTACAGATATTTCGTTTTTACCAAAGTCCTTCACTAGCCCGTGGTTTCGTTAACAAACGAAATTCGGAAAGAATTTTTACTAATAGAGAGAAATGGAGAACGGCGTAAAGTGAGAGTATTGTTGACAATTTATTTTTTGCTGCGATGAATCTGTAGGCGTTTGGTGGCCTGCTAGCCCTTATGCGTGGTAACGACAATGAGATGATATCACAGATTACTCTCTGCTCTTCTCCCCTACAAATCAGTCCTCAGTCACCATAACCCCCACAACCCCATTCTTCGATAACTCAGCAACTCAATCTATGGTGGTATCAAACCCACTGGCTGTTTTCCGGGGCACACTATATGCTCTCAACACTAGACAGTCAACTAATATTAGGGTTGCTCTTTATTTTCTGGAACTTTCATGCTTAGGGAGGCTACATTTTATAGCGAGGCTAGATACCATTTACCTAACGTTGTGTGACGTCTAATATTGCGAACAGACAGTTGGGTGAAAAGCGCAGGATTTTGCACAGGATAGTTTTATTATGCTCAATAATACCGCGCTTACGTAAAACTATCTGACTAGGGCAGTTCTCAATCAGCCGCGAGTTGTGACTCGCTAAAGATCATGTCCCGGGTAAGAGTTTGTGGGCGTAATACCGCCATATTATACCATCTTCCATATATATATATATATATATATATATACAGGGCTAGATTTGAGGCGGAACGCGCTGAAACGGCGTTCCGGTACCTCTGTTTAGGTACCTCTCTTTATCAATAATTTGGAATACCCCCACACACCCCCCGGAAGGTTACTGTTCCGGCACCTCTATTTCTAGAAATCTAGCACTATATATATATATATATATATATATATATATATATATATATATATATATATATATATATATATATACATATATATATATATATATATATATATATATATATATATATATATATATATATATATACATATATATATATATATATACATATATATATATATATATATATATATATATATATATATATATATATATATATATATATATATATATATATATATATATATATATACACACATATATATATATATATATATATATATAGAGAGAGAGAGAGAGAGAGCTGGCTAGCTGATGTTCACTCGGCGGGTGCCAGATTTGAAAACCCGCAAACTGAGAGTAAATAACTCATTGTACTTTTAAGTTTCCTGGACAAAACAGAGTATGAAAGGTAACTTGTTCGTTCTGGAGAGCGATGCGACTTTTAGATCACACCGATGACAAGAACCCATCATTTTGGAAAAATAGTTTCTTGTAAGAATAATTCATCGCAAGAGTTTAGTAATTTGAGTTCTATGCAGTTATCTAAGTCTGGAAAGTAATTTGAAATACAATTTGCAGCAGATCAAGAAATCATCTAAGTCGTGCATCTTGAGGATTGAGCAATACTTTTTCCCACGTTAAGAATGTTGAATAAAAGTACTTTAATCAGTTTTTATAGTATAGAAAATTAAGTTTATTCAGCAAAATCTTACAAAAACAATCCCATTGATACGTAATAACTGGTTTTGTTCCGACTGGATTGCTTTGGAGCGCAACTTTAATCTTTCGCAACATGAAGGTCAAGTTTACCATAAGTAAATATTACATCACAAAGACCGAGTTATACGTAAATAAATAAACCTTGCTCGATCGAATATATTCAGATAAGCTTCCACATGAAACAGAATATCAATAACTCCTCTCTTTTTCCGTTGTCATTCAAATCATGTACAGTATCTACTGTACAATGAAGATCCTAAAGGTGAGGAGCATCGCTGTGTATATAGTCAAAAGTAACTTACCTATACTTTTAATTCTCTTCATGGAAATCAATAAAATCATATAGCACTGGAAAATTTTTCACTTCTCCGGGCATATGAAATTCAGAGTACAGTAGACAATCTGTAATGAAAAATTTCAGACCTTTACGTGAATGAATAATACACATAAAAAAGGCCCAATAGAACCCAAAAGACAAAATAATCCTCCCCAGAATTTGAGGATTCTCTCCAATGAGTTATCAATGAGTTATCAAAATAATATCTTTTGGGCGAAATGCACAGAGTCCGCTTTGGTAGTTGGTACTAAAGCAAAAATATATATCTCCAGAGTATAGGTAGCGTTGGATCTAGGTTTCGTACTTGTTATGTATTTACGTATTTGTTCAGTATTTTATTCTGGATACATCATTTTCAGTGGATCGGAACGAAGTTAAAATATATATCTCAACCATACAGGGAGCTTTGGACCATGGTTTTGATCTTATTTTGAGCTCCTCAGCAAGTCATCGATGAGTATGCTGAAGGGAAAGGAATACCAAATGAGGAATTTCTTTCAATATTTACTGGCAACTGTTAAAGCTTTGTCAGCTAAAGCTCTGTGAACCACAGCAGGCTCTATGCAGTTTGCTATCTTCTTGCGCAGTAAATTTTGTACCACAATCCGTGATAGACGATGGTTCTGTCCGAAGTGGGTTGGAAGAATTGCATTTTGTCAGTCAACATTAAAACTTCAGAGAAATTCTGCATTTGGAATTCCTTTCTCTTCAGCGTACTCATCAGTTTTCCCTTGCTGGGGAGCTCAAAAGAAGATCAAAACCATGGTCCAAGGCTCCCTGTATGGTAGAGATGTATATTTTAACATCATTGTGATCCACTGAAAATGATGTATCTAGAATAAAATACTCCAGCAGTTACGATTTTCCCGTAATTTTTGTACAGTAATCTTAACTGTTATGTTTGCTACGAATATTTGTGGAATAAAATTATCTAGAGCTTCAATTTGATGACAGAAAATAATATTTGTTTACTTTTTATTACCTGGTATACTTCTACATCTTTTATTTTTGTTTCCCTACCAATTTCTATATTTTGAAATATAAATGGAAAAAAAAACACCGATAAATAAAAAAATTATTTTTATTGCAACATAAACTCAATCTATTACTTTTATTTATATATTAATTTCAAAAATCTGATTCCAGGAGAAATGCATATAAATTATTTATAGATAACAAATCTGAGGGTAAAAAATGTTATTTTCTCTGGAGAAACCTTTCAAAACACGTAGGATATGTGAGTGGGTGATTTTTACTCGGAAATCGGGTAACTACAAGATGTATATAAAGAAAAAAATTTTTTGCTCACGGAAAGTGATTTTGCTTGAACTGTTCTTATCGAGTGTAACAGGTTTACAAAATCAGATTTAGAGCCTGAAATAGGATAAGACAATACTCTTTTCATGAGTTTTGTAAGGATTTGTAACCGTTCATTCATTTTTCCTCTACTGGTGGTGTGAAGTGTTCAAAATCTGACTCTTTCAACACCAACATACACACACACGCATATAAAATACTCCAGCAGTTACGGTTTTCCGTAATTTCTATAAGCTTATCTCTTATGTTTATTATACACACACACACACACATATATACCCAACAAACACAGGACTGACGGCAGCTTATCGGGCCAGTGCTGGAGGCACCGGTTGAACGACAAGTACGGGAGAATTTTGTCGGGCCACTGGCGGGTTGTTTACGAACCTCCGAAGGGGAAACGCTTTCCGTTTACGTGTTTCAGGGCCTGTTATGGGTTGATATGAATCGCACCGAAATCGTTTACCCTGCATCGTCCCGGAACTGTACCTCCGATTCGTAACCACAAGTAACAGATATCTGCATCAGAATTATGGATTTGAAAGGGAAGGCGAAGATTAAATTTAACAGACTTTTCAAAAATATTTATTTCATTGTTGTGAAACTTCTTTTACGCGGAAAATTCCCATAATTTTCCTTGTATGTAAAGATTGTATTATGTGAAAAGTATTATGTGAAATTGTATAATTGTATTATGTGAAAATTCACATAATTTTCCTTGTATGTAAAGATTGTATTCTGTGTGTATGTTTTTAACTCCCTAGAAGCTTATAAAAACAGATGAAAATTAGTTTCAATTTTATATATTACTGGAGAAATTAAATATCTACTTAAAAATGGGTCCTTGTTTCACCACTCTTTATTTATAAGAGAGGAAATAGTGATAAAATTTGTATTTTTTTAAATTTCTTCTATAGTATATTAAAATAATAATATATATTTTTGTAGATAAAATATTCAAAATATATTTTTCAGGAAATTTACATATTCTAAGTATTTCTAATTGTTAGATGCCATTATAAAACAACTGATTTTGTAGAATTTTTTCTCGAATTTCATCGTATTAATTTTACAGTAACATATTCTTATAATACAAATTTGAATGAAAGAAAAAGAATTTTAAATTTACAGACCTTAGTTAAAATAAACAAATCACACATATTTAGAAAAATATTAATGTAATGTAATGTCAGAGACATAGACAGTAGATGTCATGAGACACCAAAAAATATCAAAAAATAAGACCCTTTATCCTCAGTACGTACATTGAAGAATATATATTACATTGTTTTTTTTTTGTAATTGAATCAGGATACGAGAAATAATATTTACAATAAGAAAAAAAAAGGCAAAAAAATTAGTTTAAATAAATGTTAGAAATAAAAAATAAGGCAATTAAGTTTAAAATAATAAGTAAGTTATATTTAATAAATTAAATTGGCAGGTTTGAACATCCGTGAGTACAGATAACAGAACTGCACTTTGCAGGATCGAACCGAGGACTGAAGCATGGGAAGCAAAAACGAACGCCCCACACCAGCATTCCCTGATAGGGTATCAAGTGTGGAACTTCAATAAGAGGAAACTGCCTCGCATGGAACAGAAAAATAAAGGAAAAATGTTAAACACTATCAGAAACCACACTATCAGAATAACACTATCAGAATTAACCTGTGAACAATTAATGGACTGGGTAAGATTTGAAATATTAAGATCGGAACATAAATTTTTAATTTTTAAGTGGCCGTTCGGTTTTGGGATTTTTTTTTCCAAAAAAATTCAATGCGTAAGTAAATTAAGTAATTTTGAAAGGTCCGATATTAATCCAATTGCAGTAATGTTTTCAGATAAGATTTTGAGAAAGTTTCATGAAATTGATTTGGGATATTGAATTTTGACTAGGTTGTACATTTTGTTGAGGGTATCTTTGTACCCTTCCGCCATTAAAAAAAAAAACATGGCTCAGGTTTGGTTTCCCGCCTAACAGGAAATTCATCATTAGCAGCGGGAATTTCTTTCCTCCGGATTACGACAGTTTCCTAGGATAGAAAATTGGTTTGAGAGATTGATTCGATCATTAATGCTAGTTAAGTTCGAGAGCAATTCGCTTTAGACCAACCCAAATTTAAAAAATCACATTATGTTCGATTTCGTTCAAAATTACCACATCACATTGCATACCAAGATTATAATATTTTATACATTACATATACAATGTATTTTTCATTTTCATAATAAAACTAAACTTTTGAATGTAGTTGACTTTTTTATGCGGCCCGCCTGCCTTGAAAAAATTTACCATGTGGCCCAGATGCTGCAAAAGGTTAAACACCCTGCTTTAAGCTCATCAGCCTGATTCAGAGGTTTAACTTTTTCAGATTTAGGAATATAATCAAAAGTGGGTGTAGAAGAAAATTTAAACGCACACTTACTGTGCATAAGATTAAAAAGTTCTTTGAGATTGGGGATGTTAAACGTTATTTTGAAAAAAAAGAAATTCATGTTTTTCAAAAGTCCATAGTAATCACACATGGTTTCCATTACTTATTTCACTGACACATTGAATTGTGTTTTGTTTTGTTTTTTATTATTAAATTTTGGCATTATCTTTTGAGAATGTATTTTCGTTTTTATCAATGTAACTCTTGCAGAAGTGCCACGGACGGGTAAGGGTGACTCGGTAACGAATTTAACAATCCTTTCTACTGCTTGTGTGTGACATGGAAAATTGCTGAAGTCAGTACGTTGACTCTCCTGATCAGATTATTTTGCTTCCTAGTTTATAATCAGAAATATGCCTCGTTCTGTTACTTTAACATCTTTACGTACAATCATATCAATATAATCCTTGGCATCAAAGTTTATACGTTGAACTTAAAACTTTCCAATGCCCCCTTCATTTTTCAGTCCTTGCTTTTAGAATCCGGCGTAATCCAAGCTGTCTTACGTGGCTGCGATCAACTGATATCATACATAAGAGGAGATTTTCAGAAGCAGCGAAGTACGAATTTCTTTGAATGACTGGGTCAATTACATTTTTAAGAGTCTGATGGAGGTAACGTGAATAGCTTACAAGTTTCCACAAGTGCTTCGATCCATGGATATAAGATAGTTTCCGCTTTATGTGAAACGAAACAGATGCATATACTTACAAAATGTACTCAGTCAGTATTCGGAGATTTTTTTTGCAGTACATTCTGTTCCCACATACAAGTGAAGTATTTGGTTTGCTAATGTAAGCTATCATGAATAACAAAGTTTTCCTGGTTTTCTCATAGACAAATCAGAAGAGCACCTTCCAACAGAGATTGCATTAGACATTTCTAACAAATATTTTGGGTCCACACTTAAATCATCCTTAATTTCTAGTAATGGAATGCCATTTTCAATAGGTGATAATTCAATTACTGGAAGTTCATAGCAGTTTTCTAGTTGTTTACCTATTTCTCCTCCAAATTAGGACGTAGGCGCAGTTCATTTCCATGAAATAGACAAATCAACCACTGCAGTGGCCTTCTTAATTCCTTTTCAAATAAACGAACCACATCATTATTCAATCCAGTGTTCACGGCAGTTCCACCCATTCCAATTACAGTAATGTTTAAATTCTGGTTGTTGTCATTGAAAAATGCTATTATGCTATCTTATATACATTTTCCAGTGCCAGAAATCTGCTTCTGAAAATCTCGTCCTTTGTATGATATCAGATGATCGCAGTCATGTAAGAGAGAGCTTGGATTACCCCGGAATCTAAAAGCAAGGGCTGAAAATGAAGGTGGCATCAAAAAGTTTTTATTTCAACGTATAAACTTTGATGCCAAGGATTATATTGATATGATTGAATGGAATGATGTTAAAGTAACATGACTTCCTATGAAGAGGCATATTTCTGATGACAAACAGAAAGCAATTCAATGTGTCAGTGAAATAAGTAAAGTAAACCATGTATGATTACTATGGACTTTTGAAAAATATGAATGTTTATTTCAAAATAACACTTTGCCTTTAAAGACATTACATTAATATTTTTCTAAATAAATGTGATTTGTTTATTTTAACTAAGGTCCGTTAATTAAAAATTGTTTTTTTCATTCCAATGTGTATTATAAGAATATACTACTGTAAAATTAAGATGATGAAAATTGCGAAATTCTACAAAATCAGTTGTTCTGTAATGACATCTAAAAATTAGAAATACTTAGAAATACCTAAGTTTCTTGTAAAAATATTTTGAATATTTTATTTACAAAAAATATATATTATTAATTTAATATACCATAAAATAAACAGAAAAAAAGAATTTTATCTCTTTTCACAAAAATATCTATTTTGAAGCACCTGAAAAATATTTCAGTAGAGCAATAAAATTTTATATTCAATACCAAAAGGCAGCTTTTGAAAGCTATAGCATAATGAAATTTCAAACCATCTTTTTTTTCGCCTCGTCATACTACAATGCACTAGTGTCATCTGATTGGACATTCAGTTGCACGTGATTGAAAAGGCGCCATTAAAGATTGATTACAAGTTCGTTGAAATTAATCCACAAGTAAGTTTCATTCGTTAGTCTTAAATTATTGCCTTTAGATTTTATTTAACACCCTTACATAGTGAACATTATTCTATTTCTGTTATAAGATAGTGTTTTAATCCAAGTTATATATGAATTGACCATATTTCAGATCAAACTCTACTGAACTGAGTGTATTGAATTAGCAATACTTATGGCACTTACGAGCACTTTCGTATGTATAAATAAAAACATTTTGTTTCGGAATAATTTAAGATTCGTGTTTCAGTTAATATTTTAGATGGACAAAGGAAGTAAATGGACTCTTGTGAAAGTCTTAAGTATTTGCTAATTAAATTAATATTTAGAATTGTAATTTGTACGCACTATTTAGATTTTTATATCCTTTAGAAAGTATAAAATACATGACACAAATATCAATTCCAAATCTACATAGTTGAAAAATAAAAATGTATTTTCATTTCCAGTATAATATTTTCCATTTTATTTCTTTAAAGAAATTTGAAAGAAAATTATAATGAAATTTTTTTTAATATGTTAATCCAAATTAAACATTTTTTTACTACTGGATTGATAAATCAGTTACACATGATTCCTCCATAATAAATTCATGCATAGTATTCAATGGTGGAAAAATTGTCCATTTTCCTATTAAATATATTTTACAATGTTCTTATTGCCAGGTATCAATAGGCAACAAATTATCCATGTCTAAATGTTAAAAGATGGATTCAAAAACGTTCCACATTATAAAAGATTCTAAAAATGAACTTGTAAATCATACAAAAGGATCTATTGAATTCCTTATCAAATTGTGTTTTGAGTAAACTTTATAAAATACACTGCATTTTATACATTATAAAGAAATAAAGAACAAATATTCTTAAAATTTTTGTGTTCATAATTTAAAAGAATGTATTTAGTATAATTATATATTTTAATTTAAATGCTAAACACTAATAGGTATTTTTCATGTATAATCTTAATAGCCTTAAAATATAATTTTTTTAAAATTCTATTTATAATGTTCTATGTGTACACTCAATTGCTATATATTTATATGTTATTCCTACTGGGTGAAATTTCTTTATGTCTATCGAGAGCAAAGATATATTCAAAATTTCAAAACCAGATCAAAATATTGTTTAATCAGTATCCACATGTCAAGTAAATATTGAAACAATAGCAAATATTGGAGCATTTTTTTATTTTGAATATCTCATTAAATAAAAAGCTTATTTAAGGAACATTTTGAATTTCAATTGCTATTAATCAATATTTTGAACTGGCTTTGATATTTAGATTATATTTCTACTCTCTCTGAAGATATAAAATAAAACAATTTCACTCTTTAGGAATAACATAATGGTGCATACTTTTTGCAACTGAGTGTATATATTCTTGCAATTGAGTGTATATATATTTTCAAGAATTATTAATTTTTGTATGTATGTGAACTCCATTGTATTCCTGAATTCATTCAAAGAACCTCTGGAGTAATGAGAAGTTTAGAGTTTTAAATTTGTGTCAATATAGATGCCACGTGCATTTAATTTTCTAATTTGTATCGTGTTTGAAATCACTTTTATCAGTGTTATTAGAGATGATGGCAGTGAAAATTATTCCAAAATAGACTATTTAGATACATAAATTGTTTCTTAACTTATTAATTTGCATTCCATGTTTTTAAATTATATATTTATAAGTATATAGATTTGTAGATTATCAGAATGTGTACATACAAAAAATTGCTTTATTGTAATAGATATTGTACGATAAGAGTTTTTATAAATCTGAGAATGTTCTCAATAACTATCTATAAGCTGTTCATCTCTAAAGGTCTTTTGGAAATTATTTTGTTGTCATGCTGTGCAAAATAAATGTGAACTTATTGGCTTAATATATATATATAAAGGGTAAAATTAGTTTCTTTTCCCCTTTTTATATTAGTGATAAGCAAGTTTATAAAGAACTCTACTTTTCAATACTTCTTGGTTTGATAAAACATTAAATTTTTATTATGGCATTATAAGAAAATATTGGTTTCTTTACAGAATTTTGAAACTGGAATCTAACTTCGGGCTTGAAAGACAAATACCACTTGGATCTCATAACTCATGTAAGGTTTTTGTTTAACGTCACTGAGCCTACCTTTTTTTATTCTCGAGCTATACTTTTATTTTCAGCAGTGGACTTGTGGCCAAAATCACTGTTTTTAATATTTTTTTAGATTTATTTTTAACTAATTAAATTTTTCTATGAAAAAACTATAAAAATATTTATTAAACAACTAAAAATTTCAAATTAGTTTTTTTAACTTAGACGCTAATCTGAACTTTCTCATAAACTTTGGTCTCAATAATTTGTGGATAGAATATTGATTTTCTTTATTTATTCTTTTTAACTGTGAAGCTTGTTGTTAAGGTTTTAGATGAGTGAGAAAGTGCAATCCAGGGATTTCAGTTAACATGACTCCCTGGTCATGTTAACTCTTGTGAAAAAACTTGAAAGTCTTTAACTCTTGCCAAAAAAAGAGATTTATATTATAAAAGTATAAAATGCCAAGGTTTATTTAGAAAATATAAAATCTGTTCATGGACAAAGTTTGTTTATAAAACTGTAGATAAGACATTCATTGTGAGTTGTGGTTTATTATATCAAAATGTGTGTTTGATAAGTGAATGAAATAACCCTTTCTTAATAATGGAATAGAACTCCTGTATAATCAATGAATTCACGGATACAAGATACAGTTCCAAAAAGCAAAACGCCTGGTTTACAGAGTCTTTTATAATAACAGAAAAATGATATTTATATTATGAAAATGTGAAGTGCCAAGCTTTATTTATTCTTAATGGTTAACATTAAAATTTTAAAAATATTTTTAGAATTTCCTGATAAGTTGTTAGAGGTTCGTTGATAATTCATTACAGAAGTAGTAAAAAGGAAATTGCTTTTGGATGTATTAGATCATTAATTAATGGGCTAAGTAATTTTAAATTTTGGTAAAATTTAATTTTATGCATGCCATAAATTTTTCTCTCTGTTAAACATGTTTATTCCATTTTAAGTCTTAATACTTATATAAAGAATTTGGATTAAATGAAAACAGTAATGAGTGATGGTGAAAATGTATTAAATGTGGTAATTGAATTGCTTGATGTTCTAAGACATAAAATTTCTCATCATCAAAATACAATAATTGACTTCTTGACTGAACAACTGACTTTATTATTAAACAATATCCTATTTTGCTACCCCCCTTGTTTAAGTATATTATATAATCATCCTTCAAATCCTAATAGACCATTATTTTATATTTTTGATCCTGTACACATTCTGAAGTGTGTCAGAAATAATTGGCTGAATCAGAAGAATTATGGTCAGTGTATGCATTTTATTGATTTTAATGATCATAACTTAACTAAAACTGCCTCTTTTAGAACCATTAAAAGTATCCATTCTTTAGAGGATGGACAGATAGTGTTATCATAATGTGTTTGGATAATTATATCCAAACACATATTTAAACATAATATGTGTTTGGATTAACTTTTAAAAACTCCATCTTCTATAGAGAGACAAAATGTAAAACTATGCCTTAAAATTTTCAATGACTATTTTGTTGAAGGGTTGAAAGTGCTTTCTACACATACTGATGAACCTTTTTGTTTAGAAACATCTGAATATATTGCAATCATTATTAAATGGTGGAAGATAATGAATGTGTAAAGTAAGTTAAAAGGGGGTCATAAACGAGATGTGTATTGTGAGTCTTTGTCATCTAATTCATCCAATGAAAAGGTTATGTACCTACAAAAATTCTTAGCTTGGCTTGATACTTGGAATTCTCTTAAATATACTTCTGGCTTTTTAACTAAAACATATACCACACTTTCTCACACTACACATGCTGTACTTGAAATGTGAACATATTGTTGCAATGAATTGGGGATGGCATATTTCTTAACAGGAAAAATTCAAACCGACATTATTGAAAATAGGTTTGGAAAGTTTCGCCAATTGTCTGGGTCACAATACAACATCTCGTTGACACAGGTTTTCGAAAATGAATCGAAGCTTAGACTTCAAACCCTAGCCCCTTAATTTTATAATTTGTATCGTGTTTGAAATCACTTTTATCTGTGTTATTAGAGATGAAGGCAGTAAAAAAAATATCTTTAATATTTTATCCTAAATATATCTATTATGTGCTTTCTTACGTGCACATGCACACATTAGCCAGTTAAGACATAACTATGTTTTACTATCCTAAAATTAAGAGTTAGAAACTCATTAAATCTAAACTTTAGTTAAGTGTATGTCTAGGAACTAGTACCTCATCTCGTATATGGTATGTCAACTGGAATTTTTTCAAAAATTCTGATTAGTACTTTTTTTTCTCCCCATTGATTCTGAACTCTTCAAGTTAAGCATGAGCTTTGGGTTAATGAAAAAAATCATAGACAGCATCTGTTTTATGTTGTTCTTTAAATTGTTGCATTATGCTTAGAATTTCTTTTATTGCCTTGTCAAATATTTGATTGTACTAAATTTTTTAAAATTCCACTGAGCATCTTGTTTAGCTGTTTAAAAAAATGGGGGGAAATGCATTGTAAATTGTCTTTACTTTCTCAAAGTTTCATAATTAAATATGTTGATAAAGTTGTGCCTGAAAAATAACTCAACTGATTCTAAACATCAGTTGGAGTTTTATGGAAAGTTGAAATTGTTTCTTGGAAGTTTTGTGAGGTAGTAATCTAGTTCATGTATATTAAAGTCTTATTTAAATATTGTGCTAAACATATTCAGCACATTGAAAGTCCGATTACTTCTCAACTTTTAATCACCAGGCAATTTTTGGTATTAAATTATATGCTCAGTGCATATTCCATTATGAGTAATTTTCACTCAATCTGATTTGAAAATTCATGTGAGGAGAAATTTTTCTGATTATAATTTAACAGCTTGCCTTGTGTTATTATATATTTATTTTTATTCATTTCAGAAAGTCTGTTGGACAGTGTCTAATATTGCTGCTGGTAATACACAAGATTCAATGAGGTATTTAAAAAAGTCATGTATTTAATACCTTTTGGTTAATGTAATGTTACTTTTTAAAAAATAGTAAATTTACTGCTAAAAAAGTAAATTTACTGCTAAAACTTAATTTTATTCTCTAGTTGAGTGCAGTGGCATAGATTATTTTACAAAGTGCAATAAAATACTTTTAACTTTTCAAACCGAACTTCTAACCAGAAATTAAAAAAAAATTTAATAAAACTTTTAAAATTGAAAATATTTTCATGGATCTAAAGAATCGAACATAACACCTGTATGGTCAACTAAGTCATGGATAAAAGATGCAGCCCTAAAAGCAAAAGGCCTGGTTTCTGTATACTTTTATAATAATCATGTTACAACAGTATACAGAAACCAGGATTTTTGCTTTTAGAACTGAATCGTTTATCCATGAATTTGTTGACTATACAGGTTTTCTATTCCATTGTTAAGATCTGTGAAAATACTCTCATTAGCAAAATATTTTTTAAAAAACTTAAATTTGGGTTAGAAGCTTGGTTCAAAAAGTCTAAGTGTTTTTTCACGCTTTATAATATAATCTATGCCATTTCACTCAACATTGACAGCTAGTCAATATTACCCACCTCATTTTTCAAATTAACCTAGACTAATCAAACAATATATCATAACAATTGTTTAGTAATTACTGAATCTAAATAGTATATTTTGAATATTTTTTTACTGTGGTTATCCCTAATAACAGCTGCTCGCAAATAAAAAATACTTTATACACAGATCTCCACCATAATTTGACAATTTAGTAACAAAAGATATGCTCTATTAAAATACTATGCAGAATTTAGTATCCCAAATTACTTTCAACCACAATTTTTGTAAAACCAATTACTGTGAAAGCTACATCATATAATAAATGTTTACTTTATTCATTATTATAGTAATAGATTAGTTAAAGAGTATTCACTCTTTTCACTAAATTTCTGAGTACAGTACGACATTCAATCCTGTCAATTAAATGATTAGTTATTACAGATATAAATAAAATAGATTAGAATGCCTTGATAGAGTACAATAATTGAAAGCTGACTGAGAGACTTGTTTAGAATGACAACAAAATTTTCTCTTCACTATCGAGAATCACTCTCACATTGAAAGTAAAGAAACACAAGAATGAAGATTGAATACTATATAAAATCTTTAATTTCTAAATCTGACCCAGCATCTGTATTAATGCTCTGTATGGCATGTTGTAATCAAATTTAGAAGTTTTAAGATTTTGTATGCTAATGTTTTACTTAGCATTCAATCTTTATTCTTGTGTTTCTCTACTTTCAACAGCATTATTGTCAATAGTGAAGAGGAAATTTTGGTGTCATTCTAGACAAGTCTCTGATTCAGCTTTCAATGTTGAGCTGAAATTATGCTCAACATTAAAAACTGATTATTGTACTCTTATCAAGGCAATCTACCCTATTTTATTTATATATATAATAACAAATTAATCGACATGGTTGGATTTTCTACTGTACAGAGAGAAATTTAGTGAAAAGGGGAATACTCTTTACAAATATTTTATAACTATTTTCTATTAGTATATTTATTTAATCAAGTAAATATTTTTTACATGATGTAGTTTTCACAGTATGTAATTGGTTTTACAAAAAAAAATGTGGTAGGAATTTACTTCTCGGAAGTAGTTATCAATAAAATGACAACAGATTTAAAACTGCACTCATGTGTTGGGTGCTGTTTTATATCAAGTTTTTTTAAACCCCTGTCTCAGAATTTATATTTCCTAATTGGATTTATTTAATTCTACTTTATCAACAATGAATTTTTTCAACTACTTTCAACAATCAACTATTTTTACAACAATAAATTACCCTTTAATGTACAAAACTATGCAAAAAATAATTTTCTTATCTGCAGAGCATTTACTAACTCTACATCAAAAAATAATTTAAATAAATTCTTTTGATTCATAAATTATATCTGGGGATGGGAGTCATTTTCCTTTCACATAAATTTATGAACTGATTTTCTCTTTCTTTTTTTTCCCTAGATGCTGTAAAGATGGAGCCAGAGGTACAGCAAAAGGATCCTGTTTTGTAGAAAATATAGAAAAAAATTGTGTAAATGTGCTATGTACTTTCTAAATAAACTATTTTTACTTTAAACCAGCTCTTTTCTGTATTTAAAAACATGTGTGTCTGCATTTATTAACTCTACACCAAAAAATAATTTAAATAAATTCTGAGCAAGTTTTCACAAGCTCACAAAGATGGGTTTCATCATACACACTACACATTACTCAGGTTTGAAAGATAAATATATCAAATTATGTTAATAAATTTTATACTGGGGAAGTACAAATTTTTTGGGTTAATTATTAAAGTAGTACTGTTTTACATACTATAATCTCATTCTAAATTAAAAAAAAAACAAACTGGAACCTTAGATCGAATGGAAAGATGATTTAGCTTTAATGGTTGGTATTAATGTTATCTTAAATTTCAAATTTGGGTAAATGTATCTTAATACGAAATGAGGTTTTGTTCTAACAAGTAAACTAATGATTCATATGCAAATTTTTAGGTAATAACAAAGATCAGTATTTGGCAATACCTAAAAATACATAAGGCAAAACTGAATACTAGAAATATGAAGGCAAAAAAATAATAATAAAAAAAGTGAAAGGGTTGATATCAGAGGTTAATCGTCAATGAAATAAATAAGCATATAAACGAAAGGGTCCTACGAAAAACTTTGAAAAACTGCCGGCGGTCCGATTCTGGTAGAATGCTGGCATGATACCCGGACCTACGGCACATTGCTGTTTACGAGATGGGTAGATGACGGTATGTCGACACCAATTATTGCTCCCGTAACCGGCCCGTCAACCTCCGGTTACGCTCCGGCTATCTGTCCGCATCGATGGCTTAATCGCGGCTGCCTAACGGTTCGCAGTCGGATGAACGATGGCTCGATTCCTACCGGAAGCGGCCCAGAAGTCGACGGGGTAGTCGCGGGCGAGAGGACACAGCCGTGACGGAAACGATACTGACCTAATGCGCCGGCCCGGCAGTGGTGAAATCGGCTGGCCGGAACCTTCCGACCCCGGCCCGATGACTTTGTGTTTGTTGGGATATATATATATATATATATATATATATATATATATATATATATATATATATATATATATATATATATATATATATATATATAATGTATGTATGTCTGTGTATAAAGTAAGAACCTTGTAAATGAATCGTTTATTTCAGAAACCCGTCAACACACATTTTTGAGATTTTTATTTTTTTACAGAATCAGGGTCTTCTATCGTAAACGCATATTTTAGTACAGGAATCAGCCCACTACCATTCCCCTTTTAGGGGTTTCTATTGACAATGCATATTAACTTTATTGAAGAAACCCTACAAGCGACATCACAAAGCGTGTTTCTGCAATAAATATTTTAATTTTCGTTCTGCTTTCAACACTACGCTGCTGACAACACTGGAGTTGCTTTTGTTTTTCGTGTAGAGGTTAAACTATTGTGTTGTGAGTATAATTTTATTGTTCGGTTTTACGAAGTGGTTTATGATAGTTTGTATTTTAAAATGGCTAGTAGTTGTTCTTAAGACGAACCTGAAACAAAAAGGAAACGAGGTATTACGAATGAAGAGAACTATACACGAAATGTCATACGAAAAGCAAGAGTAAAAGGTGAAGGCTACAAAATCAATAAAGTAACATGGTTCCATCAAAGTCTGTTCCTGATGAGATAATGTACAAATGTCCAGGTAAATGCAGTTTATCTATTTCTGATAAAGTAAAAATCATATATGGAAATATTTTTATTCGTTAGATACTAAAAACAATCAAGATATTAATTTGCAAACATTGATAGAAGTAAGAGAAACTAAGCATAGAATTTCAAGTATAACTCCATCTCAAAATCAAGAAATAAATCATTTGTGTACAGTATTAAGATCAATGGTAGTTCTCCAGTTTACAAAAAAAATGTTTTTTTTACAAATGCATGGAATTTCTCGCAATCGAGTTGGAAAGCTGACTAACCTATTAGTTCAGAATAAAACACCTGGAAAGACATGGAACATCTAGAAGAGGTGTTCCCAAAAAAATCTGTTCATTTTAAAGTCTCATCTTACAAACAATTTGAATTCAACAAAGGTGACCAAGGAAAAGTTGTTGTTAACCGATTCATTGATGGCGGTAGGTCCTAAACGTTCACCTTAAACAGGACAAGAACGTTCCTGAACTCCCAACGTTAAGAGGTTGCGATTCCGGAAAATACCGATCGATAACCAAAAAAAAAAAAAATAAAAAAAAAATGATGACCTGAAGAAGCTAAATATCTTCACTATAGGATTTGAAAGTTTGTACGATAACATTTTCCATTGGCCTCCTACGGAAGCAGAGTGCAATGTAGACAGGGAATACGAAGATGAGTTAGTCGACAGACAGAAAGCAGAATAGGATGAGAGTCAAGTTTGTTTTTTCTTGTCTTTTTTTTCTCTCTCTCTAACTGTAGTATTAATTTTTAGCTTTTTAACGTGTGATTCTGTGTTCAAATAACAAAAAAGGATTATAACATTGTATTCATTTTTAAAATCCTAATAATAAAAAAAAATGAGGAAATTAGCCTTAAAAACCTTACGCTTCTAAAGAAAAAGGTATTTTGCTGCAAATTTTAAAAAAATTGTATAACGTAAGTAATAATTATTATAAATTAATTACAGGCAACATGCACTTTGAGAAGATATTAACCAATACTATAATTTTTTTAAGCCAAAATCTATAATAATATCAAAAATAGAATTTTTTTTCTTTGTTTTCCGAAAATTTGAAAAAACGCACTTAAAGGGTTTGTGAAATAAACGATTCAAATACAGACTGCGATAATCCGAGATTCCATTTAATCTAAGTGGCAAACATATTGTAAATTAGTCAGCCTCAATGATAGCAATCATTCCTTGAAAATGTAAGGAAATCATAAAACATTAAACATGTGTAAGTATTTAATGTAGATGTAATAAGCATAAAATATATTTTAAGTACGCAAGTAAATTACAAATCTTTTAACTGCATAGCATGAGTCAACATTTATTCTGGAACAGAATTAAACATGATCTCCACTCTATTTCTAATTCTAAAATTAAGTAAATTTTCAAGACTTTAAAGAACATTTTAAAAAAATTTAAGGGCCTATATAAAAGCTAATTGTCTAGTCCCTCCCTTTAACGAAAATTTTTCTTCCCATGCTCACTTGTACCATTACTCTCTTTCCAGTAGGGATAAACTGACACCAAAAGGCTGATCGCTTTTCATTGGCTGCTGCCACAATCTAGTTAAGACAAAGAAAATTTTAAATTTATCAACTCACATTTCTTAATCAAATATCTGAACTAAATTGAAAGAATTTTTTAAGCCATCTGTGATCAACGAGAACCCCCCCCCCCCCAAAAAAAAAAAAAAAAAAAGATTCTCCTTTTTAACTTGTGGTTTTGAAAGTTCACATTTAAGGACCTTGGAAGGACTCTTTTACCCTTTTGGTCAGAAACTAAGGACATACAAGGAGTTAAGGCTGCTATGTTCTAAGAAAAAAAAATCGCATTTCCCTTTTTCTCTTCTTGCAGACTCTTGTGGTGGGAGGAGTCCAGTTGACAGATCGGGAATTCCCCCCCCCCTTAGGATTGATATTTTGAGGGATTGTAATGGCTCTCTCTCTATAGGGGGGTTAAGCGCTGCCCCCAAATTTTTTATTTAAAATTTATTTTTGTCAACTATTTACAGGTACATAAATGCTGATAATCAAATAAAATTGGTATTGTCAGATAGCCTGAACTTTTCTGCAAAGCGCTACAGGATTCATTTTATAAATTTCGTCCACCGAAGGTATTTATGAGCGTTTAAAACACACTATACCAGATTTTTCCCCGAATAATTTAAATTTTAAAATATTAATTGCATTATTTAAAAAAAACGAAAAATGTACACAAATGTAAAATTTCTTTCGCTATGACGGAGTACAATTTTTTTTTTAAAATCTTCGAATCCAAGTCGGCAATCCGTGGACAAATTTTCTCCATAGGTTAACATTGAGGTGAGCGAATCCAATGGGGTTAGTACATAGCAGCCTTAAAATGTATAAACACTTATGAGGACTTTTAACGATTTTGTACTGCTGTGGAAGCTTTGACTAAAACGGGCTTAAAATAATGTACCAATGTTGAATAAACATTACATCTAACAGAGTTACAATGACGTATTGTTTGACAAAAGGAAATGGTATATCTAGAACAGTGATTCTCAACCTTTTTATGTTTAGCCTCCCCCTCCCCCTTTGGATGCTTCCGACCTCCCATCCCCCTAGGCTTGAAAAACGTAAGTAACGCTAGTAAAATATATTCTACATATATTTTTTGCAACCCATCCGCGTCCCCTCTGAATATCACTCCCGTCCACCAGGCTGAGAACCATTGATCTAGAGCAGGCCTACACAACTCGAAATGGGTTGAGGGCCATATTACTTTATGGAAAGCTGCTGCCGGCCGCATGAAAGCAGGATAGATGGGAAAGTGAAATATATTTTATCCAAAAATAAATAAATAAATAAATAAATAACTACTGACTATTTAGAAGAAATAAATATTAATATTAATTGCTTTTATATTCCTTTTATAATATTATAAGTCTAAACATAATGTACCGAAAATTTTTAGATTTATAATACCACTACTATGTACTAATATTATTACTAATATTAATACTAATACTAATATTAGTACTAATATTAGTACTAATATTAGTACTAAAATTCGTACTAAAATTAGCAATATTAATACTAATATTAGTAATAATATTAACACTAATATTATACGTCTTCATAAGTGGTTTCGGGGTCCACAGAGTGAGATGGCAGGCGACGGAGTATTCTGACGCGGGCCACATGTTGTGCAGGCCTGATCTAGAGCAACGGCAGAATCTGTGAGTGGCATATGGAAATGTGGATGTGGAAAGTGGTAAAGCATTCAGCTACATCCTACTGTCTACATTTTTTTCATAAGTCATCATCTGTTTCACAAGGTGTAGAACTTTGCCAAGTACCTCTAATGATATTTCATCATTAATGATAACCCTCATTGTCAGATTTTCCCAGATCGTTGATCTTTTCTTCTTTATATACACGTATCTAACTCTTTCGATTTCTATTACATGACTACTTACTTCATAGCATTACTCATTATATCGAAGAAGTAGAAACACAAAAAATGTAGCGGATAATATGAAACATCTGCAAGTTCGAACAGATTTGGCCCCCAATTAGTTTGGAGTAGCAAGGTCCTATCGTATACGAATCTGTGCGTCGTTAATACATATAACTTTTTATTCAGTACTTTAATCTTAATTTGTTTGATCTACAAATCTCATATTGTTAGATGTTGATTTCTGTACTGCACGTTCTCATTAGAGTCATATTTACATGAAATGCGAATATAATTTTTAATCCCATTATAAAATTTAAAATTATTTATATTCCATACTGAAGTTTAAAATTATATATACAATAGAGTACCGATAATCCGAAATGATTGGGACCAGACCCTTTTCGGATTAAGCGAAATCATTCTTAAAATAAACTTAAATTACATAATAACGTGTGATTACGTAAATATTACATATTACGTGTGATTACACAGTTACTTCATAAGATCCGTCTAAATATAACCAAATATCGGGACGAAATGAGTGATAAGAGAGCGGAACACTGCCTAGTACAGTGTATTGTAAGTTGAGTGTAAGTTGTTCTAACAATACGTCACAGTGTTTTATTGTAAACTGTAATTTTATTGTAACTGTAGTTTTATTGTAACCTTAGTTCTTTTACGACTTTTGGTTTCGGATTAAGCAGACTTTCGGATTGTCGAGACTCCACTGTACTTCATCATTACTTTGATTCTTCGAGTTAAACTCTATTCCCTCTATTTTCTCTTATTATTAATTAATTTCCCTTTTTTATTCGTTTCAAGTAGTTCCGTGGTCAAGTAAATTTTGGCAGAGCCAGCATTTTCTTTTCTCTATTACACATACCTTAATGTTTGGAACTGTATTTATGGCCATATACGGAATGAGCGTGAACCCCTTTGCTAATTACAAAAATGCTACTTTAAGCTTTTATTTATCCCTTCTCTCGATAATCAAAGTTCTACCAAAAGAAGATGTTCGTCGTAAAAGACGTATATAATTGGGGAGATTAAGAAATTTATCAAATTACTCAGATGAGGAATATGAAGTGTTTTGTCATTAATTTCATGGCATCTATATTATACAACAACTACTTCAATGCACTCCAGGAGAAAAACGAAACTTGGAGAGTATTGATTTTTCACACCAGCAATTACATTTTCTTTAGCTCTCATAGCTTAATAGTTTGTACGTGTACTTATCTTAAAAATTATCGGGTAAGAGTTGTCTAGACAATATTACACAGCTTTACTGATCGTAAGACAATGATTAATAGAAAAATAAATAAGGGCTTAGTAAAATTGTATGCGTCAATTAAAATAGAGATGGTCAAAACGTCGATCACGGAAAGTCGATCGGACCCATACCAGAACAATTTATATCGCCAGAATGAGTTATACAAATCATCTTTTTCCGGATTCTTCATAAATGTTAGTTTCTATTAAATATTTTTGTAGTTTATCTTGGCAACATTTTAAGCAATGGAACAATGTATATACGGGATTCGGTTTTACAATGACCACCAGTAAAAAGATAATTTTGAATGTTTAGATAAAATTGAAAGATTTGAAATTTTTTTTTAGAAAAAGCAGAGGAACTCATTAACTACTGATATTTATGTATAAAACAAATTCCGATCTGAAATAGAGAAAATGATCGAACCACCTTAAACAGAACTTGAAATTGTAACGTGTTTTGCAATAAAAAAATGTTTAAAACACCTTCAACACCGTATAGTGGTTACGTCGTGAGCTTGGGTTCGAATCAGGAATAAAAGAAGGACGTTCTTGTACTATCCCCACATAGACAGTGATGTTGGCTCACCTAAACCAGTGGTTTTTAACCATTTTAATAGTCAAGACACCTTTAGATCTAAAAATAAGCTCTTGCAACCCCTTGAAAAATGTGTTTCTATTTTTTATTTAGGAAAAGACATTTATTGCAAGATAATTTATATATTGCATAAAAAATAATACATTTACAATACATACTATATTATTTCATTTAAAAAAATCTACATTTTTAATGGCTACGTTGTTGTTGTTTGTTCATAATTATTCTTTTAAAACGAGGCTCTTTTATTTGAAAGAGCCACGCGTAAGTAATCAGATGCCTTTAAGCGATTTCTGGCTTTTGTTTTGATATGCAAAAGTAATGGAAAACTCATTTCACAAAGGTATGTGGTGGCAAATGGTAAAAGTGTCTCTAATGCTGCTTTTGCCAATTCTGGATAAAGTTCTAACTGCGTACACCAGAAGTGTTCTGAGTCCAGTTTTTCAAATTCCATTTTAATAAGTGCATTAGCTCGTATTGCGCAAGATCGTCTTTTAATAAAGCGTTGTCGTCCATTGAATTTAGGTCAAACAAAAATGAATTGAGTATCCATCTATTAATTTTGCTTATATTTCCGGTGGTAAAGTATCCATCAAATGATTCACTCAATTGGTAATGTTGATTAAAAATTTAGAACCTTCTCTCGCACCCCTAGAAATGCTCTCTCGTACCCCCAGGGGTGCCCGCATCCCCGGTTAAGAACCACTGACCTACACGGTTCCCTGCACCTCACTTCCATAGTAAAGAAGCTTCAGGAAGAGTAGTGGTAACAACAGTACATGGGCCGGACCCTCTACTCTAGGATGATACAGCAATGCATAAAACTTCAGTGATCAGTAAAAAACGAAAGTAGGGAGGAAAATAGAAAGTGGGGAGTAAAGAAGCCAATAAAACCGTGCCGTATACGGGATGTCCTCAACACAAATGCCTGTGCATTGATTAAAAAATGTTTAAAATTTCTAGTTTACACTTTCCTTTCTGGCGAATATAAACATATACCTTTTGATCAATCAAGTCTTTTAGATAATGAAAGTCAATCGCAAGAGTAGACAAGTCAGCTACCCCTGAAAGAATAGTAACTCAAGATTTTAAAGCATCAGATTGGCTCTGATATGTCATAAGTGGTTAAATTGTTGGGTTTCTTTTAAGAGAGAGAGAGAGAACAAAGCCCGTTTTTGATATCCTCGAAACTTGAGTCAATCTTATGTGCGATTTAATTCGTATGGTGATTTAATAAGCTAATTTTGACTTTATATATTTTTCACTAGTTTTCGTGCTTTTACTCCTGTTTACTATTCCTACCCCCCTCCACTTCTTGCCCTCAATACTCAGGAAAATGTGGCCTTCTTTCAAAGAGATAACCCGTTTTGAGATACCGAACGTCAATAAACAGATTGCATCCAAGGTTTCACACTTATTACAGTAACAATTACGCAATATTTGTACTCATAGGAAATATACAGCTTTTAATATGGGATAAATGAAATTCTTAGTACCTTTACTTTCCCATATAAATGGCAGATTTTTGTACAAATGAATTTTTTTAACTTGAACTTTTGTTTATTCAAGGACATAAACAACACAAAATATATATAGTCGCGCGAGATTGGTTTATAGGCTAAGAAAACATAATTTTTGTTCTACTATTAAAGGAGACCAAGATTTATTCTCTAAATTCTTCAAACAGCGCAGAGTACTAATGCCTTTGACACAGGAACACGATGTTTCACATCTTCAAAAATCAATTTCTGAAAATAGTAATCGATATAACATCTTGGTCTCATTCCACGCACGTAATGGACTAAATGAGGACAGAGGCTTTCGAAAATTAATGGAACGTACACCTTTACACGAAACCTGTAACAACATAATATCGAACGTTGAATTATTCGGGATTCGAAATCGATATTAATTCTATCCTTTAATAATTCCATTAGGTAGCAGTCCAAATAGTTACCCTTTTAGGGAAAAGATTTGACATTGTTTAAAAATTAGAGATTTGTAATGTTTGAATAATAAATCTTAAATTTAAGACACAAAAAATTATGGAATTATGTAATTTTTGTGCTTTTTTGATGAGTTCCGAATCTTTTACATTGTCATCTTTATTCCTTCTTGAGCAGTATATGGGTAGTACATTCTACAGTTTAAGAAAATAAATTTTGTAAAATATCTTAATAATTCTGTACATATTTATTGAAAATGATTCTATAAAGCATACAGAAATTGCTCTCTCTCTCTCCCTCTCTCTCCATATATATATATATATATATATATATATATATATATATATATATATATAGAGAGAGAGAGAGAGAGAGAGAGAGAGAGATCGATAGATAGATAGATAGTCACGTAGATTCGATTGGTTTGCGTGTGTATCACCAGAAATCAAAGACAACCGATCTGAACTAAAGAACTTTATTCTCCTCCAACTGAGCGCTAGCTCAACTTTGAGAAGATTCCAATCAGGCTCAGGGTGATTCCAAATTCATAGTACAAACTTTAAGGGTTGGTACAGCACACTGTGACAGTCATTTATTGAATAGGAATGTATGGGTGCAAATGACGCGTTGAGGCAGAAATACAGAAAAGATGCACGAAAGGAATGAAAAATGAAGTGATTGGTTGGTTCCATTGCCGGTAGAGAGCAGTAGGTTGCTTGCCGCCCATCAACATTATGCATCTGATGGTAGATTTTACGAATGCCGAAAGAGCAGACGATGCATCTCATCGTCTGGCCGTGCAAATGGTAACACCAGAGCTGCGCTACGAATGTATCAGGAGCGCTTTCGTAGACGAATACCACATTGACTGTGGTTTCAGCATGATGGGGCGCCATCCCATTTCAGCACTGTTGTGCGCAAACCCAATCTATTGCCCTTGGCCACCCTGATTTCCCGATTTATCGAGCCTCGATTACTTCTTATGGGGACATCTGAAGAGTTACGTTCATCTGAAGACTCCAGCTGACTCTGTTGATGATCTCGTCTATCTGTTGCGGCTGCACGTGTGCGGGAAATACCTGGCAGCTTTGAAACTGTACGCCAATCGCTCCATCGACGTTGCCACGCATGTATTATTTACTGTTGATGGGCGCAGTTTTGAACACTTATTGTAAACATAGTACTTGTTAACGTCGCTGTCAATAGACAATTTTTCCTTTCTTTCATGACTCTTTCCTGAGTTTGTGCCTCAACGCGTCACTTACGTCCATACATTACTATACAATAAATGATTGTTATAGTGTCCTGTACCAACCCTTAAAGTTTATACCATGAATTTGGAATCACCCTGTATACAGTCACCGAACTTTCTGGAACGGTAACAACTAGAACATTCTGAGCTCGGAAAGTTCTAGAAATAGAGCTATACAAAATATTAGAACATTATGGATAAAACGGGAAAGCCCATCGTGCAAGTCTCCCAGAGGGATCCTTAATGTTTGCCAGCCAGCACAAAGAGTAGCGATCGATTACTATGGTGAAGGGTTTTCCAAACAGATAAGGTCTAAATTTACTAATCGTCCAGATGACAGCAAGACACTCCTTTTCGGTTGTGGAGTAGTTTATTTCACTTGGTGACAGGGACCTGGAGGCATAGACTATTGGTCTTTCCTTACCATTTTAGACCTGTAGCACATTGCACCGAGGTCATAGCCACTAGCATGTATTTTCGTTTCCGCGTTTGGGAGGAAACGTCCCAAAACTGAGTCACTAGTCAGAAATTTTTTGACGGTTGAAAATATTCCTTTTGTGCGGTGCTCCATGTAGGGGATTCGTGTAGGGGCTTACGGTAACACGAGCACAAGCCCAGGGAACTTTGGACATCGGTGATATTTTCCGGAACAGGGAAATTTGCTACAGCAGCTATCTTTTGCGGATCGGGATATATCCCATGTTGATCAACCAGGTGTCCCAATATCGTCAGTTTCTTCCTGCCGAATGAGCATTTGTTAAATTTAAGCGTCAGTCCTGCCTCTTCGATGCATTCCGAAACTTTTCTTAAGCGCACTTGGTGTTCTGAGAAATTCGGCACATAGACAATATTATCTAGGGAACAAAGACAGATATTTCACTTGGAACTCCGTAGTACTGTGTCCATCATCCACTCAAAGGTAACTGGAGCGTTGCATAACCCGAATGCCATGACTTTAAATTAATAAAGAGCATCTGATGTTACGAAGGCTTTTTTCTTTGCCTTTTTCATCAACCTCTATTTGCCAGTAGCTCGATTTTAAATCCATCATTGAGAAAATTTTCGCACCTGCTAGATAGTCCAATGTGTCATCGATGAGTGGTAGCGGGTATAGAGATGCGACATCGATGTCGATGTTTTCAAAACATCGATGTTTTGTGCTCGATGTTTTACGTTGTCTCAATGTTTTTTTTCAATGAAAAAGTACCATAATGAAAAAATTTATCACGTAGCATAATTTTCACACTCAGTAAATGTAAGTCTGAATTCTGTAAAGGACGAATACAAAAGGGGGAACGATTCCTTAGGAAACAGACAAATGGCAATCAACAACCAATGACACAATCAGAGCGCTTGGAATGTTTCTGACACTCCAGAACCTTCCACCGGATTTTATTTTATAAATAGTATATACACGAGAGCAGCCACTTAAGATTTTGTTTTGTTCTGGTTTTATATAAGTTGACATTAATATTATTAGTAAGATGCCTCCCAAAAGTACCGTTTGGAAATATTTTTGCAAAACCTCAGACAAATTGGCAAAATGCAGTATTTGCCTTAAGTGCCTCAAAACTTCTGGCAATACCACGAATTTATCTGGACATTTGAAGGCAAAACATGGTGATATTTACAACGAGAATTTTGAGTCATCAATGTAGCCCAAGCCAAAAGCAACCAAGTTTTTGTCATTTGTGTCAGCCCAATCAGAGAGTAAAATTAAATCACCCCCCTCCCCCCACGACTAACCGAAGTAACATTAATGTTAGAGGTTACTAAACCAGTTTTAAAAATTGGATGTTCTAAAACATCGATGTTTAAAAACATCGATGGTTTTTTGGGCAATATTTTACTAGCATCGATGTTTTAATACTGAATATCGATGTTTCAAAACATCGATGTTTTGTTATCGATGTCGCATCCCCAAGCGGGTAGACGTCTGTCTTGGTGACCTTATTCAATTTTCTGTAATCCACATAAAAGCGCCACTCACCATTTTTCTTTTTCACAAGCACGACTGGAGACGACCAAGGACTGCCTGATGGCTGTATCACGTCTTCTTTTAGCATCCTCTGTACTTCGTCTTCAATGACACGACTCTCAGTGGTTGAAATACAACAAGGCCTTTGCTCGATTGGAGCGTTGTCACCTGTGTAGATTTTGTGCTTCACAGAATTGCATCTGGTTGCATCTAGATCATGGGTGTCTAAACTATGACAGTTTGAGGGCCACATTGCAAAAAAAAAATCGCTGGGCCCCACACACAATATTTTTTCAACAAATTGAAATAAAAATTAACTCTATGTAGTTCTATTAAAATAAATTAACTTCTTTTTAGTATAAATTTTTTAAAAATTTGAATTAGATATGTATAGGTACATATTTATTTTAAATTTGTAAAAGTTTCGTTTCATTTAGTTTGGATTTCATAAAGATGGAAAAAATTCAAATTAATGAGATGGATGAATTTGCTTTTGTTGAACAAGCAAATCGATTTCGGGTTCAATAGACGAGGTTGCAATTCTTAATGCATTTTCAAGATGTTTTTCAGTGATCTTTGTCCTATTTTTGTTTTTTGTGTGCTTCATTCTTGAAAATAATTGTTCACAAATATAGGTACTGTCAAAAGCTGACGACATTAATAAAGCATGATTGTGAAAATTAGGATATTTATCGCGGGGTAGGTAATCTTTATAAAACTCCAGTAAAGAAACATTCCCAAATTTTTCTACAGTAGCGTAACAGAATTCGCAGTAGAAGAGATTCGATTCAATCTCAAGTAGAGAGATCCTGAACTGTCAACTCTGAAACTCTTTCAAAAATGATTACTGATCGTGGACCGGTCAGGGATCCCTTTTATAGACTCGGAGAGCATAGAGAATTTTCTGGAACACCCCGAGCTGTAGCAGACGGGCGATTGGGGCAAGTCTACGGTGGTGAGGTGCGTGACGTAGGAACTGGGCACGTGGCCATGCGCCAAGATCACGCGCAGAACGGGATTCAGCGAGAGGAAAGCCAACGGATCGGAAAGATTTGGCAAACTTTCGCGAACGTTCGATGGCCCCTTTTTCTGTGAAGAGCTCCCTTGGCCAAAAGGATTAGGAAATCAAAATACAATGCAATATACTGCATACAAATATTGTAATTCTTCAAAAAATTCGCCGTCGAGTGGATACACACATAATTTGAAACGTAAATTCTCATGGCCTACTAAGATGTTTTTATTTAAATGTTTATTTCAAAATAAATGTCAACGAATCGATTATATATGAAAAATATTGCAAACATTTATTTTTTTAATAAAAATGTGTAAATTTAAATATTTTCATAATTTGCGTTTGGGCCGCATTTTAAAGGCTTTAGGGCCGCATGCGGCCCGTGGGCCGCACTTTAGACAAGCATGATCTAGATGTTCTATTTACATCGAAAATATCACTAAATTCTTCCAGCAGATTTAATAACTCGCCTTCTTCAACAGAAGTCAACTCAGTATCTACAATTTCTTTTAATTTGTCCCGAGTTAATCTATTTCTGAACTTGTGTTCCCTGGAACCTTCTCGATCTCTATCCTTCAGATAACAAATATCATCGTCGGCTATGGTGACTAAGTTGGCTATATTCACCCCTTTTGGTATTAGCTGAGTTCGTCGAGGGAAATTCGTTGCCCATAGATTACATCAGTCATTCTCAACAGTAATGATTGGAGCTGGTATAAATAGCTCTCTTTAACACATTAGAAGTTTGTTGCCAATAATCAGAGCCTTATCTGCTTCCGGAATCACTGGATTTACAGCACATATTTACCCTGCTAACTTTGCTCCAATTACATAATCTGTTGTAGCAAACAAGGAGCAATCTGAATTACTTGACTCCACGTTTTCTAGAAAAATTTCGGCACGTTGAAGCTTTTCGTTTCCACTATCTATGATGGCATTAGTGGCTCGAAAAAAGTCCCATCCAAGTATCATTTGGTGGCTACACTGCGAGAAAACAATAAATTTAAACGGTTTCACAGTCACATTTAAGTTGATTCTTAACACACGGCGTCCTGAGGCGACTACAGGTTTTCCGCATGCAGTTCTCAATATAGGTCCTCTCTCAGTAAACATAAGTGCATTCAGTTTTCTGCGTACATCTTCAGATATGACAGAATAATGAGCACCTGAATCAACGAGGACTTTCACACATTGCCCATTTACTGTGACATAGGTGGTGTTCCTCTTTAACTTGGTTGTAGTATACGTCGGAGGATTTTCTTCATCTGCAGCCTCACCTCCTGCACAGGTCGCTGGAGTTAGGTTTCCTCATTGAGTCAGCATGGCGATTGGCTAGAGCGGCGTACAGGAGACTGTGACTGTTGGCGGTTGAAGGAGCGGCGAGGGTAGGGTGAACCGCTTCTAAAACTGGAAGATGTGGGGTGCACATGATTGTCGTCCGAGATGTATAAAGAGTCAGCGTCCCTATCAGGTTGAGAAAAGGCTCCATATCTTGTAGGGTCCATATTCTGTCGGGGGTTCTGTCAGTGTGTGTGTGTGTGTGGGGGGGGTTCTCGCGGCTTTTGCATTTGCAAACACCTGTCGTCTTTCCCTACAATACCTCAGCACGTGTCCGGGACGTCCACAGTGGTAGCATTGGGGTACATTATTAGAAGTTCTCCATAGGTCCGTTTTACGCTCTAGAACAGTGTTGACCCTGGCTGAAGTTTAACTGGAACTGAGGGTCGTGAATTGGTGGTGCGTCTTCCTTGACCTGTGAGCGGTGTTAGAGGCTCCATAACTTCCTTCCGAACAACAGATGCGACATCCGTTGGTGTGTCTGGTTCTTCGCTCGGGTAACATTGTACTTCGGGCAAGATCTTTTGCGGTTCTTCCCTGACAACTGCACGTACCAACGATCCTATGTCTCCGACTTCCGTTTCGGCCGACACTGTAGAGACATTAAGTAGTTTCTGGAATATTGGGCGGACGATGCGTCTTCTCCGAAGGCTTTCTATCTGACGACAACGTTTCACAAACTCATGGAAGGTGTTATAGTCCTGAACCAACAGGATCTGCTATAAGTCCTCTGAAATCCCTTTCATAAGATGGGCCACCTTTTGCCTTCTGGCATGGAGGGATTAGTTTTTTGGCACAAAGCGAGTACATCTTGGATGTACGACTCAGATGTCTCCCCAGTGTGATGCCCACGTGAGAGCAACAGCCTTTCAGCTTGGCGCCGCATATAGTCTGTTCGGCAAAAAGTATTGTCTAGGGAATCCTTAAACGTAGTCCAATTAGTAAAAGTGTGCTCATTGTTATCGAACCATTGTCGAGCCGTTCCAGCAAGATAGAAAATGATATTTGCTACGCAGATCTGTTCATTCCAACGGTTATAGGTGACGATTCGTTGAAAGTCGTTAAGCCACCTGCTGGCATCTTGTTGGTCATTTCCGCTGAAGATGCATGGATTTCTGGGTAGCTGTTATGTAAGGAATGGCTCTGTGCGATGTTGAATGGACCAGGACTGGTATCAGTTTGAAGCTTTCGATCGGTCTCTTTTACTTCAAGCATTTTTCTCGGACCTCTTATCAGATCTGGTAACAAGCCAAACTCAGGCGAGAGTCCTTGTAGACGTTGACTTCTGCGTAGATCTTCCGTCGTACCTATCATAATACCCGGCGCCTCTACCACAAATGTCGCGTAGATTCGATTAGTTCGTGTGAGTATCACCAGAAATCAAAGACAACCGATCTGAACTAAAGAACTTTATTCTCCTCGAACTGAACGCTAGCTCAACTCATATACAATCCCAGAACTATCTGGAACGGTAACAACAAAAACATTCTGGGCTCGGAAAGTTCTAGAAATAGAGCTATACCGAATATTAGAACATTCTGGATAAAACGGGAAACGATAACAGAGAAAATTTAAAGGAAAATGATTTTAAGCAACTTGCATCCAGCGGGGGTCGAACTCATAACATTCAGCATCGTAGCCAGACACTTTGCGCCTGTTCCACTACAGCTACGCCTAAGTTTAGCTATATATATATATATATATATATATATATATATATATATATATATATATATATATATATATATATATATATATATATATATATATATATATATATATATATATATATATATATATATTAATTTTCTGTCAGAAAACTTTTCAGTGCAAAGGTTTTATTGATGTTACTTTAATCAAAAACTTGCAGGTTCGGTTCAAAATTCTTGCATTAATGAAAATGGTCTCAATAATTTATTCATTTTTATTCAAACCAACTAAAATTAAGACCAACTAAGATTTTGAATCTTTCCGTAGTGTCGGCAGAGACTGGCTTTATTTGTCTGAAATATAAAATCAGTGCCGAAAGATTTTCCTAGTTCAGACAACGAAATTTAATTATGATGTCCTTGACATCTCATAAATAGGTTCATAGAAAAGTATGCTTTACTGAGTAATTTAAAAACGCAATAATCGTTTTTGTTTTATCGTGTGCATGTTACAAGTACAGGTAAATTACCTTTTCACTAGCATTCCCAATTATCTGTGTCGATTAATACATGTATGTGGGCGTAAAACACGGAAAATCCAAAACCGACCGGGTATACTGTAAAATATATGGATAGGTTTCAATATTAATAGGTTTTGAATAAACTACTTCTAATGTTTTAAATAGATTTCTACTAAAACAATAATTAAATTTACATAGAAATTTTTTTTATTAATCTAGAAAAACGATCGTTACATTGTTCTGCCTACGACACACTCTGAAATTTTTTCCAACACCAAGTATTTTATACCTCTTTTTTTTTCTATTGTGATGAACAGATTCACAGAAGGGATAACCTATACACGGTTAACATTAAAATTTATCAAACAAGTATACTGCATTTGACTGAAAGCACAATTGCATATAAAACTCTATAAAAACGCATTATCAAACTACATATTTTTTATTCTGCATAAAATATTTAAACAGTTAGCTCTCAAACATAAAACTTGGGGATTGTGAAGGTATATGAGTGTTAATAAAATAAAAACTTAACATAAGGGCTTAACTGCTCCATTAAGAGCTCAATTTTGACAAGAATTTATTCGCAAGTGCTTTTATCCCGCTAAGGCCAACTCCTTTGCCTGGTCTCCAAAATGGACTTCTTTCTACATACTAAAGATAACCTTTCTTGGACGGTGAATGTATAGCTATCTATATAAGGCTTTTTTATAACAGGAAAGAAACACTACAATGTGATTTTCCCTATGGGCCGGATGGATTGCCCTAGGCGGAAAAATTTTTAGGGGTCATTTTAAAATTAATTCCCACATTAGAATTACTACCTAAAACCTAGCATACTTCTCAACTGCATCAGCTGGTTTATCAAAGAATGCATAAGCCACAGAATGAGAAAAAAAATCAATTCTTTCACAAATTCGTGGAAGTAGGCTTCTACCGTATTATGGGCTCCTCTGCATAAAATTGCAGCTGAATAAACTAGTAACTCTTTATCGCATTATTTTACTGGTGACGGAACAAACACTTATTATTTCAGCCCACAACGAAATGGTGGGTTTATTTTTGTATTCGGTGATCCCTTCTACTGTAGACGGATTTATGCAATATGTGCCCTTTCTTTGGTGTTTAAAATTTGCAACGCACATTGAGGAAGATTCGATATGAACCGCGAATGTGAACAGGAACAATGTGAAAAAATAATTGTCAACAGTAAACAAAGTTACTGGTGTTAGTCACTGGACCCAATCACTGGTAGCTGCAAGATATAAAGGTGAACGTGCTGTATAGGGTTTTGGTAGGTTCTCTAGCACTTGGATTTTCTAACTTAGTTGCCCTATATATATATATATATATATATATATATATATATATATATGTAATGCTCTGTACATCATGTAGTGGAGGAGATGATTCTCACTGCCAGAACGGCATATCACGGGGATTCAAGAACTTTGGTAGTCGTGGACCGCTGAGGAACTCTCGAGGAGAGGCATTGGAAGGACGCACACAACAGACATGCGACGCATATTATTTTATTCCGGATTATTCTGCAGACAAATACTATTCAGCAAAACACAGGTATCTTGACAACTGGACACACACAATAGCAACGCCACCGGTCCCTGCCGGGGCGCATTCAGAAGGCAGATTTTACATCGTTATATCGGACAGCAGAGGAGCAGCGCGAAAACAGAACAAGGTTAATAAGAGAGGCGAGGAAGCAGAGCTAGGACGACGCCAGGACAAGGCATAGACAGACAGCAAAGTGTACGCCGAAAACTTTTGCAGAAGGTTATAAAGTGTAGGGGTGCTGACCGCAGGGAAATCTTTTTATTGACTAGAATTGGGCATCTGACTTGATTACATAAGGGTCGCATGATATTCCGAAAAGCGCACCGTGGCGAAAACAACACGTGGTGCTGATTCATGTTTACAAATACTTTAACGCGCGTGCATTAAGCGGTAATATGGATGGTTAGTTGGTTAATTCCTAGGTCGCAATTAGAAGAAAGGGACTGTAATTTATTGAGAAGAAACAAGGATAGTTTTAAGTATGCATTAGATATATAATGGTGGGCTGTTATTATCATATATATATATATATATATATATATATATATGTCAACGATTTAGTGGGAAAAGAATGATTACTTTAAATTTAAAGGGTGCTTGGGAATTAATTTATATTCGTGGCGTAATTCGCCTCTAATTTTTCATATTTCAAGACGCGCGAATTGGGAAAGGGAAATTCCCCTTTTCATTATATAATCTTGGCGCGTCTGTGGTTTAAGCGTTCGAAGAGGAAGTATTATATAATTCTTCTTGGAAAGATGTCTAGTTTGGGCTCTGCGCAGAGAGATTTGGCGCGCGGAGTTGGCCGTGAGATTTGGGACAGCGCGGGATAGAAGTCAATGACGTCGGACGTATGTTCACCGCGTCTCTAAAAACGAAATGGCGAGCGCTCAGAGATACGATATTTTGGAGCAGTGGTTGCTGGAAGAAGAAATAAACCTGATTCAACTGGATTAATGTGATTTTCTTGAGTTGAACTGACTTCTTTTATGCCACCGAACCACCACGGACTGCAACATCATTTAATATAGCGGGCGTAGTCTTACGCTCGACAAGAGCCGGCAGTGCTTCGACCGCCGGGGACCCAAGAAAAAAAATCTGGATCGCACACAGGTGCGAAGATTTGCAATAAAAATATATCAACGAATTTAACGAGTAACTTTTGGGAACGGCATCGAAATGGATTTTCCCAGGGTGAGCTCGAGAGAGATAAAAATTTAATCGACTAAATAATTCCATATGTTCAAATTCAATGGTATGACGATGAAAACGAATTGGAAAAGAAAAAGAAAAAAAACATCGTGATATATATATATATATATATATATATATATATATATATATATATATATATATATATATATGTGTGTGTGTGTGTGTGTGTGTGTGTGTGTGTATATATATATATATATATATGTGTGTGTGTGTATATATATATATATATATATATATATATATATATATATATTTATATATATATATATATATATATATATATATATATATATATATATATATATATATATATATATATATATATACAGTGTGTCCGGGCTAAAAGTATTCAAAAGTTACGGCTTATTTTTACGGAACTACCCATTAGAATTAACAAAAAAATATTTAAATAGAAAGAACACCTCCACAAGTTTTAATATCAATCATAGATTTCGGTGTGTGCACTTTTTGTAGCACGACTAACGTCTAAATGGTAATCCATGTCTCTCCAAGTGTTTCGTCGTATATCAGGAGTTATTAGACTTTTTAGTTTGTGGATTCATTAAATCCGTCGTGTATAAACAAAAAATTGAAACTTTGGATGAGTTGAAGTAGCGTATCTTTCAAGCAATTCGTGTAATAACTCCTGATATGCTACGAAACACTTAAAAAAGAACTGGATTACCATTTAGACGTTAGTCGTACTACAAAAGATGCAGACATCGAAATCTATGATTGATATTAAAACTTGGTGAGATGTTCTTTCTATTTAAATAATTTTTTTTAAAAATTCTAATGGGTAGTTTTGTAAAAATAAGACAACATTTGGATGCCTTTAGCCCGGACACCCTATATATATATATATATATATATATATATATATATATATATATATATATATATGTCCATATTTTTCTTGGCCATTCGTAGTACCTAGTCTTTATCCAACTCGATACTTTCGTAGAGAATCTTACGATAGAAAGAAAAACAATCTTCACTCTAATAAAATTGGTATACTTGAGATCGTTCTGAGTTGAACTTTTATTCATTATTATTTTTCTATCAGTGATCACAACTATTTATGTCCATCCTCTTCTGATAAATATTAGGTGAACAGCGAAAGGGCAATATCTGTCTTAGCAGCTGGTACGAGAGATTCTTAGCAAGACAACAGGGGAGTCCCCCAGTGTTATATCTCGTTTTCCAGCTAAAAACTCAGAGTGATAGAGCCTATGGATCTAATAACACTTTGTTTTGATACAAATGAAGCATCCTACCTGTTAGCCCCATTCTATGCATTTTAACTTTGAGATTCTACCGGTTCATTAAATTAATAATTTTTTACATGTAAAAGGGTAAAAAAGAGGAAAGATCGGAAAATAAATTAAAGTGTTACAGGTAAAATTTATATTATATTTTATAAATTGTTCCCTGAAAGAGATTGGTTTCCTCAATAGAAAATTTAGGACTGTCCCTTGGAATCTAGGCTGTTTAGTTACAATGACCACCTGATTGTCAGAATATCCAGACATTTCCATTCACAAAAAGGTAAAAAATTACAACTTGCCCGGAAGAAGCCAAGATTATTCGCAAACGCAGGAATATTAGAAAATTTTTCGTATAAAAAACTGACTATTTATAAAAGTTTTCTGATCATTTTAATTATTCCCCTTCTTTTACTATTCTTAGTTTATTTTGGCAGAACCATCTAACAGTTGTGTTTAGCCCTCGAATATCAAAAGACTACCGCAGTGCCCACAACCAACTCACCAACCAGTGTTTCACCGTGGGAAGTAAACATTTTGACATAAAATTTCCTTTTACTTATAAAGGAATGGGATGTATTCCCCAGTAAGAAGTAAAAAGAGTGAAGATGAATTCATTCGATCACATGACAATCAGTGGCGCCGGAAGAGTCAAATATAGAGGGGGGCAAAGTAAAATAGATTAAAACTTTCACACCTTTATTATTAAAAATACATATATACGGTTATAAAAAATAATCTTTTATGTTATTTTATGTTATATTATGCCCTATCACACGTCAATGTGTACGTGTTTCAAATGCATCGGATTAAAGATTCCCTTTCGTGATGAAAAAACATCGTGTAGGGTTGCTTTTGAATCGCAAAAGCAAACGTCTGGAATTGGCGTTTAAACGCGCTTGCGTACCTGAAATTGGCGATTAATCGCTCCTACGTATATGGAATGACGTTTATCGCGCTTGCATTAACGAGTTTGAGGTTGTAATTTAGTATTCAGTTTTGTTAGGCTTTATGATTGTAAATGAAAATTCTAATATTTTACGAGAGCTAGCTAGGTAAAACAAAAAAATTCAATTTTCTAGGGGGGGCAAGAGCCCTCCCTTGCCCCCCCTTTCCGGCGCCACTGCATGACATCCTACTATAGTGACATATTGCAATATCTGTGATATCAGCATCGTAGGACGCGATGTCGTGTTTTGACAGGCGTGATCTACGGTGCTCTTCACTATGCATACGTCAGCATCAGTGCCACACGCATCGCATTTTTAACTAATCAGACAACAAAACACGGCGAGCCACGAAGATATTCAGCTCCGTAATTGGTTAGAATTTCGTTGCGAGTATTGCTGACGGTCACACCGTGTAATGTGAACGGCCCCGAAGTCTTTAAGTAACGCAATATAACGGTGATATCCAAATTCTATGCTGTTCTCAGTGAAAAGTTTTGGTTGAAATTAGCTTCTTAAGACATGTGTTTAAATTTTCTCACAACAGCCTACCAGTAACCCGCCCATTTTTATTGGTACAACATACTAATGCAGGACAGTCCCTCTCTCTTGCCGTAATTTCTTTCGTCCACTATTTCAGTATGCTGCTGATGATTTCCCTTTCGAATGCTCTTCACACATAACCTTAGAGATTGTTCGCCAACTAAAATGTGCAATAGCTGCTGCTCTGGTCACTAATGGACCTACCAATCTCGTGAGAACAATGACACTTCATTCGAAATCCCTCGAGTAGCGAAAGACCACTACAGCTCTCGAAATTAACCAACCAACCAATCCTTCGAAATCCCAAGGGTCCTGACTTCATTCTTTTCTAACAAGCAATAAAACGGTAGCAGCCCTCCGTCCCTCTATATACGTAAGCCGCTAGAAATGATATTTTGATATCAAACTCCATCCGTAATCTGATATCGTAGACAATGGACAAGTACCGATAGTATGACCTAATAACTCAATGTTTTCATATGCTTGCACACTGCCTTACTTAGCCAGATTTTAACGACATTTTACAATTCCGAGGAACTTATTAAATTTTGGAATGAAAAATTTAGGAGCTTTTAACAGAACACAGCACATTTTCGAGGATCATGTGTGAAACATATTTTCAGCTACTTTTATCATATATTCGTAGAAAGGCTTGTTTTCCCACGATCTAATACCATTAAGTAATTTTAATTGGAAAAGAAGTATCATTTCTATTTTATTTTATTAGAATCGTAGTCATAAACGCCGCTTTGGAATTCACTGCTAACGATAACATTATCTTTTAAAAATCTTTTTAGGTGCAATTAGTTGAACTTTCAGTTTAATAACTGTTGTTACTTACAAAAAAAAAAGATAGCCTCTTAAAATCCACAATACAGATACTCTTCATCAAGGCGGGTATCATCAGTTGTGATTGTTTCTATGGGCAATTCACAAATGAAGAGATCATTGAACTCTTTGATTTAATTAGGATTTAAAAAGAATTTTCTTGAAGAACTTCGTATTTGTTAAACGGAAGAAGGGACTTCAAAGCTGTTCGTTCATCAGAAGGAAGGGGGAGTAAAAATTTATGTTCTCAAGCCAGTACAGAGGCACACACCCGAAAACAAAAGAAACAAATAGAGCATGATGGGAAGAATAAGTAGGGGAAAATATAATTGAGAAGACGGAAAGACGAAGTGGAATTAAGAAATAGAAGAAATGAGATTAAATATTCAGAGGAAAGCAGAAAATTGGTACTAGACGCATTTATATGCAAAAAGTTTTCCAGATAGCTGATAAAAGTAAAACAGACAGTTAATAAACGATGACAAAATCCGATTATTCACAGTCGTGGCGACTCTTCCAATTGATTTTTCAAGGTTTACTAATCCAATGTCTGCGTCGCAAAACTCTTTTGGGAAAAAAATTAGCAGTGAAAGAATAGATTCCAATTGTCTTGGAAAGAGGTTCAGTAAAATGCGCTAAAAATACATTACATAAAAATAAACAAAAACCGGTGACAATTAGAGAATGTTTTATACATACGAGATCATGAAGGGTTAATCGTTTCCTTTACCTATAATTCAGTGATTAAAAAATAATAATAATTAAACAGAGAATTGAATGGCAATGGTAAAAGTACACAAACTAAGCGAAATGGGCGATAAGATATTGATTTTGTATACTTAAGCCGAAGAGTCATGAAATCTTTCTGATAAGCGTGACTCAAAGCTTTAGTCAACTAATGCTGAACAGATGTTAGTCTAAAATTAGGCACAATAGGGTTGCGACATCGATGTCGATGTTTTTAAACTATAGATCTTTTGATAAAAACATCGATGTTCTAAACATCGATTTATTGAAGCCGATGTTTTTTTAACTTCGATGTTTTGTGCTCGATGTTTTACGTAGTCTCGATGGGTTTTTTTTAATGAAAAAGCCCCATAATAAACAAATTTGGTGGAGGTATGCACAGCAAAGTTTCTTAAGCTATTCTTTACATGATTTGTAGAGATTCTCAGCCGATTTCAATTATTGAAGACGTGGGTTTTAAACACTTGTTAAATGCAAAAACTTCAAAAAAATGTTTTACTGAATAATTTAAGCCTCCTGGAAGCAAATTATTCTCCAACTTGTAAATAAATATTACAATAATTTTTCACATTCAGCCAATTTAAATTAGAAAACATCACGGATTTTTTTCATGGCTTTGGTCCTATCAATTTTTTTTATAGAAATAAGTTCTTTCTCAATTTTCTGGTAAAAGTAATAAAATGCATCATGGAAATTCTGTGATATGCGCTGACTCTAGCAACCAAGTTTTTTTTATTTGTGTCAGTCCAATCAGAGAGTTTAATTAAATACCCCCCCCCCCCCCTTCCCACGACTAACCGAAGTAACATTAATGTTAGAGGTTACTAAACCAGTTTAAAAAAATGGATGTTCTAAAACATCGATATTTAAAAACATCGATAGCTTTTGGGCAATGTTTTATTAGCATCGATGTTTCAATATTGAATATCGATGTTTCAAAACATCGATGTTTTGTTGTCGATGTCGCATCCCTAAAGCACAGCAGATTAGTGAAAATTCATCCTAAAACATATGAAAGCCGATGTATTATTCGAATTCAATTATCTTCGTTTTCATTTTCTTTCTCTTTAAAAAAGTACAAAATGTGTTTGTCGCAGAAATGTGATTTTTCAAACAAAAGTCGGCTTTTATAAAACACCTACCAGCAGAAATATTGTCCAATCCTTACTTTGTAAGCTGGATCGTGACTTTTTCTTGACAATGAAAATAAAACTTAGAAGTCTATAGCTAAAATTAGGAGTTTTAAGGTCCTTTAAAATGAAATTCAGATTGTTTTGAATGCCGTAAAAACACTTGATTTTATAGGGTATTTTTACCAGTGACGGAAGAAAATCTGCAGCTTTGAAGATCACTCGAAGTTTTACCAGAGAAATCGAAATTGCATTTGGGTTCGAAATATAATTTTGAGCCTATAAAATGTAATACGGTTCATATTTCTCCATTCCGCTTTAAAAATATAATACAGTCGAACCTCGTTATAGCGAACCCAGTATATAACGAACTCACGGGTATAACGGACGAAAATTTTGGTCCCGCCATTTTCCTATTGCACGTAATTTAATTAGTATTGTGTCAGTTTAATGTAATCGATTTTAGTCGATTTAATTGAATAATGATCTTTTTTAATAGATTTTATTTTTTTAATACATCATTATTGAATACACATTGCAAATAATGAGTTATACATTTTGTGAACTCTAGCATTTTTCTTAACGGTTCGGATATTGCGAACCACCGTCTAAAGCGAACGAAACCTTTGGTCCCTTGAAGTTCGTTATAACGGGAATCGACTGTATATATCAGCATCTACCTGTTTCAGTCTCTAATATTAGTATTTTCATTTCGGATTGATAATCTCTATTTTTATTAGAGAAGCCGCAGAATTACGGAGTGTTCTTACAAACTTTACTTTTCTGGTTCACTATAATCTACAAAATATCGTGCTGTACACTCATAAAGCATATGGCCACTAATATGATGATGTAATGAAACAATTCAAGTGATGTGAAAACAGCATTTGTTCCACTACGCTTGGTAGAACGTGGGTAGAAATAACGATTTTCTAAACAATACACCCGTAAACAATGCATAATAATAGGCGTCAAAGAATAAGCCAACTTTGGATAAGTAGGACAACGATGATTATGATATTGAAGAAACTTTTTACCACTGTTCTTTAAATCCCTATCAATTAAATATAATCAGACGGGTAAAATCGCATTTCAATCCTAACCTAGAAGTAATCATTGCATATTCACTAGGTAGAACTTGCAGTGAGGATTTTTACGACCATTTTGTGTTCGTCTACACTTGCGAAACCATTCAAGCTATTATTTTGGTGACCTTGGTTTACATCTTAAAAGTTACCTCGGAAGAAGCAAGCGAGTTGTCAGGAGGTTTCTTTACGCCACAAACTCGAGCTTTCTTTCCCTTTGTCTAAGTGTGTTAACGGCACAAGTCAGTAGCGCGACGAGAAAGCTCTTTGAAGAGAAATGGAGATTAAAAAGGAAAGTGACTGAAATAGGATAAGAGCTCTAATAGGGATATTTTCTCTTGTAGATTATAGACATACAGACACAGTGCCAGTCTGGAGATGAAGCTAAAAAATAAATAGATAAGTGTTAAGTACTTTTCCGTTGCACATGCTAGGATTTTAAATTCTTAATTAAGGTACGGAGAATAAGCTTAATAAAGTATTCTACACGTCTATCGAATAACAGTTGAGGTTGTTAGATGAAGCACTAAAAGCTTCTTCATAAAGAAAATTCTTCAAATAAAAATTGAATCAATTGTGAAATCTTTAGATAGTGAAATGAAAAGGGATAAAATAAATTAATAAAATGTCATTTAAAACAAAATTAATGTCATGCATGTAAATGTCATTTAAAACAAAATGTAAGAAAAAAAATTCATTTATAATAAGTAAAAATGAGTCAAAAGATAAGTTTATCAGTAACGACAAATCTGAAAAAAAAAGTTATTCACACTAATTTATTTAATATATGTCTGTCTTATATTTTTTTAAAAAACGAAAATAGTTTGCAAATAAACTACAACAAGGAATTTTTATTACTTCCAGTAATAAAAATGGTTTCCGATAACTAACACTATGACTCTCATGTTTCAAACACAATCCAAACTGCTTCAGGATTCACGTTTTGAACACATTTCATATTATTCATAAACAGTAAAAAATCTGCAAATCAGCTCTGTTGAGGGTTTTTAAGCCCTTTTTCACATATTTCTGACACATATTTCACATATTATGAAGATCGTTACTGTTTTTCGCAAATGTATTCTTTGTTGAATTATACCAGAAGTTCTAAGTTGTAAAAAACCTCGCTGCTTTTTTTTTTAATTGGAAAGGGAGTGGGTAGTAAGTAATCAGCATGTAAGTATCGTTTAAAGTTTGACATTTTGCAGAAAATTTGATGAATAGAACGTTAAATATAAGTTTGTTATATGTAAGATAAAGTAAGATAAAATTAAGTATACATACACAAAATTGTAACTGGAATCTTTTAATTTTTTAGGCATATGCGAATTTTATACGCTGTAACATTTGATTACATTGTAATTACTTTACATCATAATTCCTAGAAATAATACCAAAATTGAATATACATATAATTTGACGGTTTTCAAAGGAGGATATTTTAAACAATTCTCTGATTTTGAGATACTCATAAGGTAACTACAAAGGTAAATCCATTTTCCAGAATATTACCATACAGGCTCATTGAGAAATTGTTGCCAGCGCCGCTTATGAATGATGATACTTATATAATGAGATCTAAGTGTAAATTTGCATTCAAGCCGTGACATTCACTGATTTATTTGGTGAAGTATCAACTCTCAGTTTAATAGTTTCTTCGGTGTCACAGTTTCAGAGCCAATATAATGCAGATACTGTTGTCTGAATGACGTGGCTAACTTCATGACGGATTATATCAAAATTTCAAGATATAGATAATTTATTTCAGTTAATGGAAATAAGCAGTTTTATCTTTAAGTAATTCTTCAACTTAAGGGGCATAAGCAACAACAACAACAACAACAACACAACTTAATACTTATTATAAGCTCCAAATTAGAATACTAAAATGAAAATTTAAGAATGTGGGCGAGTTTCAATGTCTTAAAATAATTTTTATCTTTAAATAATTCTACAACTTAAGGGGCATAAGCAACAACAACAACTTAATGCTTATTATAAGCTCCAAATTAGAATACTAAAATGAAAATTTAAGAATGTGGGCGAGTTTCAATGTCTTAAAATAATTTTTATCTTTAAATAATTCTACAACTTAAGGGGCATAAGCAACAACAACAACTTAATGCTTATTATAAGCTCCTAATTAGAATACTAAAATGAAAATTTAAGAATGTGGAGGAATTTCAATGTCTTAAAATAATTTTATATATAAATTTTTCAGATATATTGTTTGCGATAAAATTTGACGCACATTTAGGTAATAGTAATAATAATAATTATTATTATTATAATTATAATTGTTATTATTCAAATAATTCATCTTATTTAAACATTTTTTACTTTGTCGTAACTTTATACTTTCAAATCCTGAATTCGATTTTGAACCAATGAATTTGAATTTACTATTATGCTTTGAATCTAATGAACATCATATTTATTTCAAAATATAAAATAAAATGTATACTGGCTTATCCATAAGAGGATTATCAATTCTGAGTATTATCCCAGCATCCTAAAATAAAAGATAAATTATCCGATAGAAAATACAATTTATTTGGATGAAAATACAAACTGTCTCGAAGAATCAAACATGGCTTCTAAACAAAGGAATACAGCATACTTTTTCAAGAAGAAAAAAATGAAAACCTATATGTTTTATGAATTTTTAAAACTAAACCCCTTTTTGGTTTCATATATGAAGTTCTTTTAAAACCTCCGAATGGTTAAATTTTTACCGCAAACAGAGCAATTTTCAGAATAGTTGTGTTTTTCGCCTAACAGAGCTTAACTCTAATTTAATCAACCTCAAGGATTCAATTTATATAACAGATTCCTATATAACTACATAAATCAAATCTATAAAATTAGATAAAATCTATAATAAAATCTATAAAATTATAACAGGTTGCAAAACTACTCAGATTAGTAGATAGGCTTACTGTAAGAAAGGTAACCAAACGAGATCCAAAACCAACCATTGCTATCATAGGCTTAGCGTCGGAGGGGGGGGGGGCATGTGCCCCCTAACTTAACTTGAAATAAATTAAAATGTTAATAAAAGTTCAGTTAAAATCGGAAAATTGTAGAAAACCTTTAAGAAAGTTGGTTTTTCCCTGCTTTTTCAAACTGTGAAATTGAAGATTCGATTATGTCTTTAGTCTTAACATAGTTTTTAACAATGATATGATCCATAACAAAAATTTGATGCTACTTTTTTTCTTATTTTTGTTATATTATATTTATTTTTCTGATTGTATAACTTTTGAATACTACTCAAACATCAGTTTTATTGTTATTCAATTTCTAAAAAATCATACTTCATATTTTAAGGACCGTCTGGCAGTCAATGTGCTGGGGAGGGCCCTGACTGAATTCAATTCATGCCCCCCCCCCCCAAAAAAAAAAGAAGTTAGAAGCACGCTAGGGCTGTGATTGCTATTATACAAATATGACAACAAAATGCAGAAAACATAGCACCAAAATCAGTAAAACAAGTGAAGCACCCTCGCTGTAAATAACTGAAAATTAAAGTGATTTCAGAATTATCAATATCTGATTCAGCTTTCTTCCTCAGGAACGTAGTACGGGAGCGCTACTCAATAACTCAAATCAGGGAAAAGGGCTAATAGAGCTTAATTTTTTTTCGCGAATAGAGCTCAATTATTGTTTATTCATTCATTGTAAATGTTTTTAAGAATTTTACCCTACGACAACAATATATATTTATGCATATTATTACAGATCGTTGTGATAGAGCTTCCGTGGAAATTTTCTTGCTCTCCCTAAGTTACGTTTGAAAGGTTTTATATTTAAACGTATAAATAGCATCCTTTTTTCCTGTTCTATGAACTGCATAATATTGTTTACAGCTAAAGCACAAATCGAAGCATTTCCCCCAGAAATCCTCTATGAAAAACAATAGTGCGTGAACACATTAATGACAGGTGTTTACGCCAGAATCATTAACCCAGTGGAATCAACAGGTGTCTTTACTCATTTATGTCATCGCATGTAAAAGTTTTAAAAAATCACACCGGGAAGAATCGGAAATGAGGAAACAACCACAACAATAAAGCATTTCAGACTTGAATTTTTTTAAAACAAAAGAGCTGCTCGTTTAAAATACATTTCAAAACAACTTACGGAGAGTCTCTCTAGACTTAATTTACGATAAAATTAAAAATCTCTTAAGAAAAAGAAATTTTCCTAGAATCAATTTTCCCCAAAAATGCACGCAATTTTTTTCTTTTACCTTAAATGAATTGTATTTAAAATAAATGAACGGGTATGGAATGACTGTAGTCTAACAATACTGGCTTTTCTTAATAACATACAAGAGAAGCAAGACCGCGAAGGCCAAAAAAAAAAAAAAAAAAAAGTCACAACAAAATGTAATGTGACTTCTTTTTTGTCTGGGATCAGTGCAATGTTTCACAATAATCTAATCATCGACCCTGAACCGGTTCTCCTTTAACATATCAGGAAATATACCGGATCTACTTCCTGGTTACTTCACGCATTTGACGTTAACGAGGCAAATAATTTTTTCGTTTGATTAAGCAAAGTATTGTAAACTCTCAAGTGCACGAAATTTGCTGTAAACGGGAAAAAAAATTTAACACAGCATTTGCACCTTTTCATGCAATTCAAAGTTTAATGGCATTGTCTCTTCTAGTATTAATAAACCCTTGATTAATTATTTCTTCAGATTCATTATATATTCAAGTGGGAGCTTGATTCATTAACAGAAAGTATTAACTAGTATTATGAAATCATCTTAAATATTATTATTGAAATATGCTAACACCAAATAATGAATAGAGTTGAACCTCATCTTCGGCAAATTATTTGCAAGTTTATCATCAATAATGAAATCGGAATTTTGGTTTTTTGCCGCCTGCTACCATCCAAACATACAGTTGGACCTCTATTTAACAAAGTCACTAAATCCCGAAAAAAAGTTCGTTATATGGAAAATTCGTTGAATAGAGATTCCCCTTTTTGAAATACTTTAAACTACGCAAAACAGATTTTAAATTCATAAACAATAAATATTATTGAAAAAAAGTATTTAATCACACCTTCATTTTGTAAATAAATATCTATTTGTTTTATATATATCTTAACCATCAAAAAGAAATCTTCAAGAAAAACAAGAATAAAAAAAAACATTGTCCGGGAATACACTGTATTTTCAATTAAAAAAATTATTTTATATTAAAATTAATGAATTTTAATGGCATTATCGTATTTATTATAACAAGAAATTTTAAGCATACATTACCACATGTCCTTAAATTTAATTACTGATAAAGCCTGTTAATTTTGTCTGAGTTTTTTGTTTGAAAAAGTGTTTTCTCTCGTACGTCTCGCATCTTTTTAATGCACCAAAAACCCTTCAGGCGTATTTTCTTCAAACTGTAACCCGCGTCGGATTGTTTCAAATGATTTTAGCATTTCATCATAGGAAGGTTTGTTGATTTCTGCATCATGATCATTATCATCTTCATCTTCATCGCAATTCATTGCTGTATTGTTTTTATTTTTCACACTGTCCAAAATATCCCATTCAGTTAGTATTTCCGAGGTTTCAGCTTCAGAATCAAGTGAAATAAAATCATCAATCAGTACATCATCGTTAATTTCTTCTTTTTCCCTTAGCTGTATACACATTTTTAAAAGTTCCTTTACGAGAATATCGTCTTCGTCCTCTGTACTTGCGAAATTCTCATTGCTGACGAATAATCCAGCTTTCGCAAAACTGTTGCGCATTGTACGATCCGTGACAAAAAATATGAAAAAAAATATTGGAACACAGAAAGTTTGTTAAATAGAGAATGCTCTTCGCTATTTGGAGATTATTTTACGAAGAAATTCGCAAAATGTTCTTGGTTCCAAAGAAAATTTCGCAAAATAGAGAAATTTGCAAAATAGAGATTCGTTAAATAGAGGTCCGACTGTAGTTAAAGTATATAAAACATAGTAGTATACAGCGTAGTATTGTACAAAGTGTTTTGTAAACTTTAATACTTTTACTGGGATTTTAATGCTGTATATGTTTTGAATCCAATACTTGTACTGTATTGCCTCTCGAAAGAAAGAAAAAAAACCCGCGAGAGTATGGCTGAATGGCTAAGCGCATCAGTACCACAGGGTCTGTGGGCAAGGGCTGTAGCTGTTCGGTATCGTCAGTTAGTCAGTACCCGTGTGTTAAAAAAAAATGATAGTGAAGCCCAAGCTAACTAAATAAATGTGAGTGCACATCAGCTCTACATTATGTTGATACTGTAAGACATGCAGCATTGTAGTGCGGAATGCTGTTTTCCTTTCTTGTGTGATATATACTTTTGGATAGGACCTGTTGTATATACAACTAGCTGTATATACAACCCGCACTTCGCTACGGAGTACATTCAAATTAAAGACAACGGTCAATGTATGCAATTAATGCCAACAAAAATAAATATATATAAATATTTATAATAAATACGACGATCAATGTCTACAATTGATGTATATATATATATATATATATATATATATATATATATATATATATATATATATATATATATATATATATATATATCATAAAAAATCGTAAGGAATATTTTTATAGACAAAATAATGTAGAGGAAAATATTCAAATTAAATGTAATAGGTCATACTAAAGAATATAGTACAGTTTGAGGAACATAATATCTTTTATTGTATTTTAATATTTTTTGGATAATGTCCAATCGTGTGCCGCCAGTCAGTGAGTCAGTCAGTTACGGAACTGTTTTATATATATAGATTAAAACACGAACATAAATCAATCCTCTAATAATTATCTGAGAGTGAGAGCCAAATCTCCTTCCATATTATCACTGTAGGTTGTGTTTGTTATTGATCGTTACTTATATATATGTCCCATATACACAATATTTATGCATACATATACAATAACATTCCAGTGGTAGTCTTTTCAGAGTCTCAGAAAAGCGTCAAACACATAACAGAAGGCTCTGCCACAGTGCCTCCCAATGTATTAACTACATTGATTTTAGAAATAAAGTAGTATATACAGTAATATATCTGTATTACTGGAATGGCGTTATGGCAGATTTTGATATGTCACACTTAAAATTGGTTCTTTAATATGGAAAAAGCTGATATGTGGAATTATGAAATAATACTAAATTATTCGTATTGGCAAATGCTGTTATGTATAAAAGAGTTTTTTGTCAACCTTCCACCAGAATTTTAGTTCCTAATTGAAAATTTTCATTGAAGACCAGCCATATTCTTGAGGTTGAATATGAGTATTAACTAAAGAATATTTGGATTGAAAAACTTAATTTGGCGATTTTATATTTCACAACAAATGTTACTTTTTTAATTTACCGAAAACTTGAAAAAATTACATATCAACATCTTCCATAACGCCACAGATATAGTATATAGTAATAAATATAGTAATAAATTATGATATAGTTATAAATATCAGTTATATAGTAATAAATTTTGATTTTTTCTAATTTACATGAGGAGTCGGATATAATTTTTTTTTCTGCACATTCATAGGTTAAAATCCTTTGAAACTGCTTTCTGCGTGTATGCTGTTAAGCTAAAAAACTCCCTTATTTCGAAGTTTTCATTGAAGAATATGTCAGATCCGGGAAACATAGAAAGCCAGACTTCATTATGGAAATCGTTGGTAAGTCGTTGGTAAAAAATTATTAATTTGCTTTTAGTTCATTGTTTACAGGATTTAAGTGCGTTCTGCTTTTCCTTTCTTTACTTCAATAGATAGTGACTGCAGTTCCTGAAATAACATTCATTTTACACTTTTTATCATAAATCGTATATTTTAAAGAAAAAATATATAACATCGCGTAACAATCACATGCTTTTATTGCATGATTAAGTCATACCTTTTTTTTTCATTGCAGACATCATCTAATGAAAATTTTAGTAAGATTGCGGCATATTGTGAAGGAAAAAGACCCAAACTGTGTTAAATTTGAAGAATTCGTAGTTGAAATTCGGAGCCCGAACTACAACCAGCCTTGCACAACGAAGCTAACCACATTTGAATGTTATGTTACGTTATTGGGTTTAATTTACATAGGAAATGATCCCTTATGATCACAAAAAGATAGATGTCATCGCTATTATGCAACATAACAAAAATTCTACATAAAAGCCCCTCTATACCTGAAGTTTCCTTTTATTTTATCTATAAGCTAGACATAGTTGATAAACGACATAGTTGTATATTCAAGGAGGGATTATTAAGGACCTATTTAAAAAAATAATTCAGGTAGTCTCTTCTAACGAAACTACCGCGGGTTATTAACGTAGGATTACTTACCTCTTTTTTTTCTTCTTACGCATTTTAGTTCTTTTCTGTTTAACTGTTTGCTGCTTGCCCAAGCGATACAGACTGGGTTTGGCACGCTGCCAAAATTATAACTGACGAACGTCTGAAATTTTGCTTTACCGCGGACCGTTATGGAGAAACGTAATCCTATGTTAAAAATAGTTGAAATCCGAGTAGACGACAGATATATTCATACTAACTTTATGGTGATTATATAGGAAGTTTGGTCTAAATTTGATGTTGAAGGGGATCTCATGATCATCCTTATCCCCCCCCCCCCCCCTACCCTTTGATCAAGACAAAAATTATGCTAATCCAGCATGCAATGGCAAACTTATTGTTCAGATAGCAGAGGAAAAATATTTAAAATGTATCTTTACCCTTTTCTCCTCTCTGACCTACTCATTCCATCTGCAGTCATAATAGAGGGTAAATGCATGTTTCATCTACTTAATTGATCGATCGCAAAGTAAATTTTTCCTAATACAAACGCCAAAAAGAAAAACGCCTTGTCGAATTTCCATAAACCTTTTCAGTGAAAAACGAGCTGATTCTATCGACATCTTATAATCAAATGAAAACTTAAGACAAGTTGCTGGCCACACAACTACTAGAAAAGCCACTGTTGAAGACGATTTATGATGGGATAATTTGAGAGCTTTCTAAACCGATGCTGAAGATTATATTGATGAAAAAAAGAGGACATACTTGACATTTTAAACACTTTTCGAATCAACAAACTTTAAACAGCGTTCCGATTTCTTATATATGTTGCAGATATTTAAGCTTTTATTAATACCTCGGAATTCAAGAGCTTCCAGAACAGAACAGTTTTGCCGCATATAGTTTGTTACTCAAAGGATTTCTGGGTGTGTTTATTCTATAATTAATACTATATGCATGCCTATGGAAAATGATGATAGGCATTAATTAAGTTAGACACATGATATTAGGCATTTGCGCGAAATTTCATAATATTTGTCTCTTTCTACGAATTTGTTCTACTTTAAAGCATAGTAAAGCGCGATCGATATTTATCAATTAATTGATAAATTTTTTTCTTTCTTTCCCATGATATCTATAACTCCTAATTCTATAACAATTCAAATATAAAGTTAGTTGAATCTGTACTAAACTAGTAGTGTAACGACTCCCGTACAATAGTGAATATTTTGTGCGTGGAAATTCCGGGAAGACCAACCAACGCGCGGTTTGTGCACATAATGGATTTGGACGGCTGCAGACAGACAGTCGCCTGGCGACATAATGGCTGGAAGTGCTACCGACAGCTCACAGAATAGTTCGTGAGCTACAAGAAGGAAGTTGCCGACCGGAGGCGCCTAGTCGTCTGGGAACGTAACCGAATAAAGAAAGGCGGCGTTTTCCAGACCTTTCGAGAACGTTCAGAGAAGGTATATAAAGTCGCCAGACGTGAGTTAAAGTCAGTCTGCGATTCATAGGTTATTCAGAGTGACGTTGGAGCTGGAGACAAGGAGATACTGTCGGGCCTAGATAGACTTGAATGAACGTAGCGGCAACTCAGGTCTGACCTTCCTCGTCGATGCCGTAAACCCGTGAATTTAATTTTTTTATATATATTGTAAATAACCTGTATTTAATCGAAATGCAATTAAAACATGTAAATACAAAAGGCTGGCAGTCTTTTATTTAGGCAAAGTCCTTACAGTAGTAAATCTCATTACAAAATTTACAAGCTCAGTACTTAATATAATTGTGTTATTTTTTTAAATCTCACGGATAAATTCATAACGATTAAAATGCATAGATTTGGAGAAATGTGTAAAGAGATAAAACATGTAATTAATAAAATTTTCTTGGAACATATCTTTACATTGCACAATTTAGTAAACCAGAGTTGTATCTGTGTACAAGAAGTAATAGGAATGTAAAATAAAACAAATTTAGAATTACTGAAAATAAGGCTCATCTGTTAAAAGAAACATTAAGCCACAATCCAAATATCCTACAATCCAAATATGAGTCAAGCAAAATTTCCGATCCCACGCAATCTTCATTTATTCCATTAGTATCAAATTAAACAAAGAGGAGAATCCAATGGAATATATATTAGAAATGTTTCATTTAGGTACTACAATGCAGCAGAAAATTTAATACTACCGAAGAGAGCAAGCCATAGATTTATTCCTATTTGACTTAATCAAACAGTTAATATACTGTTACTGGTTGATTAATCTTTTTCGATTGGTAATTAGACTTCGAAAATCGATTTTGAATTACTAACTTGTGTATCATAATGTCAAATTTGTAACGGATGTTTGCAGCTTCAGTGGTTCGGAAATGTCTAGGAAACTTAGATTACGTCAAATAAGTTAAGCAGTAAGGAAATCACACACACACACACATATATATATATGTGTGTGTGGAGTTATGACAGATGTTAATAAGTCCGAAAAATTCGATTTTAAGTTTTAAGTTGATATGTCACACTTAAAATTGGTTCTTTAATGTGGCAAAAGCTGAAAGTGGAATTATGAAACAATACGTTAATCGTATAAATATCATATCGTATAAATAGTAATCATATAAATATAAATCGTAATATAAGTTATTCGTATTGGCAAATGCTGTTATGTATAAAAGAAGCAATACTTGGTCTCTAATTGAATATTTTAGTCCCTAATTGAAAAATTTCATTGAAAATCAGTCATATGCTTGAGGTTGAATATGAGTATTTATTAAAGAATATTTGGATTGAAAAACTTAATTGAGCGATTTTATATTTTACAGCAAAAGTTACTTTTTTAATTTGCCGGAAACATGAAAAAATGACATATCAACATCTGCCATAATGCCACAGATATATGAGGCGTTGAAAGGCTAAGTGGTGTAAGTCACTTTTTCAACTTTTTTCATTTGGGGGCAAATATGTAATCTCCATGTTCAATTTATGGTGGAATTGTAAATAGTTATAATTTGCAATATTGTAATAATTGTTATGAATTATAATTTGTTCAATTTATGGTGGAAAGTTTTGTAGTTTTTGCAGTTAAACTCTTTTGACTTACACCACTTTGCCTTTCACCGCATCATATATATGCATATGTGTGTGTGTATATATATATGGAAAAGATCAAAATAAGGCACATTTATCATTGCAGGCGTATCAGCAAGAGCGTTGAGAACCGATGCCTGACCTAGAGAAAAGTCAGCATGCATCTCTTTTAAATGAAAATACATCTAACAACTTACCAGTGGGTGTTATCAGTCATTGACTTCGAATTCTTTTTTGCTGCAATATTTTTACGTTACGGCCATACACTTGTTTCTTTGCTTGCTAGGAAGGACACAGTCCACAAGATTAAAACAACGAATCGCTGACAGTTACAAACTCAAACTTCAAAACAGGAAACTTTTTCAATACATTAGTGTGTGTTACGAGTTATTCGAGTGTGGGTTCCTAAACTCGATTTTTTACTCCCAAGAAACTCGATTTCCCTCAATACCCGTCCATAAATGAAACTCAATACCTGATTTCCAAACTTGCCGCTCGTCAGTTCCGATTATTCCTTTCGCAAACAACATTAACTCTCCTGCAAAACCAGGTTAGTTCGTTTTCAAGATTACATCTTCCATTAACATTAACATAACCGCAAAAGAAAAATAAAACACGTAAACGAACTATACAAAATAGTTGATACGAATAGTAAATGATGAAAGAGTCTTTCCAGTGATTCTATGAAAAGAAATATATGCAGTGTGTGGTTGTTAGTGTAAGAAGTAACAGTGGCGTACTCAGAGGGGCCTGGAGGGAGGGGGTAAGGAGCCTTGGCTTCCCCCTAAGTAATAGGGAAAAAATTTTAGGTACTCTCTTCTAACGAAACTACCACGGGTTATTAACGTAGTATTACATACCGTTGCTTACCTATTTTGTATGTATATATGTACGTATGTAAATATATATATATATATATATATATATATATATATATATATATATATATATATTATATATATATATGTCAAAATTTTGACGCATTTTGTTACTTTTCTGTTTAACTGTTTACTTCTTGCCCAAGCGATACAGACTGGGTTTGGCACGCTGCCAAAATTATAACTGGCGACGACGGACGGTTTTAGTGTCTGGAATTTTGCTTTCCGGAGGACGTTACGTCTTTACGTCTCTACCGTTATACGCTAGGAACGTAATCTTACGTTAAAACACTAGAAAATATTCCAAATATCTTTTCATAGTTAAGATTCCTTTTTTATATTTACTCGTATGTTGTGTCGTGTCGTGTCATCTACTTCTATACTACTTAAGAATTAGTAGTCACTTAAGGGGGGAAAACCTAATAGATATCTGGAAACACAAGGCGAACGATGTAGTGCTCGGACGTACCAATAGCTCTATGCAAAAATGCCATTGAAGCAGTTTTGATGTTTGGCAAAATGATATAACCTAGTATCTATAACTTACTAAAAATAATTGCAATGCTTCCGGTAACAACATGCGTAAGTCAAAGGTCATTTTTTACCTTAAGCGTTTTAAAAACTATTTATGATCTACTATTAAAAAATACCGATTGATTGAACTGGCTATGCTTTATATACACACAGAGATTAATGTAACCACGTCTGAGGTTATTCAAGAGCTTTTTTTCTTAAAAAAAGGGTAAACTCGATTTTATTCTTTAAATTAAATTTTATACTCACCGAATTAATTTTATTCAATTTTCATTAAAAATATTTTTGTTCATTCAACTCGACTCCCCCCAAAATGACCTGAAATCCTAAGAGCGTCTCTGACAAGTACCCATCACAAAGGTACACATAAATACCCCAGCTAAGTTATGGATGTCCGTATGCCGTGCCCTCATAAGGAACGATGTTCCATGTACCCATGATGAAGTAATTGTGGTGTGTATGGGCGAATGTTCAAAGAATAAGGGCCAACAGCATCGGAAATAATGAAAATAATGAGCTCATAACGCGGTGGCCCAGATGGCAAGAGCAGCGGACCAGTGATCTGAAGGTCCCTGGTTCGATGCTCATCGCTGCAAATCCACCGCCGTGTTAACCCTTTCAAGGGCAATAACCTCAAGCGCTTGCACGATGCAGATATTTTCCCCCGATTTTTTTAATCTAAAAAATCTTGAAAAATTTTCCAATTAAATGTTACAAAATGTTTTTACTTCTTTAAACTGATAACAGATGGCAGCACTAGCCATTTTCTGCTCATTTAACTGCAATACACTGAATGCAAATGAAAAGAAACTAGATTTAGGCGTTCGCACTGTGCGAACGGCGCCCCTGAAAGGGTTTTAACTAATAGTGGCCGGCGCACGTAAAATAGATCGTGGCTGCAATGTCCTCCAAGTTCTCACATTAACCTCTGGAGGTGCGGGGTCAAGTGTTCCGGACTCGTCACTTGACTCGGTTCAAAATTACGAAACTGGTCCTTTGGCCAAGTCGGACTCCGATCCTTGTGGTGCCAGTCAAAATAGGAGCCGAACCTTCATCGCCCATAGCCTTCGGGACTTGATCTGATGTTGGTGTCGGTCAAGTGGCATAAGCAACAACAACAGAATGAGATCAGTTTTAAACATAGTTTAAATTAAAATTTGATTTTTTTTAACTTAAAGTTATATTTTATTGTTTAAGGTTAAATTTATCATAAGTAGGGACTTACATAATGTCTCTGTAACTCAAACTGTAACTTTTGAAATTACAGTTTGTTTGAAATTAGACTATGTTGTGACTGGAAAATGATATTTTAAATCAGGAAGTCAAATTTGATTTAAATTGACAAGTAATTCTGTACGTCAGAGGTATACCATCATAAGTGAATTTTCTTCAGCGAATTTTCCCATTTTTCAGGGTAGCTTTGTGATGGTTTACCTCTCATCAGGACTTACATATACGATAGTTTATAAGTCTATATTTCACCCACCTTCTTATTTTTTTTTGCATATAGGACAGTTTTCCTCAAAGAAGCTCCATCCAAAAGGAGTCACTTACCATAAAAAATATCGAAAGTGAAGAAAATTCACTTATGATGGTTTACCTCTGACGTACAAAATTTATGTCGGTTGTTTGTTTGTTTGAGAGCTAGCGCTACGGGGATATTTTATTTCGCTACAAAGGGGGTTAATTAGAACGGGACCTACTTCTTAAAGTGGATTCAGAACGACTACAATCATCCATGCCAAGAGTGGGACTCGAGCCCATAGATGGTACCGACCGCCAGCGCCCTAGCCATTCAACCATCGTCCGGCTGAGTGGTTTCGGGGATTAAGTAAATGTTTTTAGTGTAGAAAAGCCTAATCATTGGTAAAGTTGGGAACAGAGTAATAATTATGGTTGATAGTTTTGTAAGTTTATTCGTGGGCATTTATAAAGCATAATTAGGGATACGTAATTTTCGTATTTACGAAATAGATGCGAATGAATGCAAAATTTGCCGATATGAGCGAATAAATGCGAAAATTATTTTTTTACTACTTTTCGGCTAGATAAATGAGTTTTTAAGCGAAATTAAGTAATAATAGTAATAATTTATTAACATAATTGCTTATCTAAGACCATCCACGGTCTTTAACTGAGGGATCTCACGCTTGACATTTGCTTATTACTTATTGCTAAAGACTTAAGGAAGAGAATATGGAGACTGCTGTAATGTTAGCTTTTAACTAAGAATTTTAATACCTAACCAAGTAAGTAAAATTGTGATTTTTTTAATAAATGCAAATTTTTTTTATTTATTTATTCTTTTTTGAGAATAAATGTGAAATTTTATATATTGTAAATTTTTTGCGAAATTTCGATATTTTTTTATGCGAAATTTACGTACCCCTAAACATAATTTAATAAATTATAAAGTGTGCTACACTGTTGACTGGTGTAAAGGCGCTACATTTAAATGTGTACAAATGTGTTACATAAAATGTGCTACATTTTATATCTTTTATTATATCTGGATTTATTATAACTATTAGGATGTAATTTGAAGTTTTTTTTTTAGTTTGATATTCGATTACAAAGACTCGAGATTTATATAAAATATTTAATTAATAATCGACGCTTTCAAGATAATTATTAGATTCATTCCTTTACAACAGGATTATGAATGAAATATCTGCTTTTAGATATCAGTCTTACTAATTCTTTATACCATTCTACGACACTAAAAAGTGTAATTTGACATTTGTTTAAAAATTTATAGCATTTTTGTAAGTATAGAATACTTTATATGTTATTTATATTACTATCATTATCATTATTAATTGGTCATCCTAAGGCCTTTAAAAACCTATTTTCAGAGGTCTTATGGCTTTTTATTCTGAAACAATGTTTTAAATTATTTTTCTCATAAAAATGCATTGTGTGCATTGTGCACATACTTTTGAGGTGGATTCTTAAACGTTTCAATAAAATAACAGTTAAAAAAAAATCGATTTCACTTCCTTAGTTTTTTAACACGAACATTAAATTTTATGTATCTAAAATATTACACAATGCTTATGCCATTTCTCTGTAACAAAATCGCCAATCGATAAATTCAGTTAATCGTTAAAAATGTAATTATTCTATAAATAATCCACCTTGGATTATTAATGAAGAACTAAACTTAATTATATTTTGGAAGCTTTTGGCAAATCAGAGCCTTTAATAATCGAACCACTTACAATCACGGTATAATTTAAGCATTCTATATTCGGTTGGCATTTTGAGACAAAACGATGGGTTCGAAAAGAACTAGAGTGAACACAATTAATAGAAAACACAATTAATAGCTTCTTTTATTAAATTCGCTTATTCATTTTGATTTTAATAACCAAACCCGAGTGAAACTGTCTCTATGTGACCACGGCCATAAAATTATTTAATCACCTGGGAGGGTGGGGGGAGAGTTATCAAATTTTTCAACTCCTTAAAAAAAAAAATTCTGAAGGGGATCTGTAAATCTTTCGAAAGGGAATTCAAAAGTAATTTCTAACCTAACCAAGCATACATAAAAGTACATAACTAAACTGTAAATATCAACTGTATAATACAAATTGAAAAAAAAAAAAACATTTCATTTATTTGCTTTGAGCTCTTCAATAAGCTCATTTACATGAACTCGATTCAGAGTAATAAAAATTAAAAAAGGTTATTTTTATCCTCATGACCTTCCAACTGCGAGCGGTCGGTGTTTATAAATTTTTATACCGCCATAGGATCTTTTTTCTCTCCGCCTGTAATGAATTTCATTAGAAATTTTCTCAATGCCTCTATTTTTAGAAGGTATTCATGCTTCGTTATTACTAAGCAATTCTTCGAAAAATGAAATTAAAAAGTTCAAGATTACTAAGAAGGAAGCTTATAGGCCTTCAATGATTTATTCTATAGAGATATTGATTTCATCGTCTTTTATACGTTTCCAAACGTTGTTTTGTTCGTAGAGTTAATGTGTTTAATATTATACACGAACGAAACTATACTCTAGTTCAGTGATTCTAAATCTTTGAGAATCCCAAAGCCTTTTTCATCTTCATGAGTACCCAATTTTCAGCTTTAGTTGTAGTCAGTTATAGTTAGCTGTGTTAGAGGCCAGATTTACATTAGTCACAATAATAAAAACATTCTTTTATTAAAAAACACTTATTTATAATCTTAATTTCACAAAACCAAAATTTGTAATAATATATGAACAGACGTGGACAAAACTGTTGCATCACCCTAGAATCCTGACGAAAAATGTAATTTCAGCAGACGTCTCACGTAGATCAATAGTGCCTAGATAACATCCACTGCTCGCGTAAAGAATGTAAGAAGCCCGTTAGATGGGGTCAGTACTCTCGACAAAAAGCAGTAGAATGTTTGAGGTTCATTAAATGGCGCATGTGCGATTGAAAAGTCGGAAAATGAGAGTAATGACAAGACGTCAGGGGGCCTCTTGTGTACCTTTTCTTCGGGAAGGATATTTCTCATATGCCAGGACTGAAAGAGCTAATCAATCACGGAAGCAACATTGTTGAAGAAGAAAAGATAAACCGATGAAAGAAAGTGGGAAAACTGTCTACTGCAGCTCAAGGTCGGTTTTTGAAACTATCAACACTCTCTAATAGTTGAGCTAGACTATCAATACTTTCTAACCGTCTACTGAGCTAAAATAGGAGAAGAAAAACTACAGAGATTAGACTATATCATCAAAAACTGCACATCGTCACTTAGGCAATCTGGGTTTTGGAGCTTTGATTAGCTCTCGCTCCAGTAGAAGTCCCTTATTCACGAAAAGAACAAAACCAGCAAAACTGGAAAGAGCCAAGAAATATATAACATGGTCAAAACGTGACTGGATTCTAGAGATGTTCTCAAAAGAATCATCGAAATGGTAAAGCGGTGTTCAAGACTATTTAAATGCATTTTTACATAACAACCTCTTCGTTGTTAATGTTGTGTAACTATTTAGTAAATTACAATCTAGAGAAGTGAGTGTTAGTGCCTTATAACATAAATGACTTTTGTTTGAAATAATTATTTTCGTTTATTAGTAATAAAAAATCACATTTAACTACTATCTCCTAAGAGTGTGCATAAGTAACTGTTTCAATTTACTGGAGGTTAACAAAATAATAGAAACACTGACCATTTGTGCAGAACTTTTTATTAATAAACTGTAGGCCAACCTTTGGTTTTCAAAACAGCATGAATCTGACATGGAATAGAGTAATATAAGTCCAGAACATAAGATATAGAAATTTGGTACCATTCATCCTGCAGCATAGGTCCTAACTGTTCTATTGATGTTGATATGGGAAAACGAGATCAAATCTTTCTCTCCAAATGTTTCCACAAATGGTCGATAACGTTGAGGTCAGGCGATTGAGGTGGTCAGGGAAGATGATGTACCACCTTCTCATGCTCAACCACATTTTGACACGGCTCGTACAATATATGGTTGTGTTATCATTTTGGAAATACGGCTGGTCACTAGGGAATAATGCTTGCACCATAGGTTGCATGTGGTCCGCCAGAATGATTTTGTAGACTTCCGATGTCACAAGACGCTGAAAAAAAAAACACTTAACGATCCTAGGTAATGCCGAGAGATGGCACTCCATAACATCAGAGAGTCACCGCCCTGCTTGACAGTAGGCACTAAGCAGTCGGGGCGGTATGCTTCGGCAGATGGTCTCCAAATGTATATTTTACTAGTGATCCGAAACAACAGGAAGCCCGATTCATCCTACCAGTTGACACGCTGCCAATCATTTGAACTCCAGTTTCTATGTTCGTGGAACTAACTAACGTTTTCTTGCATTGGTGTCAGTAATAAATGCTTTATGGATTTCATCACAACCATAAATCTCATCTTTATGCAGCTCCCAATGAACTGTTATTTCTGAAACAGGATCATTGTAACCTCTGTTGTTATTTGTTGTACTCCAGTCTTAGCTTTTTGTCGTACAATCTACACGAATTTCTGCCTTCCCCAATCTCTCTGTAACATCCACAATTTTGTGTTTAGAGACAACACCTTTATCATTTCTATACTGTGTAATAATCTCTCATACTGAGCCTCATGATAATCCGACAGTATATTCCGTTTCTTTCCCAGAAGTACTCGGAAGCCTCGAGACAATTATCATACCTTTTTGCAAGTCACTTAGATCCGATATTTTGCCCATTAATTCCACAAGAGGTAATTCTATATCGACTGTACCACTACTGCGTGACAGCTCTCATTCGTACTTAGCTAAATATCACTCTGCTCAACAATGATATCGTCGTGATTTGCATACGCTGCATCGCACGCGTCTTTTTTAAACAGTGCTTCCCTGTCTTTTCGATACCCCTTGTATAATATTAAACATTTTCTAAATTTTTTAGTTCTTCCAAGTACCCATCATTACGTGTTTAGATGCCATTTTCCCTCAACTAATCAGTGCTACAATAATTTTGGCCACAACCATATAAGTGCGTGTGTATTAAAACTTAGGTGAAGAGGAACATATAGTTGAATTTAAACTAAAAATTAGTTTATTCTCCCCTTAAGGCATTGGATTATTTTAAAACTCGTCGCCTTCCCAGAGATAATTTACACGTACAACCGATTTAGAAACTGAATTTTATAAAACTGTTTCAAGGGAAATGTCCCTTTTCCTTAAACTTTAGATTAACATGTCAATGAGTCTCATGAGGGAGAATGATCTACGGGAAAATTGAATTCCTGGAGTTAATATGTCTATGTGACTACCAGGGTATCTATAAAGAAAATGAATTTAGAAGGGGGAAAATCTCATTAAGTGTTGGGTTGGCCAGGTCCAGACATCAGTTCAGCAAAATTTGCGAGTAAGATCAAGAAAGGATGGTAAACATTCCGAATTGCCATTTAAAGAGGGGGAAGCGGTTAAATGTAATGGTGTTGCAGATAGAAACCGAAATTTAAAATTATAAACCATTCACATACATATGATAGATAATATTGCCGCTTAAAGCCTTTCCCGTCAAAGACTGTTGCTGAATGGTCAACGCACCGGACTGCTGAGCAAGAGGTCCCCGGTTCGAAGCTCTACATTATTTTAATTTAATTTAATTCTAATTCTATTTCTGTTAGTTCTAGAAGTTGCTAGAACATTCTTTAATTTCCTGGAACGGCGTTCCAGAATATTCTGTTGATGGATAAAAGAGCAAGTAGCTCAACCTGTGAGTTCAGTTCTGAGTTCTATCAGCTAAGTGTTGTGTGCTAATAAACAGCGTTGTATTCCCTCTACGTGTGTGTTCAATCCATACGACTACCATCTACGCGACAATATTAAAGTTATTTCTTAATCCCCTTCGCTTCATGCAACCCTTTTTTTAAATTTAACCTCGTTCTCTGTTACTGCCCTTTCATTCGTTGCAGCTCTTTAATCTGCATAATGTCCCCCAGTTTACCAATGTCTCATTTCCAATAAGGTATATATATATATATATATATTTTGCATTCAATGTTGGTTCTGCAAAGTAAACTGGAGAAAAGAGCAGGTAATTCTACCACTGAAAAAACGAAAAAGGATTTCAGTTTTTAGAGTTTTAGGATGTACTCTCCTCCGATGCCTGGGTTTGAGGATGCAATCATGTTATTTTTGCACATATCTGCAATTCTTGAACTTCAAGGAAATAAATAAAATTGCCTAAATACGAGTAAATTAAATCAAAACAGGGAAACACAGCTCCTTAGAAACTACCATAAAAAATGAGAGGGGAAACTAGTCTTAAAGTAAATATTTTAGTTTGAAACTAATTGTCCCTCTTATTTTTTATTGGTAATTTTAAGAAGATTTGTGTTCGTGTTATGCGTTTTCCACAAGCCCATTTCCACAAAATGATTTGAGCTTTTCTTTCATTTACTTTAATTAAATGAACTAGGCAGTTTCCTCCAAACAAAACAATTTCACTGCATGAGGTCATTCATTGATTACTGACAGGATCGGCGAGATACTCGTTAAATTCCATTTTAATGTCCTTTGTTTATTTTCTCTTTAGGAGAGTTCTTAGCACAGATTTTAAGAGCCAGAGAAGCGTGATAATAATCAAAATAGTGTACGAAAAGATAAACGTGCAAAATTAAGACGATAATTGCGCAAAAGAAGACGATAAATGCGCCATGTTTAAGAAGACGATAATTGCACAAAATACATCTTTAATGCCCTTTCATCAAAACATTGGTAAAATATTTTAGAATTCGGATAAGACTGACATTTTGGACATTACAAAGCCCACTTTCTTAGTTTTCATGATAAAAATTTAGCTCTTTTCTCAATATTAGTATTTTGACACTTGCAAAATAAATAGTTTTGCAACTGACATTTAATTTTTTAAGTTTAAATATAAATTATACGTTTATATAATGTTTTAATATACATTATAAGAATTTATACACTGATGAGTATCATTTTAAACAATAATCAAAATTTCATGTATAGACAAATTTAAAATAATCTACTTCCCATTATAGAAAATTACGATAAAACCTCATTATAATTAATTTCAATGGACCAAACAAGCATATTCATTGTACTTAGAACTTATTCCAGTTTAATGAAATTCTGATTTTATGTTACAAACCGGAACTTTATTGTTCCCAAAAATTCAACAATATTGTAAAAATTGCTTCAGATGAGAGAATGTTCTACTTTTTTTCGAGAAAAACCTTAATAACATCTTCAAAATCAACATTTTACGTTATGATACACCTAACAAGCAACAAAATTAGGTTAAAAATAAATCCGAAGTTTTAAGACAATTTTTGGGATACAATTATAGGATGATTTAGAGGTCCCTAAAATATGGAAGCCTACACGATAAATAGGGCTGCTCAATAATTTTGTTTACCTGTGTTGCTAAATTACTGCCTCATTACTTACGAAATAAAGAAAACAAAATGATGATGTGTCTAAATTCTATAATCGATATAACTCTACATTTTCTTTTTAAGCAGAAATGCCAACGATGAAAATTAAAACAGATGAAAAAAATGAAGTAGAGTTGTTTAAAAATCAAACAAGCTGTCATTATTTTTTGCTATGGATAAAATACATTTGTTCTATTCCATTAAAATAAATTTGCAATAATTTTGAAATAATATACTGAAAGAAAAAAATTGTTAGAATATAGAGAAAAGCTACAACATAAAGATTAAAATTTTAAAAAAGATATTTTTAACACATAAATTCTAATTACGTTTAAAATCAATATTTAAAAGTATAACTAATTTAATTTATTCACTTGTGACTCATTCGGTACTTAAAATCAGCAACGTAAAAGAGCTTCCTTTAATTGAATGATAAATGTACAGAATTCCTCCAACAAATTTGGGAATTTTTCTAATGATTATTTCTGAAAGTTTTTATCGTTTAGTATTTTTATAAATATTCTAAACCTTTCGAAACAAAAGAGATACAATTTCTGTTATAAAATATCTTTTGAATCATTATCAGTGAATTACAAACATAGCAAAGACTGATAACAAAGAGGAGAATTATAAATCACATTTCAAAGAGAATGGCAGATTTATTCGAAAAGGCGATAATGAATTAAGTATTAAATTTCTATTTACTATAATAGAGTTAGTATTATTCTATTTAAAACAGCAAATTTGCATGAAATGTTAGCATTATATGTGCTTATTTAAAATAGAGTGACACTAATAACTTAATTTCTCATATTTCTTTTATAGTATGTATATGGAAACAAACCGTTTTCATTCATTTGGAATGGTTCATTTTGATTCTTTAGAATTCATTAGTTCTTATTAGTTGTTATGAATGGTATATTCCACATCCAAAAAAAATACTAATTTCTAAGTTGCGCACGAATTTTTGGTAGTTGCTTTATAACAAGCCTATTTACAGTGAAACTTCTCTAGCCGGTCACCCCTCTAAACGGCCACTTTTTTTCAGAATCAAGACTGGCCACCAAAGAGAAGACGATTCATTGTACATATAAATCAAATCCATTTTACAAAAATTTTGATTCACGGCGTTCTTCCTGCAATCAATATATATATATATATATATATATATATATATATATATATATATATATATATATATATATATATATATATATATATATGCAGTGGGATCTCGATCTATCGTTTTCCAAGGGACCGACTGAACTGAAAGATAAATGCGGAAAAATGATAGATGCGGGAACATAACAAGGCAATATGATCATTGGGACTGGGTGAAACAAACGACACATACGGGAAAACGATGATTCGGTGAACGATCGATCGAAATTCCACTGTGTATATATCTATATCTATCTATCTATCTATCTATCAATCTATCTATCTATATATATACAGTCGAACCTCCATATATCGAAGTAACAAATTGCCGGAAAAAAATTCGATATATAGAATTGAGTGTAGTTTTATCATAATTCTCCTAAAAAAAAATTAAAGCTAATTTTCGTATACGAAACTCCATTTCTAATTTATATGCGAATACCATTAAATGAAAGTTAATAACTAAAAAATGAATTAATATGAAAGATTTATTGAGTACTACATACCTTTAAAAAAAACAATAATCCAGACAGTGGTTACAATGATCACAGTTACATTCTTTAAAAAAAAAAAAAACTACGAATATCTTGCTGAACAGCCAGTTTTGCGGAAAGTTCAAAGAAATGTTCGTATTTATTCATTCCACTAAAAACTTAATCAAGGACATTTTCCGCGAATTGAAGTCCACGACATATTGTTTCAAATGCCAAAAATTAGGAGATTTTATTCTAAAGTGGAATAAAATCTCCCAATTTGTCTTGAAAAAAATTTCGATATATAGAGATTTTTTCGATATATAGAAACAATTTTTGTATGTAATGAACATGGAGATTTGTTAAGAGTTCGATATGTGGAAGTTCGATATATATATATATATATATATATATATATATATATATATATATATATATATATATATATATATATATATAGTATATATACTGCCTAAGTCAGTTTTCTCCAAGATGACTTTGTTTGCTCATGTCTCTTTAAAAGAATATTGTTTTCAATGTAACAAGTACCTAAATCTGTCCGTTGCTTTAAAAGTGTTTTCTAAACCATTGTACAGACTTGGGCACTTCTTACATTGAAAATAATATTTTTTTGAAGAGACATAAGCAAACAAAATCATCTAGGAGAACACTGACTTAGGCACTTCTTGCACCAAGTCACAGATAAAGTATGCCCACTAAAGTCCCTTCCCACCCTCTTAACTTCGGAACGGCTGCTGCTATATTCAAAAAAGTGGTGTTTAGGTACAGTAAAGTAGCCATGCGCTACTGAATGAAACCACCTACCGCGCCACCTGGTGGAAAACTGCGGAGTTAGCATTCCTATCTCGAAAACGGAACGAGATGGGGAAAAAAAGTTATTTACAAAGTTGTAGAAAATCATCGATTTAGTACGAAAAGATACCTTGTGGACATTAATATGAAGACTACAACGGTTAAAACGCGCATTTGTTTTTTCGTGATTTCCTACACTGTGACGGGACAAAAGGATCTCAGAAAAAAAAAACTAATTTTAACAATATACCTTTATTTGAGATGTTCAAACTTCTCACCGTCAGCTGCAATGCACATTTTGATCCTCGTTTGAATCTCACGTTGCCCACGTTGGAGCATAGAGCGTGACACGTTGGCACAAGCGTCCGTAATGCGTCGTTTACGGTCCTGCAATGTTTGTGGAGGGGTCGCATACACCTGCTGTTTCAGGTATCCCCACAGGAAAAAGTCCAGTGGAGTCAGATCAGGCGAACGTGGAGACCACTCTTCGAAACCGCCGTACCCAATTATTTGGTCCCCAAATACCTTGACGAGGTACTGCTTCACTGGAGATTTCTTATGAGCAGGCGCGCAGTCATGTTGAAACCATACATTCCTAAGATTAAACAACGGCAGATTCTCCACAAAATTGGGTATTACGTTCTGTAGCAATTGTAAATATCGTGCACCCGTTAACGTGCCATTGTAAAATATTGGGCCGATCATCTTGTTATTGTAAATTGCACACCAAACGTTAACAGCATACCGCATTTGATGTCGAACGTCGGTAAAACATCTAGGATTTTCCAGCGCCCAGTAATGGGTGCTTTTCCTATTGTACATGCTATTCCGTGAAAAGCATGCCTCATCCGTCCACACTATATCTGCCAAGAATGTTGGCTGAACCTGTATCTGATTCATGACGAAGTTGCACCATGCATAACGTCGTTCGGCATCCCCGTTCACTGAAACCTGTTGAGGCGTTAGTCGGTATGGATGAGCGCCTAATTCGCTTAGGATTTTCCAAACCTGACTTTTGGAGAGGCCACAGTGATGACTGATCTCTCTTGTGCTGCATTTCGGATATACGAGGGCGTATGCTAATACCTCATCCGATTGAACTTGCCATCCTACTTTAGCTGGTCTGCCAGATCGAGGTCGACTAGTAATGCAGCCTGTCTCCCTTAAACGTTTTACAACGGTTAGGATGGTGTGGTGAGAAGGATTCGGGCCTTCAAGGAAACGTTGCCGGTACAACCTTGCTGCTGATCGTGCCTTGTGTCCACATTCACCGTACAGTAAAACCATCTCACAATACTCAGCTTTGGAATACTCAGCCATGACCACGAGCATCAACATACTACAACCCCAAGAAGATGTCTCTTTTATAGCTGTCTCAGGTGAACAGGCGTGACGTTTCTTACGTATTTGCACACTGCAAAAATTTCGAACACCAAGCGCAAGTTGCGTTGAGTTGATGCGACACTATTTTACACGATCTACGTATTGTCTACTCTGTTTATAAAGACAATCAGTAGAAGGATGAAACCCTCGAGGTTTGAAGCGCGGTCCTTTTGATTGGGGATCAAAAGCGATATACCACTGTGCACATCGCGGTGTCGTGTTTTGCCCGAAAGATAGTCATTTCTCCTTTTGTTCAAGTTTCGTGACGTCACAGTGTAGGAAATCACGAAAAAACAAATGCGCGTTTTAACCGTTCTATTCTTTGCATTAATGTCCACAACGTATCTTTTCATACTAAATCGATGATTTTCTACGACTTTGTAAATCACTTTTTTTCCCTATCTCGTTCTGTTTTCGAGATAGGAATGCTAACTCCGCAGTTTTCCACCAGGTGGCGCGGTAGGTGGTTTCATTCAGTAGCGCATGGGTACTTTACTATACCTAGACACCACTTTTACCGGGTGTCCCAAAAATGACCGACGATTTGAAAAATCAATTAAAGAAAAGCGGATGGTGATAAAAATGTACGGTTTGCTGCATTCTGCGTAGGTAACCAGGGAATTTATTCTCACCAATTTTCAAAATTAGTTACAAAGTTCGTCAACAGATGACGCTGCTGAATGGAAAAAACTATAAAACAATGTTTTCAAAGCAAGAAGCATACGCAAAGTGGCATGGATTGGCCTCCCTATTCGCCAGATTTGATGTCATGCGATTTTTTTCTTTGGGGATACTTGAAAGACTAGGTGTATCGCCACAAGCCACAAACTGTAGATGAACTGGAACAATACATCTCTGCTGCTTGTCAGAACATTCAAACTGAAATATTTGCACGGGCATCTGTGAATTTTGACCTCAGACTGCGCCACGTTGTTGCTGCAAACGGTGGTTATTTTGAAAACATTGTTTTATAGTTTTTCCTAGTCAGCAGCGCCATCTGTTGACGAACTTTGTAAATAATTTTGAAAATTGGTGAGAATAAATTCCCTAGTTACCTAAGCAGAATGCAGCAAACCGTACATTTCTATCGCCTTCCGTTTTTCTTTAATTGATTTTTCAAATCGTCGGTTATTTTTGGGACACCCGGTATGAATATAGCAGAAGCCGTTTCGAAGTTAAGAGTGTGGGAAGGGACTTTAGTGGGCATACTGTATATATATATACAGTCGAACCCCGTTATAGCGAACCTGGGATATAACGAACTCCCGGATATAACGAACGAAGTTTTTGGTCCCGGCGTTTTCCTATTCTATTTAATGCTAATTTACCCTTTTATAGCGAACCTCCTAAATGTTAAGAATCGGCTATAACGAACCTTTTTTTTTCAGTCGACTGATTTTTATTTTTTATTTTTTATTTTTCCGCAGTTGTGAAAACATGACTTTGACTCTGATTTCATATGGAAATGTATGTCAGCTAGTGAAACTCGGAGTAAATCAGCGATACGTCTGTTTATTCAAGGGTAGAAACATCTGCATTCTTTCTCTTTTACGATAGCCACTCTGCAGTTGTAATCCCGCCAGTAATTCGGTAAGCGAAACCACAGTAAGAGGAGGGAGGGGAGGGGAAAGGTTCACCAAACGGTCGAGGAGAACAAGTAAAAGCATGAACAGTATAGCATATGCACACCCGAGAACAAGGGGAAAGGTCAGCTCAGAGTCGAGCCGGAAGATTCATTTCCACACGCAGGTGGAAGGGAAGTCATTTCATCTAATTCACCTATTTGAGTGTTTATCACAAGTAAAAAATTCGCTTTTAAGAAATCATTTGGTACATCATGTCGAGCAAGCATAAAGCATTCTGCATCGGAGAAAAGGTAAACATCATAAGAGAAATACAAAATGGAGGTAGCCAAGTTGACATTTGCCGAAAAAAAGATTTATCGAAATCTACAGTTGGAACAATATGGAAAAACAGAGAAAGCATACTTTCTGCTTTCGAGAAAAATTTGAACTCCCAAAAAAAATTAAGAAAAGCTGACCATCAAGAAGTGGAAGAAGCTTTATTAAAATGGTTCAGCATTCAAAGAAGCCAAAATGTACCAATTTCTGGGCAAATGCTTCAGTCAAAAGCTGATGAATTTGCCAGTAAATTTGGAATTTCATTTTCGTGTTCTAATGGATGGTTAGACAGATTCAAGAAGCGGAACAACATATCTTCCAGAAAAATTGTCGGAGAATCGGGAGATGTTTCAACATCCGACATCGATACGTGGAAAGAAAATATTTGGAATGTTATCTCTAGTGAATATGACGAGAATGACATATTTAATGCTGATGAAGCTGCACTGTTTTACAAGATGACACCAAACCAGACATTAAAATTTAATGGTGAGAAATGTAATGGCGGAAAATTGTCTAAAGACAGAATCACATTTCTTGTGTGTGCCAATATGAGTGGAACTGAACGTCGTAAGCTTCTAGTAATTGGAAAATCTAAACACCCCAGATGCTTCAAAAATATCAAACGGCTTCCTGTTTCTTATGAAGCCAACCGTAAGGCGTGGATGACTAAGGAGCTGTTTGAAAAAGAACTTCGAAAGTGGGATCGTGAACTTTCAGCTAAAAAACGGAAAATTCTACTTCTGCTTGACAATTGTAGTGCACACAAACACGATAAACAGTTACAATCGATTAGAATTGTACTCTTTCCCCCGAATGCAACTTCTGTAGTACAGCCTATGGACCAGGGTGTCATCAGAAGCCTTAAATGTCATTACAGGAAGCAGCTCATTTTACGAATTTTAGAAGAATATGATAAAAATGTAAAATGTGACGTTTCTCTTCTTGATGCACTTATAATGCTCGAAAAATCTTGGCGGCTTGTTACAGATTCTACAATTAGAAAATGTTTTCGACATGCTGGCCTAGCAAAGAATGTTGAAGAAGAAGATGATGAAGATTTACCTATCGCGATGTGGATAGAAAAACACAATATTTCCTCATTCTCGTATTGTGACATGGAATTGTTCGAAACATTTGATGATGAAATCATTACATGTGAAAATCCGACTGATGAAGATATTGTGGAAGAAATTAAAATGAATCATTCTGAAATCGAAGATTCTGCATCTGATGCTGATGAAGAGGAGCACATAAATGATGAAATTCCCACCATCTTAGATGCTACAGCAGCAATGCGTGTAATTAATAAGTTTTTTTCCACACAAACAGTGGAAGAAAGAGTGTTGCAGTCATTTGACATACTGGACAAAGAAATTCATATAATGTTTTTGAAATCGGTATCACGTCAGCAGAAGATTACCGATTATTTCTGTAACAAAACAGTGAGCAAGAATTAAAGGTAAAATGAATTTATATCCATTTGTCTTTCATTTTTAATTAGTTTAATTAGTATTGTATCAGTTTAATGTTATCGATTTTAGTCAATTTAATTCATTAATGGTCATTTTAAATAGATTTTATCGTTTTTTAATACATAATTATTGCATACACATAGCAACTAATGAGTTATACATTTTGTGAACATTTTTCTTAACGGTTCGGATATAGCGAACCAAACCTTTGGTCCCTTGAAGTGCGTTATAACGGGGTTCGACTGTATATATATATATATATATATATATATATATATATATATATATATATATATATATATATATATATATATAGTGGAATCTCGATCTATCGTTTTCGATGGGACTGACTGAACTAAACAATGGATGCGGGAAAACGCTAGATGCGGGAACATACAAAAAAGTTCTAACATACAAAAAAGTTCTAACATACCTTAAAGTTTGATATTCCTAAAATATATTTACTCACATACATAAATGCATACATACCTGTAGTGTAACTAAAGATAAAATTACAAAGTTGTATTGAAATCCAAGATAATAATAATTAAAAAGAAATACACGTAGATACACAGAAATTTTGATTCAAATAAAAGTACTTAATCTTCGTTTGTTTTTTGGCGGTTTTTTCTCCACAAGTAAACAATATTTTTTTCTGTGTTCCAAATTGCATTCTTTCCGGTATCGGTTATTGTGTGAGAGTATAAAGAAGCGGCAGCCATGAATCATTTGTAACTAGAACCATTCCATTGCACTGGACGGGGTCCAACATAAGACCACCAGGAAGTTTTGCTTCCGGGTGAAACCCTCATCGACCAGTGTAGAACTGCAGCAATGTGAAACTTCTCACACCCTAGAACAAACACCAAGGCGCCTCCATCCCAAGGCCAACAGAAAAGCCAGAGGGCAGCAGGAACCGCTCAGGTCGGCTGACTGTGAGCCATTGTTGATACGAACAGAAATGTTGAATAGCGGGAGAATTTGGAATGAGTTGCTGAAAATAGGATACTCCGGGGGCTAAAGAATTAAAGAACACCAACGACGAACAAATAATTGGAGTGGTAGAATAACGCGAAACTAGGCTAAACAGGAGAGAACAAAAATACGAGACCGTGCATCTCAAATGTTCTGCTCATTGTTTAATTAGAGCGTCATTCTAGCTCAATCCAGACATTTATATTTCAGGTTCAGTTATTATGATAAAACGATCGATCCGATAAATTAATATAAAGCTGCGATATTCTGAACGAATATTGCGGAACAACGATCGAGGAACGATCCATGCGGTCTGTTTTTGCTTGTTTTCTAAGGAATTTATTTGGGACTGGGTGAAATAAACGATACATACGGGAAAACGATATATATATATACCATGGAATCTCGGATCTATCGTTTTCCAAGGGACTGACTGAACTGAAAGATAAATGCGGAAAAACGATAGATGTGGAAACATAACAAGGCAATATGATCATTGGGACTCGGTGAAACAAACGACACATACGAGGAAACGATGATTCGGAGAACGATCGATCGAGATTCCACTGTATATATATAAAGAGCGAGTCTCCGACCGCAGTTTTCACGCATTGAGAGATAAGAGATAGATTCCTTGAGTGTCGAAAAAAGAGATGAATAATAATTATACCTTAACCAAACAAGTCAGCGACTGTTTACATAAACACAGATATTTGTCGTGGGTGGTAGGCGAAAGCAATTCTTAGAAACATATTGGGTGCGTTCTATCTTTATGGTAGTATTTGACACCCTGGATCGCTTTATATCTGGCACCTGCAGCCATTATCTCTGAGATATTGTGAACTGAGGATTTAGATGACTAGAGATGGGGTTTTGTTAATCCTTCTGGAGCGGCACGGCTCTATATTTCTATCAACTGGTTTGGATTTATAGTGGTCTTTATCCCATACTTTTCACCCTCTGCTGCGGTTATTTGCCTGAATGTATTTTTCTGGGACTTGCAGATGTTCACTTGCTGTTGGGTGGGCTATTCTGAGAAAAGGGGCCTATCTTAAACAGATGTTGGGACCCGAATTATAGAAATAGACGAGATTCAAACTTATATCACACACACACACACACACACACACACACACACACACACACACACACACACACACACACACACACACACACACACACACATACAAACACACACACACACACATATATATAAACACATTGGGTCATTAAACTGATTTTCAAGCACTTAATGCAATGAAAATTTAAGAAATTTTATTTAAAATTGTAGTATTTTATTAAAACTACTATAGTTTTCAGGAAAAATATGAATCTAAGCGATAATGGGATTATAGGACCAATTTGCTTTTTTATGCGGAGTATACCGAAAGAAAACACCAGAAATAAGAAAACGGGAATTTAAGTTTGTCAAAACTTAAGATGAAATGCATTTATCCTGAATAATAGAGAAATCTCCCCATGGTTATGTTTAAATAATGTTTATCTTTTTAAAAAAATGAAGAAAGTTAAGAAAAGCAATGAATACTTATTTTTAAAAATTATCTCATGGTTTTTTTATATATATTTCTCCACATAGAAATTTCTGATGGTTCTACGAAAACTCAGATGTAAAACTCGTAGTGTAACAATTAGTTTAATCCACTATTCGTATAAAAACACAGTGGATTTTAGTCTTAGTTAAATTATTTGTAAAAAATTATATTTATTGCAATCTAAATGTTAATTTAGACCAAATTATCATTGTAATCGAGGACATCGCGTTGGTATATCTTCAAATTCCGTTTCTTAAACTGGTAGCCTCAAGTTAACATTCCGGTTACTATTTTTTTTATAGAAAATCGAAGATACTAAGTGGCATAATCTATCACAAAGCAAATAGGTTGACTAGGAGTTACGTTCAATAAAGTAATCAATAATCCTATCGCACGTTCACTCGTATACAAATGAGCAGTGGAGTGTTACCCTAGCTTTTAGCAGTGAGTTGGAATCGGCCAAAATAGTCATTACAGAGCGGCGTAGATAGAGGCTGTTGCATTCACGCATTCAATCCCTGGAGGCGAATGAACAGACCTCGCGAAGGGGAGATCGAATTGTTTGCAGCGCGACTACACTTGCTCGAACATCAACGTCTGTGATTAACAACACAGTGAATTACTTTGCTTCTAGGGCCTCGTCATTAGAGCTAAGCATAAACTGATCTAACAAGGCGTCGTTCGTAATAACTGACAGAAATAGGAGAGATTGTTCTCGAGAAATTGTTAGGAACTCACCCTCCCCAAATAATCTTTTGAATTAATTCCCTATGGCTGTTGGATACATAAAAAAAAAAAAAAAAAAAAAAAAAAATGTTGAATTAAACTTGCATTCAATATTTCCCATTAAAAAGTTCATAGTTAACATGTAAGCATTTTCGTTTATTTTCTTCTTCCTAAAAGGATATATATATATATATATATATATATATATATATATATATATATATATATATATATATATATATATATTAAATAGCAGATTGTTAGTCCTCGTGATTAACAACACTGTGAATTACTTTGCCTCTGGGACTTCATTATTAGAGCTAAGCATAAACTGATTTAGCAAGGCGTCGTTCGTAATAACTGCTAGAAATATGAGAGATTGTTTTTGAGAAATTGTTAAAAACTCGACCTCCCCTAAAAATCTCTTCAATTCCCTACAGCTGTTGGAAACATATTTTAAAATCAGTAAAAAAAAAAAATACTTAAATTAAACTTGCATTCAATCATTCAATATATCCCATTAAAAAGTCCATGGTTAACATGCAAGCATTTTAGTAATTTTTTTTAAATAAAATGGTTAAGAATCATTTTTTTAATAGCAGATTGTTATTCCTCGTGATTAACAACACTCTGAATTACTTTGCTTCTAGAGCCTCGTCATTAGAGCTAAGCATAAAGTGATCTAACAAGGCGTCGTTCGTAATAACTGACAGAAATAGGAGAGATCGTTAGACTCTCATCCTTCCCTAAAAATCTTTTGAATTCCCTACAGCTGTTGGATACAAAACGTTATATGACCAGTAAACAAATTTGTTTAGTTAAACTTGCATTCAATATTTCCCTTTAAAAAAGTTCATGGTTAGTATGCAAGCATTTTCGTAATTTTCTTTTTCTAAAATGGATAAGAATAATTTTTTTCAATACAGATTGTTATTCCTCTTGATTAACAACACTGTGAATTACTTTGCTTCTAGGACATCGTCATTGGAGCTAAGCATAAACTGATTTAACATGGTGTCGTTCGTTATAACTGCCAGAAATATGAGAGATTGTTCTCAAGATATTGTTAGGAGCTCACCCTCCAACTAAAATTCCTTTCAATTCCCTACGGCTGTTGGATACATAATATTATCAAATTAAGAATTTACTATTCAGCTATTAATTAATACATAAGTTCCCTGTATTCATGAATATCTGCACCACGACATTATGAACTCAGCAATTTCCCGGTGCTCACTAATCTAATTTGGTTTGGGGAGCTACGGTCAACTTTAGCTACACGAGGGGTAATTAGACCGGGACCTACTGTTTACAGCCGATTCCGAACGGTTACAAACGTTCCTGCCAAGAGTGGGACTCGAACCCAGAGACTCTGATACTGAATGCCAGCATCCCAGCCATTCGGCCATCCTCAGTCACAAAATTTAATAAAAAGTTTCTAGTTTTTACAGTTACTGCTAAAATGGTGTCATCTTGCGCAATCTGTTCTAAAAAATGAAGAGCACTTTTACAGGGCAGGGGAGGGGGATAAGAATCTTCGATATCAAGCGAGCTCGTACCGGATCTATGACAGGGATACTCCACCATAAGCTTTGATGTGCGGCCTGGAAGACTCACAATCATTATCAGGCATGTGCTTTCGTAAACATAATTTTAGAAATTAATGCCTTAAAACTACAAAAGTGTACAAAAATGTGTCACCTGCTGCTCACGTTGTTCCCATCAACGTATCTTTGTGAATCATCCGACACCAAATTGAAATACGCGAAGAACGGATTTACATAGAAATCGGCTTTCTGATTCTTAACTTGGTGACGTATTGAGAGTAGCATGTAGCAAGTATAAACCTCATTTGTCTAAAATAACCAAAAGTTTGTCTCAAAAATAAAAAATAAATCACTCATTTTTGAACAAACATCTTAATACATTTAGGTTTTAGTTTTATTTTTTACATTATTATGTCTGTGTTTGCAGTGTAAAGAGTGTCAAGTCCAAAATCGTAGTTTTGAGAAAAACGGGATTGAAAAAAAAAGGCTTTTGTAAAGTCAGTTTTTTTAAATTTAATTTTTAACCTTTTTTTTTTAAAGTAAATTTTTCCAATTTTATTTTTGTTGAGTAAAGAGTGTTAAGTCCTTGATTGGGACATAACCCCTTTAACACTAACATGTTTGTGTTTTGTTTTACATATCCCAAATTTTCCTTGATGAATAAAAATATTTAGGAGTGGAATTGGATTTAGCTTTCTGTACCCTGCAGTAGCCCTTGATTTTTCAAACATGCTTGGTTTGATAACACATTTTAGTCCATTTTGGACTTAACACTCTTTGCACAGCAAACACAGATATTATGAGGTAGTATTGAGAGTAGCATGTAGCAAGTATAAACCTCATTTGTCTAAAATAGCCAAAAGTTTGTCTCAAAGTAAAAAATCACTCATTTTTAAACAAACGTTTTGACACATTTAAGTTTTTAGTTTTATTTTTTGCATCATTATATTATGAGGTAGTATTGAGAGTAGCATGTAGAAAGCATAAACCTCATTAGTCTAAAATAGCCAAAAGTTTGTCTCAAAATAAAAAATCACTCATTTTTAAACAAACGTTTTAATATAGTTAGGTTTTTTAGTATTAGTTTTTACATTATTATATTATGAGGTAGTATTGAGAGTAGCATGTTGAGCAAGTATAAACCTCATTTGTCTAAAATAGCCAAAAGTTTGTCTCAAAATGAAAAAAATTACTCATTTTTAAACAAACGTCTTAATACATTTAAGTTTTATTTTTTACATTATTACATTAAGAGGTATAGTGCACTATTTTGCGGCCTGCGTAACGCAGCAAACATATGCTTGTGGCCCGAGAGAAAAAAAAGGTGGAGAATGACTGGTCCAAGACAAGCTGCTAGCGAGAAAAATTTTCCCAAGGTTGAGCGCACTGATTTTCCGTCACCATGAAAGCAGTCGTAATGTATTTTAAAATTCATTTTGCTTATTAATAAAAAAAATTTAATTCATGAATTTTTAACGGTCGAGCGCACTGATTTTCCGTCACCATGAAAGCAGTCGTAATGTATTTTAAAATTCATTTTGCTTATTAATAAAAAAAATTTAATTCATGAATTTTTAACGGAAACACACAGTTTTTTTAAATTACCAGTGAAATATAAGAGTGGCACTTAGTTTTGAACTAATTTATACAGTTGTAAATAGGCCGGGGAACATTAAGTGTGACTGTCTTCAGGCATGTATGTATAGCCCATAATAAATATTTTTTTTACAGCATTTGTGATTGTTTCTATGGGAAAAACACAAATCCTCTATTAAATGTATTAATAGTTCGAAACTAGTTGCTATTTTTATTTTTTACTGTGGATTTTAGGAGGTTGTATGATCTTGTTATGCATATTCCATCAGTTTCATGTAAGTACTAATAAATCTTTGTATTAAACATTAAACATTTTCATTTGTTATATGTTCTTGAATTCATTTTAAACTTTCTAACTTATTTAAAATAATTTCTTATTAATTCATTTGCTTATTAATAAAACTATACATTAATCTGAATTATTAGTATATTAGTTCTCCAATTAGTTCACTAAAGTCAACTAACACTTTTGTGTAGCATATTTTAATCAGGATCTTGTTCCCTTCCCACGGCATTTTTTTTTTTTTTTGGAGGGGGGGGGGGGGGGTCGGGGATTGGTTACGGCGCGTTGAAGCACATATGAAAACCACATTTAAAAATTAGAATAACCAGCTTTAGGCGAATTAGTTAACTTAATGAGTTTAAATTCAGGATAAGAACAACTTTTTCTTAACTCAATCTTATTGAGGTCCACACTCTACTTCTCTCCGTAAATAGGTGTTGGTTAATAACGTTGTATCACTTTAAGTTGCCAAATCATGTTTTTCATAACAGCTGCGCATTACTGCTCAGATGACTATGACCTTGACAGTTATTTTCCTTTCGTTTGTTTAGAGTAATCAGTGTTTTTTTTTTAACTGTTTGGGACTGGGATATACAAAAAAATGAAGTTAATTCTTTCCAACATGCTTAACATATACGTAAATTTTTTGAGGGTATGAAATCTATTCGTCAGCGTAAAAATGAATAGCGCGAAAAATCACTGAGTCATCTAGCACCGTTATTGCATCTGAATCCACAATGGGAAATTCGGTGCAATCAAGCCCCCCCACGCTGTTGTAGATCGTTAATGCGGAGATGTTTCAGACGCCCGTGTTCGCTTCGGGCGGTTAAACTTTAGGATCGACTTAGCATCACATTATGAATCATGAATCAGATTTAGAGTGGTAGCAAATGTTGGCTACAGGCCGATAGATATAAAACTAACATTAATATAGGTAAGAAGAACAACCAATGTGTTCCGTAAATTGAGCAATTAATGTTGTAAAACATTCAGACAGGAGGTATGTAGATTGGAGAAGCTAGGATAATAGCTGATATCTCGCAGAAAAAATCGAAATACATCTTTCGGACACAAAAAAAATGAAGTCCCCTATTTTTTTCAGCCATAAAGTATTTTTTTTTTTCTAAACAAGGTATTTTTGTTTCGACAGCAAAACTTGGTTTAAAGGGGGGGGGGGAGAAATTTTTTCCCCCATGGATATTTTAAATTTTATTATTATCATTATTTTCATTTTTTTTAACATTATTAATATGACATGCATTCGCATGAATTATATTAAGAAGTCGTTTTGAGTAAGATTCTGTCTTAGCTAAACTGAGAAAGGTATGTATTTTTAAGTGAATTTATTGGAAGCAATTCAAGATGAACAACCAGGGTAATCTGCCTTCCTTGGAATTATGAAATATAATGTTCTTAAAAAAAAGACATTATGTCTAGTTTTCAATTATTCTTATTATATAAATTTTAGTAAAAATGGTTTTCTAAAAGTCAAGATATGAAGGATACTTAACTCATCAGGAAAAAAAAAAATAAATAAAATAAAAATATCTTCATATTATAAAGAGTATAAATTTGTTCAGTGAGATATATGTAGACATACACTGGTGCATCATTAATCAAAGTAATCATTATCTTGGAATACAAATTTAAAATACTCTCATATATTTTTAAAAAATTGAAGGGTAAACATAAACAAGAGATTATCTCTATATCGTATGTAGGTTACTGTAATAATTCAAATGACAAGAGATAAATTTATTTGTGTCATCAAATGAATATTCGATTGTCTAGTCACTTATTGTGTAAATGCATTTCTTTTGTAATATTAGCTTTAAACAAGTCATTGGGGACAACTTCTGATTGATTACGCTGCATCAGTTATCTAATCTGTATACGCAGTCTACGGCATACTAAAGAGAAATCAAACTTCAGATTCATTACCCGATTCTCCATCATCTCCCTTACCGAAATAACAATATATAATTCTGTTCATAAAATAATATATATGAAGCTTTAATAATACGAACCTGAAAGGTGAGAAATCAGATGTTCTATAGAAATCTTTTAGTGATAACAACACATTAATCAAAAACTAAATTACATTCAGTTCCGCTGTAAAATCATAGATGGCAGCACTTCCCGAAACATACACGATCTTTTTTTATCTGTGACGTATTACATGAAAACAAAGTCCTTATACTGTGTGTTTCCTTTTACAGCTGTTGAAAATTCTCATGAAATCCTCAGATTGGATTTTTAATGATATCTGTCGGAAGACTTATGATGGAAATAATTTTGACCAAAACTACTTATTTTTGAAAAATAGTGTAAAGGAAGACGAATTTACAAAACATTTACCTGAAAATTTGAAAGGCTTCTGAGATTTTTAAAATGTAGATTAAAATCTATAGAATGCAGCGTGGACAATAAAAACTACTAGTTCGTTTAAGGGAGTATGAGAATTTTTTAAAGTTGTAACATTTGGCTTATTTTGATGTCATTTATGAATAACTGTAGATAAAAATAGGTTAACCATTAACGTAAATGATCCAAGAACTTGAGAAGAGATGCTCACAAAATGATTAAAAGTTTCACAATTCATAAATTCCAAAAACGGTGTAAAAAATGTTTTCTTGAACCAGAGGTATAATGCACTTCATCAATTGGGAAAAAGGGGTTGTCCTTAAATTTTCGGCTATCCCCCTCCCTCCCCCAATGCACACACACACACAAACATTAATTAAGAAATAAAGAAAATAAAAATAAAGGCTTACTCCCAAAGAAAAGGATTTCAAGAGTTGTCCAAAGGGAGATTTTTATAAAGCATATAATGTTTACGTTTATAAAGTTTCTGCTTTTGAAATTTTTTCTTTCCGATTTTAAGGTATTTTATTCAAAATAGCACTTATATTGCATTTTTAGAATAGATACTAGTACAGTGAAACTACTCTAGCCGGCCACCCCTCTAAACGGCCATATTTTATTCAGAACCGATTCAAGATGCCATAGAGCCAGTGTAATGGAAGAGACCTCTATTCCACGGCCACCTCTCAAAACGACCACTTTTTTTAGAAACCATTACTGGCCGTCAAAAATAAGTTTCACTGTATTTAAAATCACTGTTTGATAGTTTGTAAATTCCTAGAAAATCCTAATATTTTATGATATAACTCCGATTAAACTGTAAATGTTTTAACTGACTATGCTCTGTTTAACTGTATAACCATGGCCGGTCACTTAGGTGAGGTGACGAGGCGACCTCCTAAGGCGCCAAAGTCAAATAGGCGCCAAAATAAGAAATAGTGAAACTGCGAAATTTTTACGGTATCTTAAACAATAGATTATAGCGATCCAATCCAGCAATTTTGCCGAAATAAAGGCTCTAAGAATGATTTAGTAATTATTTTTATTACATAACAAATTATACTCAGATTCATTCACTTCTGTTTTTCGTAAGTTCTGTAATTTTTTAAAATTCTTATTTTATTTTAAACAAATAAAACTTTTCTTTATATTTAATACACATTTTCCCCTGAATGTCAGTTATTCTATTAACCATTCGGTGGGAACATCTGCCTCTCAGACAGCTATGGTTTCTTTATTCAACGTTGCCCCCCCCCCCCCCCTTTGAACGTGGGGTACTGTCAGTCTACACATGCTTCAGTCAACATCTTGTCTTCAGTGTGGAAGGGTGATTTGTGACGCCAGCCTTCTATGGTTCACAGGGCCTGATTATGAAAGCTGGGGGCCCCTGGGCAGATGCTATTTTGGGGCCCCCCCCTCTTACGAATATTTATAAAAATAAGAACTATCCATGGGCTATACATACTATTAGAAGTACTAGGTGCATACACCAAGGGGGTTTTGGGGCCCCCTAGCATCAGGGGGCCCTGGGCAAAGTCCCGATTTGCCCATGCGATAAAAAGGCCCTGATGGTTCAGGTAAAAATTAGATTAATCAGAGCAAAAATTAAAAATCCCAACCCAATCACATGTTCGACTAACTAAATGCCTGTACAAAACGAACCGTAATATAACCTGTGATAACTGGTTCTGTTCAATAGAAGCTGGTTAGTAAGAATTAAGGAGAAAGGGTTTGATGATTGTGGCTACCGGGAAATGTAATAAACCACAAATACCCTCTGAATTTCTAGTTAGGAATACTTGGGAAAGAGGTAGTCCATCCATATCTGCCTTCCAGGCAGATGTTCCCACTAAGCTGCAAAAGAATCATGTTAACAATATATTATAGCTATCCAATTGAGCAATTTTGCTGCAATAAAGGCTCTAAAAATGTAATTATTTTTATAACATAACAAATTATGCTCAAATTCATTCACTTTTTCTGTGTTTTCGTAAGTTCTGTAATTTTTTTAAAAAATTCTTATCTTTTTTTTTTAAATAAATAAAACTTTTCTTTCTGTTTAATACATATTTTCTCCAGAATGTCAGTGTATTATACTGAGTGGGCTATTTCTGATAGTGATACGTACATTACTTTGAGTTTCTGGAAATATTTGAGAAGGCGCCGTTTTTAAAACTTGCCTCAGGCGCCACAATTGATCGGGCCCGGCTCTGTCCACAACAGATTTATGTCGCCCTGCGTTTAAATGACAGGTTCCTTGGGCAGACTCCACAATAAGCTATTATCCTTTGACTAGATAGATATCTAAAGCACGAAGATCTCGTTGAAAATTTTCTCACAATGCACATAGGTGAAGCTTCGTAGGTGAAGACATTGTTGTTGTTGTTTCCATTCCCCTTGGTGTAGGAAAGCCTACACCAAGTTCAAAGGATCTAGGTCCTCAATTCCCAGGTTCTTGGCGAAGGGAAATAAGCAGCTTCACTTTAAGGTACCACTAGGACTGAAGTCTGACTTGACATCGGAGAACATCGGTCCCGTAATTTTGAACTAAGTCAAGTGACGAGACCGGAACACTTGACCCCGCACCTCCAGAGGTAAATTTGAGAACTTGGAGAACATTGTAGCCACGACCTATTTTACGTGACCCGGCCAAGGTGAAGACATTTAATTTAAGGATTAAAAAATAATTTTTAAAAAATTCGAACTGCTAAGTTACTATCAATACAGACTAAAAGAATCAATATTGAAATTTTTGTAGCAAAATTGAGATATTTTTCTAATTAGTTATATATTTGTTGACATGCGAATCCTTATTTTAACGTAAAAAAATACATTTAATTCAACCTAACTAGTGCTCCTGGTCGCTTGTAAATTTTGCTTGTGATTGGAATAAACATGGAAAAATCATCTGGAAACGGTTGATCATGATATCTAAAGCACGACGATTTCGTTGTACATTTTCTCACAATGCACATCTTCCTAGGTGAAGACATTTAATTTAAGGGTAAAAAAATAATTTTTAAAAAATTCGAACTGCTAAGTTACTATCAATACAGACTAAAAGAATCAATATTGAAATTTTTGTAGCAAAATTGAGATATTTTTCTAATTAGTTATATATTTGTTGACATGCGAAACCTTATTTTAACGTAAAAAAATACATTAAATTCAACCTAACTAGTGCTCCTGGTCGCTTGTAAATTTTGCTTGTGATTGGAATAAACATGGAAAAATCATCTGGAAATGGTTAATCATGATATCTAAAGCACGACGATTACGTTGTACATTTTCTCACAATGCACATCTTCCTAGGTGAAGACATTTAATTTAAGCGTAAAAAAATCGAACTGCTAAGTTACTATCAATACAGACTAAAAGAATCAATATTGAAATTTTTGTAGCAAAATTGAGATATTTTTCTAATCAGTTATAAATTTGTTGACATGCGAAACCTTATTTTCACGTAAGAAAATATATTTAATTCAACCTATCCAGCAGGGGAGTAGCCAGGGGGTGGGGTGGGTTGGGGCAAGGGCGTCTATTATGCCGAGGGCGCCACTCGCAGAGGGGCGCCAGATGGTCTATCTTTTTAACTAATTCTATATATTGTATTACTAGTATATGTTTTTCGGGGAGTGCCAAAAAAGTATCGTGCCCCGGGCGCCAGTTATGTTTGCTATGTCACTGCTATCCAGTGCTCTTCGTTGCTTGTAAATTTTGCTTGTGATTGGAATAAACATGAAAAAATCATTTGTAAACGGTTAATCATGATATCTAAAGCCCGACGATCTCGTTGTACATTTTCTCACAATACACATCTTCTTAGGTAAAGAAATTTAATTTAAGGGTTAAAAAAATAATTTAAAAATAATTCTAACCTCTATGTTACTATCAATATCAACTAAAAAATTAATATTGAAATTTTTGTAGCAAAATTGAGATATTTTTCTAATGAGATATATATCTGTTGACATACGAGACTTTATTTTCACGTAAAAAAGTACATTTAATTCAACCTATCCAGTGTTCCTGGTCGCTTGTAAATTTTACTTGTGATTGGAATAAACATGAAAATATCATTTGGATGCGGTTAATCATGACATTTATGGCAAAACTTCAAAGCATAGATAACTGATCAATCAGTCCTGAAATCTTTAAATTCATTCTCCATCGATTCGTAAACCCTCTTGATTTATTTGCAAAACCTCCGACAGATCGTGAATTTGTTCTAAGCTACTGCATGTAAACTTGATGCAAAAATCCCATTGAACTTAATTTTAAAATTATGCACATTCTTCTATTTATTTTCCCGAATGAAGCTATTTTTTTTTATCTTTATTTTTTTTCGAAGTACAGTGTACTGTCGATTATCCGTGGATGAATTATTCGGTTTGCGGATTATCCATGCAGAAAAAAAATCTGAAATCTTTATCCAAAATAAAACTTACTTAATTTATCAAAAACTGCATATACATTTATTTCGGCATTCATATATAACAAAAAACAAGATTTTTAAAATGACAGTTTTCTGTTTATTGAGAAAATTTTTATAAGATAAAAGATGCTATAATGTACTCAAATAACTCTTTTTTAATTTCCAGGAATTATGAGCACACTGATCATGTTATAAATATTCTTGGTGATATCAAAAAACATATCGCAGATTCGGTAAAACGAAAAGAAAAATTACGGATGACATACATAAATTGAATTAATAGATTAGAAAAGCAAGTGTAGTTTTATATTTTGAAAACACAATAAAATTTAATTGAAATCTGATTATAATTGTTTTTCGATTATTCGTGCTACTCATCCCCTCCATTAGCCCAGATAATCGGGAGTACCCTGTAAAACTATTTTCCTCGACAAAACCAGGAATCTTTTACTATTTAGGCCTGAAATCGTTTTCCGGAGCATAATCTTTAACTCTTTCAAAATTTACATATTTTATCCGAATAAGCTAAAAAAAAATATCCCGATTAGTCTTAGAATTGTTGAGTTCCAACTTTTTCCGTTCAAATCAGATGGAATTTTGATCCAATTCCAAAACTGTTTATCTCTTGAGTTTCGAACCGTAATTAAATAAATATTCGGTAACTTTCAAAATTGTTCGATATCTATTTTGTTCTCTCAACATCCACTATACATTTAACCCAGCTGAGCTCATTTTTATTGGCAAAATGAGCAGTATTCCCCAGACTGATATTTAGCAGTACAACTATTATTATTCTATATAATTGACGTGTTGTTGAATTATTCAAGATAAATTAAAACAATCTTATGTTAAAGACAAGTACAACTGATTAAATTGTTGCCTGTATAATACATAACTCTTGTCTTATTCATTTGTATTTCTTTAGAGTTAGGGCCTGTTCGCATAGGAGTCCGTTGCGTTGCGTTAAGGAAAATATGACGTTGAGACTAAAATAAACCAATCATAGACGTTAAAAATGGTCATTGCTAATCGTTTGGAGGCATATGATAGGTTTATTTTCGTCTCAACGTCATCTTTTCCTTAACGCAACGCAATGGACTCCTATGCGAACAAGCCCTTAATGTTGTTTTATAATATGTATACAAAAATGTTTGGTTTTTCGTGATATGCTTTGTAAATAAAATCGTTTAAGCCAAGCGCTTGTATCTTAAAGCAGCCAAGCACATTAAATTTGTAAATTCAGCCTCCGTATATCCGGTTGGCTTATGAGGCTGTTCAGAAAGATTTTGTGATGCTCGGTTTTTTTTTTTTTTTTGGTTTGTTTGTTTGTGTGTGTGATGGCTTGTTTATCCTTTTTTGAGAGATGGTTTGTTTCTAGAGCTACTGCCATGTTTTTCTACAAGAGGCCTAAACAGACTGGGATCCATTGTTTAAAACCGATTGCTTATTTAAGCAAACACGGCAACAGCGAGGCTCAAACCCTCAGACACTGGTAACTAGCGCCCGAGTCTCTGAGACATCGTCCGCCCCTTATTGTGAAGCACATTTCGCTTTACGTGGACAATGCCGACGATCGGCCAGAAATAGAAACAACACCAACAAACTGTCTTCCTTATTAAACTGAGGTCTTGTGAGTCAACAAGCGGGACTTAAAATTAGTAATGACAGACCTATAGAGGAGAGATTTTTGGTGGTCTAAAGCATACATTCTAGGATATCATAATTTTCCTTTATACAAGTTCTGTACTTCGTCTGAGTTAATACACTGGTGGGCAAAAGTTAAGGACGAGACGGGTTTTCACTTGTCACAGAAGAAGTCAAGATTTGTGTAAAGCATGATAATCGCCCATGGTATGCATACCATAAGTGCAGTATGACTATGATGAAGGTTGACAACAATGACCAACAACGAAATCCAGAGGGTGCAGTGGGACTTTGATAAATATTTGGTCTATAGTACTGGTAGACACCATATAGATTCATTCGTGCCAAAGGCGGAACTCAAGAAAAATAGCTTCAATAGCATTTCCTCAGTAGCGGATACGATCACCTCTGACGCCGAAATCTATTCCCATGAGTAAGGTAAACGCACCAGTAATGGGCCGGTTAAGAGAAAAATTGAAGTAAATCCGAATTTTTACAGTTATAGATAAAGCAAACTGGTCCAAATTTTTTCCTGCCATTTTAATAACTATCTTACATCTGTAGTAGCAATTGGAGCGCACCGGCTGCATTCATAAAAAAATATATATACATAAATAATAACCAACCTGATGCACCTATAATGGGCCATTATTTTATACGATGTACCCATAATGGGCCACTCAATAATGGGCCATCAATATCGCCCATCACAACATTGATGGGCCATCTATTTAATCTGTTATGGAACAAAAATCAATTCTACAATATCATAAAATTGGAAAGAAAAGGAACTAAAAACATGATGAATATTTCTAGACAGGTTTATTCATTTTATAACTACAGTACAACTACACTAAATATATAAAAACTGAAATATAACTGAAATATAAATTTATTAACTTAAACATCTAAAATTAAATTTACTTAAAAATTGTGGTTAATGTTGCCTGTGATGTACAGCTTTACTTGTCACAGCTGGTATGTTGTTGCAAATATTGACATTTCCGAAAAAATAATTTGTATCAGTACACGGGCTGGCCCAATACAGGGACAGTGTAACAATTCGTGGTCCCATGATGGGCCACGCTATTTTGACAATGGAATCTAAGTTTTTTGTCATTTAATCACTGTACAATTTGAATTATACATACTATCGTAATGAATAATAGTTTAAGTCAATAAACAGGCATTATAGTACTTAATAAAAACTTGTGAAAAATTCACTTACCTTAACAGATTTCTTACGCAGAAGTCAAAACAAACACCAATTTGCTTCTCTCTAGCAGAATACACCTTACACTTCGCACAAAGTAAAGGAATGAACTGAATTCCTATGCTAAGGGATCCTCGAAGGTAGTAGCCAATGACCCTCACTCCTTCCACTGCTTAAGGTAACAATAGACCCTTAATTTCTCGACATTTCTAAAGGGTGGCCCATTATAGGGACATGGCCCATTATAGGTGCATTTACCTTAAAGTATGAATTTAACTTAAATCTACCCCACTGTTCAGCTGTGCAGTTCCTTTGTTTCCTGCTCTACCGGAATCGGTGTCCGTGATTGGTAGGGGTGTCAATGGAACACGGTGTATTGGTCGTCGAGCAAACAAACCATCTCGTGTAATCGCCTTGGCACAGTTGGTGCGATGTGCGTCCCGCGCTCATATGCATGCGATTTGCAATTTCACGCGCTGTCTGACTTCGGTCTCTCTTGACCGTTATATTGTGGGACAATATAATGGTCCTCATCCGTCTTGGTTTTTTGCGTATGACCTCCACTGAACAGCTTTAACTGCAGTTCTGGAGGTCTTCCAAGCTCGTTAAACGATGCTATGTGCTATCCTGAACTCTTCGGCCACATTGGTCACACTTCGAGCTTTCCAATGATGTGTCCTCGGGTAAAACCATCCACATGCTGTCTACGGCTTTTCGGTCGCCCATGTCGCACTGTAAAATAAATTCAGCGTCTTTACCAAAAAAATTGTACCTTTCATTATCTACCTCTCAAATGTTGTATGTAGACTGCACTCGCGCTTTATGCTCTTACGACGCACAGACAGTACATATGTATACTTGCTTCTAGGCAATGTCCTGTTTCGTCAATGTTCGGTTTTGCGTAATATTTCTACAATTAATTTCTCCATTTCATCCTTTATTTTTGCACAATATTGTAGGATTCTTGATAATTATTCATTTAGATTAAATGAATTTTCTATCTTTAAAATTTAATTTTGACTGCTATCAAACAATGGAATAAAAGGAATATGGAAATCAGAACTACAATGCATATTACGCGTAAAGCTAAACTTGTAACTACACGGCTAAAGATGTTAGGGTTTAAAAAAACCGAAGCCAATTCATATTAGCAGTTTCCTTTTAAAGCCAATTTCGAACAGTAGTAGATAGTAATCAAAGTATTTTATTTGAGGATTCAATAATGTTAAATGACTTTTTGTTGACAATTCTCTCATATTCAAATTAGTTTTTATAGGTGACTGATTTTAGTTATTTCTGTATATATATATATATATATATATATATATATATATATATATATATATATATATATATATATATATATACACACTCTGTCAAAAAAAATATATGCACCCAGAAGGAAACGAGCTACTATCACGAAACTTAACATGTCTGTAGTGTATGAGGAGATAAGCAAATGATTACAAATTCAGAAGAACAGACCTTTTTATTAAGAAGATATGGCATGAAAAAGGTTACAAATCAGTAAGTAGTAAATCCACCTCTGGCAGCTATACAAGCCGAAACACAGCGTGGCATCGAATCAATGAGGTCACCTATTGACCTCCTGCGACAGATCATGCCAAAATCTCTGCCACGGGGCAGTTAATTCACCAGTATTCCAGTACGGCTGCAGTTGCCTTCCAAACACGTCCCAGACGTGCTCTATTGGCGAGAGGTCTGGTGACCTGGCAGGCCATGGGTGTACGTCATATCCTTGAAGACATTGTTGGGAGAGTCGCGCAGTATGTGGACGAGCGTTGTCTTGCTGATAAATGGCACCTGGGCGTCTTGATACCATAGGCAGTACAACTGGCGTTAAAATCTCGTCCACGTAACTGCGTGCCGTCAAAGTGCGTTGAAGGACGACTAGAGGTGATCGTGTGTCCCAACAAATCGCTCCACACAGTCACACCTTGTGTAATCGCCGTATGCTTCTCGACAACAAATGCCGGATCGGACCAGTGACCTGGCCGCCTCCACACGCGTATGCGCTGGTCATCAGCATTGAGACTGAATCGGGATTCATCGCTGAAGATCACACGCCTCCAGTCGGTCACACTCCAGCTTGCCCGAGGTCGGAAAAAATCCAATCGGTACTGCCTATGATCTGGGATCAGTGGTAGGCTTCTTAATGGACGTCGGCTCCTTATACCTGCGTCGGCCAGACGTCTCCGAATGGTTTCCCTTGATACCACCGAATGTCCGGAAGGTGGTAAATGGCGTCGAACCGATTCTAGCGACATTGCTGGTGCGGACGTGGCCGCTCTTATGATTGCGCGATCCTCGCGCGCATTTGTGTTCCTGGGACGCCCTGACCCTCCGCGACGGTAGACTATCCCTTCCGTGATCATTGTTGTGAAAGTAATTACTTTCACAGTTAGGTTCTTGTTTGCGCAAATAGCAGACTGCGGTGAATGCACATCAGCTCGGCGCATCACTCTTCCTTATTCAAGCAACTTGTCCCAGAGTTTTAGCTACTAGTGTGGCAACAGGGTTGCTCCTTTGACCGCTTTTTTTTTTAAAGAGAGATTTCTCTCAGTCAGTGTGGGAATGAACGGTGTTCGGTGAGTGTGTTCGTCCGTGGAGTTACACATGTGTTTAAAACGAGTGCCGTGCAGCTTCAAGAAAAGAGAATAATATAAGTCGACCGGATGAAAAAATATCTGAATGAATTTGTGAAGGATGGTGTGAAGGCCTGAAGCGGATTTGTTCTGCAGAGTCACATGTGAAATTTTTCCACCGATGCAAGTGGATTGTGATAAGTTCATCTCCACGCAAAATTTCTAGAGTGCTTGAGATTCGATTGTGTCCAGCATCCCAAGGAATAAGGATAATATACTCGAGTTCTGGAAGGGAATGTATTAATCTTCGTGTACCATTACACTGAAAACGCGTAAGATAAATCAGCGTCGAGCGACCGCGTGTAATGTGATTCTATGCACGTGTCAACTATATCTTGTCTTTTGTCTAGTGAGCGATTGTCTGAGTTTCAATAATTTTTTTTTCTTATGTGTGTTATCTTGGGTATTTTTAAATGAAGATGATTATGATTTTGAAATGATTATGTGTGGATGTTAGTGATTTAAAACGAATATGTTTGTAATTTTGATAATGTGTATTAAGTGGTTCTTAAAGAGTGTGATAAGTAGTAATTGATAAGAAGTAATAAGTAATACTATTAATAAAAAGAATGCGTTCCAATGTATGGCTAGTAATTGTGTAAAGTGTCCTCACTGCTTGCGCTTATCTGAATAAGCTAATTAATAGGTTTAACTCATAATAATTACACAACACAAATGTATCTCTAATAAGCCATTCAATTTAACATAATTGATCTGCAACATCATTTGAACAAATTTATTTTAACATAATATTGAATATTATAATCTATAAATTTAACTCAAAAGAATTTCACCTTAATGAATGGTACTAAACTTAATTTAACAGTTGTCAAATCCGAGCAATTACCATATCGCTCCGACCGAGGTGTCGGCCGATACGCCTGTTCGACCAACCTGCTTGTCTGAGGCCTACTATACGCCCCCTCTCAAAGTCCGACAATTGTTCGTACTGTCGCCGGTTACGTCTCAGAGGCATCTCTAGTCACCACAGAGAAAAAAAAGCCGGTCAGTTTTCGAAAGTTCCAGGTTTGCAGACACACTTCATGTGGGTTCAAAATAAAATGGGTCGACTGACCTATCTAATGCGTTCACCGCCTCACCCCAAAGCGAGCTGAATATCTTGTTTGCGGGTTGATGAGATTTTCCCGTTTTCCTGGCTCGCGCTGCGGGAGATTTTCTTCGGAAGAGGGTCGGAAGCGGGTCGAAAGCTGTACTTTGAAGCAATTAGTAGCTTTTTGGCTGGGGAAATAGGAAAAATGGCGCTTGTCGACGAAACGGAGGGTCCACGTGTTATAGTGCATGTAAGTACATTTTTAATCTTTTGAACATTAAAATATATGCAAAATCCTTCATGTAAATCCGAATTATAGAGCATACTTCAACACAATAGAAATGTGAGGACTTGTAACGGAAGATTTGCTATTTGTTTAAATTTGAAATTGTTGTGTAAGGCTAAAGTTGCGACAATCGCGTAAGCTATTGCATGTTTAACATATAACTCATATATGAATTATAGCTGCATATGGTTGAGCATCTCATGATATTAGGTTTTTCTTGTCGCAAATCTTCCATGTGCTTGTGTGTGTGTGTGTGTGTGTGCGCGTACATGTATGTAATATCTAAACATTATGTATTAAAATTATTTTTACATTACATAAAAATCTCATCATAGAAAACTCTTAATTGAATGCAATTTTAATGAATAAATATATTTTTATGATTAAAAAAAAACAAGAATGCGATTTCTAAAAGTAATTTTTGATATCTACTGATATAACAGGAACACACAGTTTCTAAATATCCACTATAAAAAATAAGGTTGACAACTTATTTTACAGATGTTAATGAGCTGTGTGTTCCTGTTATGCGCTTCCTACAACTTTTATTAATAACTCATCAATATTTTAAAAAAGCTTAGAACCACTGAAAAAAAAAGTAAAAGCATGCAGTTTGTTTCATGCAATGCTACGAGTAGTATACGTATGTATATCAATTTGAGTGTACATATAAGTTGTGTTTGAAAGTCCAAGTTCATTCTAAAATCCAAATCTACAGATGATACCATCTGGCGATAACATTTAATTATAAACTCATTTGACATGGTCGAATTTAGAAAAATGGATAAACTAGAGGGTGAAATCAGGTTTTTAAAATTCATCTATACATTGCATTTCTGTGTGGAAGTGTGTGTTTGTGAATAAGTAAATAAGAGAGTAGGAAATAAAAGAAATATCTTGTAACAGATGATGATCTATCTAGATAACTAATTCAAAATTCTACGAATTCTTTTCCTTTTATACTAATAATTGTCAGTTTATAAACTAATTTATTCTCCTAAAGATTTGATACATTTTAGCTTTATATAAACACCTTAAAACAGAAGGAATTCTGTAATGATAATAAGGTAGCTGGAAAATTCAAATTGAATTAATATTCATGCAGAATAGGGAGGGGGGGGGGGGGGGATTGTTTTTGAAAATTTTCATGGCATGTATAAAGTAAAGTGGCAATTTTTCTTATCTAATATTAAAAACATAATTTGAAGTTTGTTTATTTTGCAAACTAATGTTATTGTTCTGAGTTGTCATTTTAGCTGTATAAAATTTAAATGATTATCTAATTTGGGTAACAAAATTTCATTTAAAAAATTCGATGCAAACACTTTCAGACTAGGCATTTTGGAAAATTCTTTTAAACATGAAGGCTAATGTACTGCAAAAGTTAAAGATAAAAAGAAATTTTTTTAAAGTGTAAGTATTTATTACTAGTTGTGAAGTATGCTTTATAACTTTTAATGATAATATTTTTAATGTTCAATAGATTAAAGAAGTGCTAATTTGATTCATTTTAATTCAACGCAAACAATGTCATCTTTATATAATTTATAGTTCTCAGGATGGCAAGTATCAAATAAAGGTGTCTGGAATAAAATTATAAATCACTTGCTTCAAACTGAGATACATAATGCAGTAACTAGGAATTATTACCAAAGCTTTAAATGATCTGTGTCTTATAATATTTAAAAAATAATTAAATGTGTGTATATATATATATATTAAAAATTACACACACACACACACACATATATATATATATATTGTCACATCGTGGACATCGGCACTCCTCTTATTTCGACTCAGCCGGTGGAATTGATGAGTTTTCCACATGTGTTGCAGGCACATCAAAAGGAACGCTTATGTGCAAAAGTCGCCAAATAACCTTTCTTTTCTTTTCTTCTTCAGTCAGCACGTATGTTGCCGATCAGCGGCGGCATCCATTAAACTAACAATGAAGTATGTCCCGGGCCCAAATGGATTTCAGGTTTCCTTGAAAGGGTCGGCACGAGCGGAAGTGACCTCCATCGGCCCGGAAGTCCAGGTTGTTCCAGCAATTTGTGGAGTCTTCTGGATTCTTCTAGAAAATCGGAAGAAAAGGATAAAAGGACTCCCCTTCTTTGTCTGGGGGGCTTTTTAGCTGATCGACTGGTGTGAGACCGACAGCGCTGGAGTGCGCCGGGTCTGTGATTAATCTTATGAGAGATTGCACGGGTTTGCTCGGAACAGAGACCGTGGATAAGGATATTTGGCTTGTGTTAGCCAGGGAAATTCTTGTAATAAATGATGTTTTGTAAATATATTAAGGTTTAATAAAACCTTTGTACATATGTAAACAAGTTTCCTTCTCAAATTATTCCGTTTCGTGTTTTAACTTGTTTCACGAAGTTGATAGGCGGTTTGAGTTGGAAAAAATGCGCATCCAGGGTACTGTCGAAACGAGCAGTGTAAGCTCGAACGACTCTAACTTAGAGACAGATAGAGGTTTTCGAACCAGTTTGAGAGATTTGGTCCCCAAATTTGACCCCCTCTCAGGAGATATAACGCTGTTCCTTATGCTTTTCGAAAGACAAGCGGAAAAAACAAAGGTGCCCTCTATCCATTGGGTCAGTCAATTGATCCCGCTATTACCGGTTGAAATATCAGAAATTATTGTGAAGGAACCGGGAGAAAAAGGGGATGATTACCCTCACATAAAATCGCTGTTATTAAAACGGTTCAGACTAGGCACGGGTGCTTTGCGTGCCAAGTTCCTAACCCATCAAAGGAAACCGGGAGCATTGTGGTCCGACCTAGCTTATGAGTTAAAAGGATATTTGGAAAATTGGCTTGAGTCAGTGAACGTTAGCGATTTTGAGGCTTTGAAAGAGCTAATGGTCACGGAACAAATTAAAAAACGCGTCCCGATGGAAATTAGGGAAAAATATGTAGAAGAGTGGGACGAGTTGAAGAATGTAGCTATAATCACGGATAAGTGCGACAAATATGAAAGCGTACACCAAAATGGAAAAAAACAAGAGAAAAGGTTATGGGAAAAAAAACCGGGCCAGGAAAAAACAAAAGGTCAGACTTACGGCAAAAATAAAGACGAGAGTAAATCTAAATCAGAGGTAGGAAATAAAAATGAGGAAACGAGGAACACGAATTGGCGAAAAGAGCAGTCATATGAGAGGAAAAAGGCTTTGACTTGTTATTTTTGCGGGGAAACTGGACATTTCAAGAGTGAGTGCCCGAAATACCAAAAAAATTCAAAGAACGGTGAAGTAATTAACCATGTCGGGACGGAGATAGAACTAAGCAGTTGCTTTAATCCTTACTTGAAAAAGGCGGTAATTAACGGTGTACCCAGACAATATTTGAGGGACACGGGGGCGGAAATTGATCTATGTGATAGGTCATGGGTGACGAATGAGGACCTGATAGGAGAAGTCACTTGGGTAAGACAACCTCTGGACGATAAATGTATTTGTTTGCCTTTGGCTTGGGTTCAAATTGAGAGTGATTTTGGGAGCGTCTGGACAAAAGCGGCGGTCAAACCGAACGGGGTTGACCAGGGTTATTATCTGCTGGGAAATAAGACCGCTGAGTTAATTGAGAAAAAATTAAATAGTGCTCCAATAAATGCGGTTTTTACGCGAAGCCAGGCTAAGAAGGAAACCGAACAAAACCAAAACCTAGTCGAAGCGAGCCAGACAATAGAGGACTCTAAACCGGAAGTTTTTCTAAACGGCCCCTATTCAGAGTCTCCGTTAGTCGAAATAACTCCAGAGGATTTAGCGCGGGAACAAGAGGAATGTCACACGTTAGCTGTCATACGAGAAAAGGTAAAGACAGGTGACTCGGGGGAATTCCCGAGGGAGAATGGTAGACTCGCGCGGGTTACAAAGTCGAAACAGGGGGACTCGGAGGAATTATTAGAAAAAATCTGGCAGTTTGGTCTGGTTAAAATGAATGTAGAAAATAGAAGGACAGCGAGCCTGATTAGATACAGTTGGACAGGGAGGTTACCCAAGGTTGGGAAACTCAGGGCTAATGTACTAAAACGGGAATTACTTCTGGTAGCATTTAGGACGCCGAATTGCGTAAGGCATAGAAAAAAGGCTGGAAGCCAGGGTTTTGTAAAATTTAAGAGGAAATTTAGGGGAAGAAAGTATTCCGTTAAATTCAAAATAAAAACGTGTAAGAAATACTCGGGAAGGCAACCTAGAAATTTCGGAAGACTGAGACAAAACCGAAAATTGAAAATTTTCGCGAGGGCGAAGATTATTGGACTCTGGACATTGGGAGATTCTGGACAGGTTGATTTTAGGAGGCCGAATGAAAGGGTTACCATGAAAATACAGCGTAAGCGAGATGCTTCGAGGAGGATTAATTCCAAAATTAAAGGAATAAAATTGTGTGAAAATGATGAACCGAGTCAGTCATCTCGGGAAATCGAACGTTAAGTTCAGAGAGTTATCTGAATATTATGTATGTACATATTTTTGGTATGAAATGTGAGTTATAATTGTATAAAATTTGGTATTGTTGTAATTGCATAATTTAGAAAATTAAGGTTATTAAATTATAGTGATGAAATGTATTAAATTGGTTGTGAGTGTGAATACCTAGTTAAGAATTGAATGTGTTCTATTGTAATGAAGTGTATTACGTTAGGTATGATGGTAAATTCGTAACCTAAGAATGGAGAAATTAATCCATTGTGATGAAATCTTAGTAATTAATTTATAATTTGTTTGTGCATCCATAAGTAAGTGGACCAATTAATTTTGATTATTTGATTATGGAAATTATTTAAAGATTTGTATTGCGTTTCACAGTGAAAATTAGTTAAGGTTTTTTTTTATTTGTTAGTATTTTAGGTCTAATAGTATGATTGTTTCTGTTCCGTGAATAGAATGTGAGGCGGTTTTGCCTATTGTCATGTCTGGTTCAGGTTGAACGGACAAAGGAAAGTCCAAATGAATTGTGTAAATTCTGGTGGTTGAGTCAGTTGTGAACCAACGACTAAATGGAAAAATTTAAGAAAACTGTGAGTCGTTTGACGAGCAGGTTGTAAGTTATCATTGTGTTGAATTTTTAAGGTGAAGTTTTAAGTACTATTGTTAAAGGTGCTAAGTTGTAAACTGATTATGTGTAAAATGATTGGAATTTTTAGCATGTCAATAAGTGTAAAGTGACTGTATGTTTTTATATAAGTATGGTAGCGGTGTTTTAATCTCATGTTTTAAGAAGTTGTGAGTAGAAGTTATTTCAGTGTATAATTGTGTTTATTCTTTTTGTAACCGCTATAAAATGTTTCTGATGTGTCAACATAATGTGTAGAGACGAAGGTTTGACTGGTAGGCTCTCGAACTGAGTACTAAGAAGGGGTTGGTGTTAGAGTTTCGAGTGCGCGGTAGGTCTGGTATTAAGCCATTAAGATAGGGCTCAAATAAGCCATTGTGTGAAAGACCTCTCCGAAGGATTACCTCGTTTGGACGTACACCTGTGACTTTAGTCTTTTTAAAATATAAAAAGACTTGATGGGAGGAGGAGCTGTCACATCGTGGACATCGGCACTCCTCTTATTTCGACTCAGCCGGTGGAATTGATGAGTTTTCCACATGTGTTGCAGGCACATCAAAAGGAACGCTTATGTGCAAAAGTCGCCAAATAACCTTTCTTTTCTTTTCTTCTTCAGTCAGCACGTATGTTGCCGATCAGCGGCGGCATCCATTAAACTAACAATGAAGTATGTCCCGGGCCCAAATGGATTTCAGGTTTCCTTGAAAGGGTCGGCACGAGCGGAAGTGACCTCCATCGGCCCGGAAGTCCAGGTTGTTCCAGCAATTTGTGGAGTCTTCTGGATTCTTCTAGAAAATCGGAAGAAAAGGATAAAAGGACTCCCCTTCTTTGTCTGGGGGGCTTTTTAGCTGATCGACTGGTGTGAGACCGACAGCGCTGGAGTGCGCCGGGTCTGTGATTAATCTTATGAGAGATTGCACGGGTTTGCTCGGAACAGAGACCGTGGATAAGGATATTTGGCTTGTGTTAGCCAGGGAAATTCTTGTAATAAATGATGTTTTGTAAATATATTAAGGTTTAATAAAACCTTTGTACATATGTAAACAAGTTTCCTTCTCAAATTATTCCGTTTCGTGTTTTAACTTGTTTCACGAAGTTGGTTATGGATCGCTATGGGCCACATTACCATAATATATATATATATATATATAGGCTCAATACACAACTCGCTTTAATTAACTCATTCAAAGAGTTTTTAAACTCACAAAGGCAGGTAAATGTACCCGTTTTCGAAAATGAGTTGTAGGACCCACTTTCCAATGTGGGTTGTTCGACTCACCAAAAGCGAGTTCCACTGTGCAGTGGATTTCAACCCAGCAAAGTGAGTTCACCGACCAACTTTTTTTTCTCTGTACAATGCCGTCCATCCAAGTCGACAGATTTGTTTGAATAACCCTATGACACGAGCAATCATGCTTTTAAACTCTCCCCGCTGCGCATCTCATATGCGCATAGTGGGCTTACCCTTGTCTCATTGTCGTCGAAATTTTAAGCATTTGCATATCTCTTACCAGACTACTTTCCTGCAAGTTTCGTGATAGTAGCTCGATTTCTTCTGGGTGCATATATTTTTTTGCGACAGAGTGTATATACATACATACATACATATATATATATGTATGTTAAAAAAATGTATGCTCCCATATTCTACTTATTTCTTATTGCAAAATTCACTTTTCTAACAACGAACAACCCCTTTCCCTAAACGCAATCTCTGATCAACCTTATTTAAAAACTATATTAACTCTTTACCACATACCGACATCCATTCCAAACACTACAGGGCCCTGCAAAATACGCATGAAAAATTATGATTACCATAAATGGTCATGTAAACCGTTGTTGCCCAATCTTGTTAATTTTAAATTGATATTTATTATACACATAAAATCAAATATGTATAAAATTGTTATTACCCACATCCCTTATCCAATAAAATGCCGGGACACACATACTATGATGAGGTCTAACCAATGAAAACATTTTAAGTCCTGGCCAGAAGAAGATATATCCATTTTATATTTGCTTGACAAGAGGAACCTGGTCTCCTTTCCGGTCTATGCTATTGTCTTGTGAATACACTCTGCTAGCGTGTTGCTTCTCTCTGTAGTCTCTCAATCTTAGCTGTGGCCATGACTGTCTTTCGCTAAGTTCGTCACCATGCAGGAATTTGATTAAAAGTGTTGTACGGACTTTAATTTTTTGTGTTTCTCTCGGCTCATGACGCCTTTCACTTCTGTCTTATCAAAATATCCACACATATATACACAGGGGGTTATCAAAATAAAGGAAGTTCTGCAGACCTTTTTATTAAAAAACAGAAGGCCCACCTTTTGCTTCAAAAGTTGCACGAATTTGACGTAGGAAAGAGTGATATTAGTCCTGCTCATAACGTACTGGAATTTGGCACCATTAATCCTGCAACATATGTTTTAAGTTTCAAGTTATCTTAGAGGGGGAAAACGTGATTGAACCTTTCCCTCCAAATGCTTGTAAAATGTCAAATGACGTTACGGTTATTCGATTAAAAACAAGAACCGATGCACCAAGAAGGAGTTATCTGAATGGGACGAAAATCGGTAGATGTGATGTACATGTACAGAAAAACAAATCATTACAATTTGAGAAAAATGGATGATTTATTCAAGAGAAAGAGCTTCACAAAGTGAAAAAGTCAATAACGCGTTGTTCCCCTCTGGCCCTTATGCAAACAGATATTCGGCTTGGCATTGATTGACAGAAGTGGCGGATGTCCTCCTCCGGGATATCGTGTCAAATTCTGTCCGATTGGCGCGTTAGATCGTCAAAATCCCGAGCTGATTGGAGGGCCCTGCCCATAATGCTCGAAACGTGCTCAATGGGGGGAGATTTCCGGCGACCTTGCTGGCCAAGGTAGCGTTGGGCAAGCCCGAAGACAAGCAGTAGAAACCCTCGCCGTGTGCGGGTGGGCATTCTCTTGCTGAAATGTAAGTCCAGGCCGGCGTTATATGAAGAGCAATACAACGGGGCGTAGAATATCGTCCACGTACCGCTGTGCTGTAAGGGTGCCGCGGATGACAACCAAAGGGGTCCTGGTATGAAATGAAGTGGCACCCCAGACCATCACTCCTGGTTGACGGCCCGTATGGAGGAAGACAGTGAGGTTGGTATCCCATCGCTAACCGGGGAGTCTCCAGACACGCATTCGCTGGTCATCGTGGTTCAGTTCGAAGCGGGACTCATCACTGAAGACAATTCTACTCAAGTCAGTGACATTCCAGATAGAATGTGCCCGACACCACTGCAAGCGGGCTTGTCGGTGTACAGAGGTCAATGGTAGTCGACGCAAGGGGCGCCATGAGCTCAGCCTCCTTTCTCTGAGTCGCCTATGAATGGTCCTTGCGGTCACTGAAGCTTCAGTTGTACGTGCGATGATAAAGAAGAATCTGAGGCTGTGAGTGCCGCTCTGATGATTTATCGGTCCTCACGTTCTGTCGTTTCTCTGGACCGACCGCTTCCTTCTTGACACTGTGTTCGGCTGTGGTTCACCCATTCCTGCCAACATTGTTTAATAGTGTCATTGCTCCTATCCAAATGTCGATCGATTCGCCGATTAGACCAACGGGCTTTTTTGATCCCAACTACACGTCCTCTCTCAAATGCTGACATCTGCGCATATTGTTCGCGCATCTGTATGAGAGGCATAGTTACTGTCTATCTGAGTACACAGAAAGTAATTCGCAAAGAATTTCTGACTATTATTATGACGAATTTAAGACGATTATTATGGAATCGAAATTTCTCCTCTTTAATATTCTGCCAGTTGCGCAGTTAAGATGCGGTGCAGCGTCACAAGTTCATTCATTGGCATTACCTCTTCTAAGAGTGTAGGAACTTGAAACAGTCATTTATTATATACTCGTTACTGCTGGTATTTTACACATCGACGGCGGGATTGGAACTTCTAGTGTCCTGATAGGGTCTATCGGCCTGTGCTTTAAGGACAAATATAAACTATAAGTTAGTTAGTTCTAGATTGCATTTTATAAGAGGGGTTGTACTTTATTTAAAAGAGAATTTAGAATACGTGTTATATTTAATTTAGGAGGACGCGTTTTATCGTTACATATATATACAATTGTGTATAGCATAGGCCCTTACTTTTAATTCACATCTTTAAGTTAAAAAAAATATTTTATTTTGTTACTAATGTCAGTTTTGCGTTGTTTGCATAGTATTTTTAAGGAATTTTAATTTGCCGTGACTTTAATTAAACCGAGCAAGTGGTTTCCACATTGTATCCAAAGGAATGCGGTTTCACTGCATAGTATGGGAAGGAAATACGATGAAAAAGAATGTTTCTGAAGCTTGTTTTAATAAGTCATATGTTTGTTATCAAATTTCTATAGCGAGTAATAAATATCAGTGTTATTAACGATCATTGTTTTTAATGACCGTTAACATTGCTACTTATAATGTTCAGATTTACTATTTATTCCTTCATTTCTTGGAAATTAAATTGTTTTATAAAAAATAAATCCCCATGAACCGATGTTTATTGGTTATTTTATCCGCAGCCTTTTTATTGTTTAGGACTCATTTATACATCAAGTTCCGAATAGCATACTATTTTTTTTCCAAGTGTGTTTCAGGATTACCTGTTTGCTAAGTACATTAAACAACTGCACAGAGAAAAAAATGAACAGAAAAACAATTCCGGATTGAAGAAAGATTTTTCTTTTTTTTCCGTTTTAGTGTTGTGGTTTCTTATTGCGGTTTATAGCTCTCTCGAAATAATGTTTGCGGTTTGGAAAAACTTTCATGGAGTATTTATTCCTAGGACCACGGTAACAAGAATATCTCCCCCTTATTATCCTACTTGCCGCATGTCAATTATTTACCTGACTTCTCTGAAAATTCTATCTTACTCGTCATCTCTCTGTCTCCACCACTGGGCACTGAATGTTATTATGATACTTATTGGGAGAGCAATTGTAGAATTTTTTATCCTATCGGGGTCATTCTGATATAGTGGCATTTTTTAGCGATCTGTGACCTACTGCAGTTCGAAGAAGGGACAGAATTCTCCATGAAAAGATTTCACCTGACATAAGTATTGAAATTCATGCAAATGTTATATAATTTCCACAGTACTGTTACTGTCATATCAATGCTACTACCAATCTTATAAAACTTTAATTTTTTTAAAAAATTTCACACATTTCGTAATGTAATTTCCCTTAACAATGTCATTATATAAAAGTCATTCATTATACATATAAAAAATATTCGAACAATTAAATTTTTTTATTTAGAAGTTCAAAATTCAACCCTTAATTCTCCAATAAAATATGAAGAAAAAGCCTTGGATATATCTCGCCTTTTCCCTGAAGGTAAGAATAATAAAGAAAAATTGAGAACTCATGCCAGTTATAATTCTTTCAGATGCTTTTCTTCTAGATATAATTCAAATTTATAGGTTACCAGTGTAAACATATGAATTTAGACGATCAGATTAAATATATGATCTTTTAATAAAGGGATGAATCTCTAAGTCTGACCAAAAATATATCGTAGAATATCGTCCTGTAATGTGGATTGTGGTTATGTTCGGGTCCCGATGATTTTATAGACTCCAGTCACAGATTTCTTTCCTTTGATATAACTAAATCGATGGATTATTTTTATGTTTTGGGACCAGAATTCATTTTAGAAACAATTTGATAAGTTCCAGTTGCCTATTCGGTCTTTTCGTTTTTTCATTTCTGGAAACTTTTAAGAGCGAAAAATACAGTGTTCAACAGAATTCCCAAAATAAGTGATTTAAGGAAAAACAGCTGATGTACTTTATTAACATATTTTTGGCAAAAAAGTTTTTCATCACATTTTTTTCACGTATAAATGTCAACCTTTATAACTTTATAACCTTGACGGTTCGTTATACCTTAATATTATAAATATTTCGTTCGAAAAAGAATTATGTTAAAATATTTGGAGGCATAAAACTGAATATACTAAAAAGAAATCTTCGGATAAAAAAAAGAAACTATAACATGCAGGAATAAACTTTAAACGATGCTTCTGGTTCAGAATTCTACTTGAAAAATCTGAACATCATTTTACAAATAAATAGACAGTATACATGTTATGGAAAAATAAAAAAATTTAAGTAAACATTAACAGAAATTGCTAGATACGATTACTAAATACGTTGCTTACCAAGAACTTCCAAGAACGTAAGTCATCGCTACATTGAGAAGAAATGCTACTCTCCCTAGCTCTTGTCACAGGTAATTCTCAAATGAAGGAGTAAGAATTTTGGAGTTTGTTATTTTCCCGCATGTGACGATAGAAGAGCTTCGTTAAATAGTTGGCCGGATCGACAGTTCATCCTAGAAGCATTTTCCTCTTTGTTAGTACTTTATGCCCATCTCAAGAGGTCATTCGAGAAACTTTTATGCACTTTTATGGATATTTATTTTTTTTATTACGCCCCCTGGCCGGAACAACTGCAGACCAGGTACATAAATGGCAGAGAGCAGAAGAATGTGGCTCCTGTTTATAATGGTACCATTAGGGTCGGTGTACGACTTCTCCAGGTACCACCACAATTTTGACCGACCACCCTCCAGGGGCGACTTCTAGGGTGCTCGTACCTTCTTCCACCCTCACTGACTTTTTAGAGGGAATTTCCGGTCTACAGATTTAACGGGCCCACATCCTGTATAGACACGAAGGTATTTAATGCCGTTTGTCAGGATTCGAACCGAGCACTCCCAATCCAAAGTTCCACGTGTTACCACTATGCTACCTCCGGCCCGCTTTTATTTTATTAGTTTAGAACCTTTATGTCTCCCTTTGAGAGTGGTACAATGTGAGGTTTATCATCAACATGGCACTGTACTTCAAGGGCTAAAATATTGGTCCAGGATACAGAAGAAGGTGGATATGGTTCCTACATGGCCACAGATCATTTTAAGGAAGGAAAAAATGTTTGCAGGGGCACCATGAGGGGAAGATTTAAACGTCACAAATCATCTCAAACAATATAAACCCTTTATATATATTTATAGAAAAAGAACGTCCCAAATTTGAATATTGGTCAAAACTTATTATAAAAAATGTTATTTCGTTTTAAGTGAGTTGATACATTGTTGCTTAGATTTGGTTTCTAATGTGGTACAACAAATTCGTGACACTGGGAAGCAAAAACTGCGTTAGATATGTCTAAACTGGGTGAACTTACACATATCAGTGTCACGTCTCTCGCATATTCCCACAGCAGTCATGAAACAGTTTCTTCCTCTTTATGGACCATGCAGCGCAACATTTTCAGCTAGTCCATAAACGAGGGAAACAGTTTTTCTGTATGTGGCAGCGCACGGAAGAGAATCTCATCTTATAAATACCATATTTTACATTTTCCACCCCCTTCTTTCACGACTTAAGAATAAGATGTTTTTTCTCCAACACCGGAGAGTATTGGGGTAGGAGAACAGCCCCCCCCCCAAAAAAAAAAACAACAACAACAACAAACAAAACATCATGCATATTCCTTTCATCGTGATGCTGCTGATTTTGCGTGTGAAGGTTTTTTGCTACCTACTTCCGAACAGTCCATCGGTGCTCTTTCCGAGGTCAAGCGCCACTGTATCGACGCCACCGCACCTGCTATACGTGAGCCAATGTTGCCTGCCAGGAGTGAGAATCGTACTCATGACCTCTGGACTTCTAAGCAAGCGTACTGTTCATCAGACCATACAGGAAATGAAAGGGAATATCACGAATACAGATATTTCACTCAGGACTTGTTGCTAGGGGTAAGAAGTTGCCTTTAAAAGTAACCACTTGAACTGTTGAGTAATGAAAAAGTTAAAATATAGTGTTATTTTCAAATTTATGCCAACATAAGTATATTCTTTATATTTTAATGTCCTTACTTGACGTTAGTTAGAAAATCATCAGCATTTTAATGTCTTAGCAAAGACTAGGAAGTTTCGAAAATAATTTTGTTTATTTACGACTCGAATGCACCAGGTGGGGCCCGACATAACAACATCGCCTTCTGAATGAGTATCCCCTAGCACAGGGCAGACCACAGCAGGCGACCACCCAGGCACCCCTACCCCACCGGAAAAGCTGAGGGGACCAGGAGCCCGGAAGGGAGCCAAAACGAGGCAATAAAGGCTCCGTCAATTTGGAATAAGTAAAATTTGGAAATTAAGAGTTCAAATCCAAGAGGCGAATTAAAATAGCCAATTAGTAAGGGTGGCGCTACAACGCGAAACTAGTTTATTTAAGGTGCCACCCATCAATTAGTCCTTCTATAATAATAAATTAGCTGTGGATGATCATAGGTTGAAAGACTACTTGTAGCTGTTACGTGGCACATGCATGAGTTTCCTAGCATGGTGTAAAAACAACACAAAAAGCTTGCAACGACTTGTCTCACACATTTTCTTCATTTTATCTAAAAAATAACTGGGATCATTCTGGAACTGAATTTGTCCCCCTGAACTTATCTGACACGCGGGCGGATCATTCATCTAAAACAGCCATATTCAACCTTTTTTTTTTCTTTTTTCTCTCGGGCCACATGCGTATGTTTTCTACATTACGCGGGCTTCAATATACTAGTACACTATACTTCGTAATATAATAATGTAAAAAATAAAATTCAAAACCTAAATACATTCAAACGTTTATTTTAAAAATTAGTGTAATTTTTTTTTCTGTTCAGACAAACTCTTGACCATTTTAGACTAATTAGGTCTATACTTGCTACATGCTGTTCTTAATTCGTCATCAAGGTAAAAATCAGTAAGCCGATTTCTACGTACAGTAAAACCTCGTTTAAGGGGACAGTGGACTTTCAAAATTGAGAAATTTGTCCAAAAATTCGATTTTTTTTATTTTATTGAATTGTGAAACTACGGAAGAGTAGGAATGTGTTGCAAAAAGAATTTTTAATTTCTTTGATTACTTTCCTCGTTATAGGCATTTGTATTTAATTTAGATATTATGTGGTTACGAATAGCAATAACTTTAAATGTGTTTTTCTCAAAATCAAAATGTTCATGACATACGAATATTCAAACTGCAGCAGGCGCATTTCTAATTATCATATTGCTTTGGAATTTAAGTTTTATATACTTAACTGTGTATCAAATAAATCTTATTGAAAAAAATTATGCTTCGTAGCTCAGAATTTCTAAATTTTGTACTTGAAAAGATGATTTATAGGTATTTTGCGTAGTAAAAAAGGGTGTTTTCACTATTATTATTTTTTTTCTTTATATTTTTAATGAAGGCTTAAAATAAACAATAAGTTTCATTGTTAGTTCTATAAGGTATCCTGCAAATAAAAATTACCATATTATATGCAAAAGAAATGCGCATGGATCATTTTTAATTAGGCCAATTTTTGATATAATTAATAATTAATAATTCATAAATTATGAATATTTCATCTTTAAATTTTAACCACTTTTACATATCTATGGTAGTAATCACATATTCAAATTTCAAGCAAATCCATTCAAAACAAAAAAAATTAGGTTTGAAGGTCCACTGTCCCCTTAACTGGACTAACTGGGACCATACGCAATCCGGACAATCGAAAATCCGGATAATCTGGGTAATATGGGTAATAAGCAAAACAAAATACTTAACTTACCATTTATTACGATAAAAAACTTATGTTTTGTAATAAAATTACACAGTATTGTTTACAAGACATTAAAAATATAAAAATAAGTTTTCACATCATTTCTTAACAAAGAATTGGTAAGTCTAGTAAAGCTTTCTTAAACTCAATAAAAAGCATTTTTTTACCATAATTTATTGTACAATCTATGCAGGGATCGTACATTGAATCAAACTAAAAAGCGAAAATTTGGCGTATTTGTTATGTTCTTGCTATCGTAGTTAAAAATCATTATCTAATGTGAACATTGAATAAAAATAATGTCTACAAATCTGATCCGGACCAACTGGGCCGGATAGACGAGGTTTTACTGTACGTTCTTCTCACATTTTATTGTGAAATTGGATGATTCACTGAGATACGTTGATGTGAACAACATTAGTCTCTGGTGACTCTTTTTGGTGCAGTTTTGTATTTTTCAAGCACCAATTTCCAAAATTATGTTTACAAAAGTACCTGCCTGATAATGAGTGGGAATGTTTCAGGCCGCATATAACAGTTTAGTGGGCTGCAGCTTGAGTATCCCTGATCTAGAAGGACAAACTATAACCTCTCCTGATAAACTTCACACTCTCCTCTTTCTGAAGTAGGCGGATTGAGTCTGACCCCAGTCTCAACCGCTTATTTTTTCGTTGGGTGTCACTGTAGAAACTGGACTTCTTCCTAGCAATCTTCAGGCCTTCCTTATAAATAATTTTGAATAATCAGGATTGTTTTGAAATTGAACCCACTCCTTCTGCTGGCCGAACTGTTAGGGCCTGTTCACATAGGAGTCCGTTGCGTTGCGTTAAGGAAAAGATGACGTTCAGACGAAAATAAACCAATCATAGGCCTCCAAACGATTAGCAATGAAATTTTTAACGCCTATGATTGGTTTATTTTCGTCTCAATGTCATCTTTTCCTTAACGCAACGCAACGGACTCCTATGTGAACAGGCCCTTATGCTAACCATTACACCACGGAGTAAGGGTATAATTCTCTGCTCAGACGGCAAAATGTTATAAGAAATTTACGTGACAGCAATTCCAAGGTTCAAGATGTCATGAAAAATCAGTAATTTGTTTTACATGAGCAAACGTAGTACCAATGTTTCAGAAATATAGCTGGCTATTACTTACAGTAGTTTCGGTAAATAAAAAATATCGGCGAACGAGAATCCGGAATGTGACAAACTCAATTTTTTTAAGAAAAGTTTCTTAGAACATTTTGCCATCTGAGCACAGAATTTTTCCCTCAATGAATTCCACGAGCTCTTCTTCCACCTGTTTCATATTTTTTTTTGATAGTTTCGTCGCGCAAATCATTTATTTTATACCGACAGTCCCGTACTTGCATTTCAATAAACTTTCTGATTGGCTATGACTCCCCCCCCCCCCCCTCCGAAGATATTTAATTTATTTTCTAAATTTTTTTAGAGAAGATTTATATTCTATACTCGATTCATCTAAATATCTTTACTTATATAAAAGCCTAGATGTAGGTAACCATTCCGGGACGGACCAAGTCGGGAACATCTTAACATTGCGACGTCATTTTCTGAAATTTTTCTTGAAAGATAATACCACAAAAGTTACATATTTTGAGTTACATTTTTTTCCCTTTAAAAAATATGAAAATTTCAAGTGAACACCCTAGCTCAAAACCGTTTAGTTTTTGAAATATCTTCAAATTAAAATATCCATTGAAAAGAATCATTTATTCAATTGAGTCATTCACTTGAATTTCGAATTCATTCTACTCCATGGTTTTTCATATTCCCTTTAAAAAACTACATTTTTAATGTTTAATTTTAATGTTAATTAAATTGCATTTCACTTTGATTATTATTATGTAATTGTTATAAATAATTATTATAAATTATTATAAATACTGCTGTGTGGTGAGTCATTCACTTTTGAAACTCATCAATTCACTGTAACCAATTGCGTGCACTGCATCAAACCAATGCACGAGGTGGATCTCTAAGTTTTTTTGATTTGTGTGGCGAGTCATTAACTTTTGAAACTATTTAGTTTTGTTTTATTTTATTGTTGTTTCCTGCTGTTTAAGTACAGTTTTCAGCAATGCCCGATGAAAATGATGAATCACCTCTTGAACGTAGACGTCGATTAATTAGAAACAGAAAAGCAAGATGGCTTGCTCGCCAGTCACCCGCAACATTGGACCGCATAAGGGAAAAAAATCGCCAGCGTCTTCAAAATCAACGATCTCAGATGAGAGCCGATCAAATAGAAAATGCAGCACAAATAGACCGCGAACATCAACAGAGAGCACTGACTGTTTCTGAAACAGGGAGTGATATTGAATGTCACAGTTGTGGTCCGTTAGAATCTGTCTGCCAATATTATCAGGCACTTCATTTCCCATCTGAAAGATCAAGTGACAGAAAATTTAAAAGCTGTTGTCATAAAAGAAAAGTTCAACTTCCTGCACGTCAAAATTTTCCTTTATTTTTGAAAGATATTATGAGCAACCCAAAATCACCGGATTACAGACATTTTCATGAAAATATACGCTCTTACAATAGTGCTATTTCTTTTGCTTCAATGGGTGCAAAATTAGCAGCAAATGTTCCAGGTCGTGGACCTTACTTCTTTCGGCTGCAAGGACAAGTCTATCATGTCACTTCACATTTACACTCTCAAGAAGGTGAACAAAGGAAATTTGCTCAATTGTACGTTCTAAACACAACGCAGGCTGTTCAAGAGCGCTTAAACATTCCTCAAAATATAAAAAGTGCTTACCTCATATTTTGAGGCAGTTACATCTCATGATGCAGGAAATTAACCCGTTTGCACAAGCTTATAAAATGATGTACGAAATTGAAAAACAGAGTCATGAACAAGCAGAGAGAGATAATCTTACAATGCAAAATGTTCACATGGTATTGCGTAGAGATAGGCACTCAGATCAAAGACGGTACAATTTGCCAACAGCTAACCCAAGTAACACACACCGTTGGCCCAACCGCATATTTTCGTGGCATCGTTGGGGAATGGTTACCGTTGGCCAGAAATTCAGATGGGCCAACTGCAAATGAAAGCGGTTGGGCCAACGGTTGCAAAATATGGTTGGCTCAACTGCAAATGGAAGCGGTTGGGCCAACGGTTACAAAATATAGTTGGTCCAACTGCAAATTAAAGCTGTTGGGCCAACAGTTACAAAATGCATTATTCACTACGACACAAACTGGTTTGGCGAAATGTTTGCACGTGTGGCGAATAAATGAACGGTAAAAAGAAATGGATGTCCGCCATTCCACGTGATTGTAATATTACGAAGAATTCCAGAGTAAGTATATTATTTTATTAGTAATATACTTTTATTTAGTAAACAAAATGATGTACTTGGCTAATTAGTAGCATCAAGTAGTTTTCTAAAATGCGTAGCAAAATGAAGCGTAACTTGGTAAATTTAAGTAATTTACTTTGTTAAACTTCTATAGAAACAGCCAAAGCTTTCCTCAAATAATAAATTTAACTACTGTAATTGTATTTGCTGTTTCTCTATTTTTAGAACACATTAAGTAATCTGTATATTTAGAATCCTTTATAGAATGGTTGTATTTAAACTTTTTGAAATAATGGATCTGTTTATGTTATTTATTTTAAATGGTTGAGTTACTTTAGTTAATTGGATCGTTCAGAAAGTTTTAAATTGAATAGTTGATCAAATTTGGTGTTTACTGATGATTCTTACCTTGTACTTTCAGTAAGATTATTTCTAACTAGAGTATTTATAATAAAAACATTATGGTAAACTTTTATTTATGCTCAAATATCTGTTATTAAAGTTTACCGAACATTTTATATAAGAAGTTGAAACTTTTATTCTAAGTGTATTTAAGTTGTTTATAAGTTTATATCTCACAGTTTACTTCATAAATTTAGAAAACTTACTCTATTAAATCGTCAAATTTATAAAGAAGCGTCAGTTAATCACTAGCTTATGAATACAAGGATAAAATACAATTAGCTGTCTGCTTTGGTGAAATTTCAGTAATTTTTCTCTCCTTACTATCAACTTAGCAATTGTATTTTATTTCAGTTTAAAATAATTGTCTGTCTCAGACTCGAACAGGTATTTGATGTTAAATATTTTGTTTGAAAGTAAAATATCAATACAAAGTATTTATGAAGTATGCAGATCACTCATTAAAATAATTCATTTGTCTTTAACATCTGATTATCTGCTAGTTATTGTAATATTTACATTTTAAGCAATTTTTTGACAATATACTTAATAAAGTTTGTACATAATATTAAAGACTATTTATGAAGTAAGCTGATCACTCATTAAAATAATTCACTTGTCTTTAACATTTGATTAGCTGCTACTTATTATAGTATTTACATTTTTAGCAATATTTTTGACAATATATTTTATAAAGTTTATACATAATATTAAAGACTGTATTTTGACAATCCCATGGTATATGACTTATTTTTCTATTTTTAAGCTGTCTATAAGATCATGTATTCAAGAAACTGGTATGCAGCATGTGATTCATATAGAAAAAGCAAAGGAAATAAGATTATGAATTGTAAATTCTGGAAATTTTTATTTGACTGCCAGTCCTGATCTCCTTAGTACCATAGATGAAAGAATTGGAAGTGTGGTTATCATCTTATGAATGATTGAATCTAGGTAAAAACTTGCTTTGAATTCTTGGCCTATTTGTATAAACTAAAGTCTTGTTCCTCACTCTTTTTTATTTTCCCTTGTTTCCTACTAGTATTATTTGATTCACTTTATTAAATATGTATTTTTAAATCATTATGTTAATGTGTTTTAAATTTTTAGTTATATCTAATTAGTACAGCATTTTATGCAGAAGTTTATGCAGCCTCGTGCTTAGTGAGTATCTAAGCCAGATTTAAACATGTCGCTGAGCATGTACAGAAAGCAATTTTAGATTATAAATTATCGCTAATTAATAGAGATTATGGTTACAAAAACCATATTTGACACATCTATAGATTAAAATCTTTTTTTAAAGACCAAAATGAAATAAATTGATGCAGTAGTTTTCTCTCCCAGACAGCCCAAAGAATCGGTCTGGCTTAGCAACTTAAATATATAGATACTGTGATGTTCAGTAGATAGAAAGGCATTAGTAGGGTTGATATTTTGTACAAACATTTGTAATTTTTTTTTATATTCGTGGAGTTATAAATATTGTCTAACATTATTAAAGTGTTGGTTTTTTTAAAAGATATTGTGCTAATAAAAAGCTTTGTGTTGACAAATATACATTTACAAACTGTTGGGCTTTTGATGCTACAGAATTAATTTGACTTTTACTGAGAAAATATTGTTTACTGTGTGGTTAAGAGAAGGAAAATTTCACCTTAATTTTTTCAATGTTATATTGGTAAAATGTATGTGGAAATTAATCTTATCTATCATATACTACAATATCTTATTTTTCTAATTTTAATTTGGTTCAAATATTTCAAATTATTCTTTAATTTTCTGCTCTGTTAATTTATGAAAATAAACTTTGCTAAATACAGCAAGAAGTTTAAGATGATTAGTTCCTATAATGCAAAGAAATTTCTGCCAATAGCTCTTGATATTTTAATTTTTCATGTCTAAATTTTAAGTAAGTTTTCAGAGAGTTGATATATTCATGTAAATAAATATGTACTAAAATTATGAAAGATCTGTGCAGTGTCTAATTTGTCTCTGATGTTAATTTAGTTTGCATATTTGAAATTGTTCTTTTATTTTGTGCTTTGATAATTTAGCAAATAAATAAACCTTTACTAATACATACCTGAAGTAATAGTTAAGACAAGTTCATGCAACATTAAGAAATGTTTGATTATGAAGTAAATGCTAGGGTTAGATTTCATAATAAGTTAACTTGTTTCTAAAAAATTAAAAAAACTAACTTAATCAGGCATTTTTGTTTGACTGTTTGGTGCATATATAGCTATTTTTCTTTTGACTCATTTACTGTACTAATTTATTTTTCTATTGACAGCTTCTGTCGGACTGGCTCACCAGGGAGAAGTCATAACGGAAAAATTTGTTGAAGACTTAAAAAAGGGATTTTTCCTTTTTTCGAAAGACAGAGAAGGAGGGAGAGATAAAAGAACTGTGTATGTTTGACAATGTAAAATTAAATTTTATTAAATTTTTTGTTAAAATAAAAAAAATTGATGAAAAGTTGTGTTTTATTAAAATTACTATAACATGCCTTATTAAGATGCTGTTTTAAAATATTAAACAAGGTAAGTCCAAAAAATGATATAACAGTTTTATGGAAAGTTTTAAAAAAATCAGACCTGAAGACAAATTGGAAGATAAAGTGTTTATAAATATATATATATATATATATATATATATATATATATATATATATATATATATAATGAAAAAAATATTTATATAAAGGTAATCTTGCAAAAAGTATTTGTCATATTAACTCAGCATGAGTGTGCAATTTGACACCAGTTGATTATAATGGAAAGGGGTTTATTTAAAAAAAATTTATATATGTACTAAAGTGATTAAAAACAACAGGTAGCATTGATATTATAAATTGTATATATATATATATATATATATATATATATATATATATATATATATATATATAGAGAGAGAGAGAGAGAGAGAGAGAGAGAGTGACATGAGATTTATAATCTCGCTAAGGATATAATCTATAAGATTTATTCTCTTTAAAAAGATATAAAGTGTTTAAAACAAAACACTTTATATAAACAATGTCAAGCAATATGTAAACTGTTAAAAATAACATTAAAATTAAAATGCATTGTTGCTTTTTGTACATTTTAATATTTAACTATGGAAACTTTTTGATTTCATAAAAGAGTGAATTTTGTAGTTTTCAAACTACTTTTTGGGGAAAAGAGTTATGCATTTTCAACCCAGCCAACAACTCTTTGTTCATTGGGCCAATTGTCAAACTATCCTAGGGTCAATAGTTTAACATTTTGCTAATTTTCAGCAGACCGTTTACAAAGAGAATTTTCCTTTTTTAAACAGTATTAAGTTCTAGTATTTAGCCACAAATAATTTATATAAAAATAGTATATCCGAAATTCTTTTTTGAATATATAAAATAGGATATTCAAAAATGCTTTTTTGAATATACTATTTTTATATAAATTATTGGTGGCTAAATACTAGAACTTAATAAACTGTTTAAAAAGGGGAAATCCTCTTTGTAAACGATCTGCTGAAAAATAGCAAAATGTCAAAACTATTGACCCTTGGATAGTTTGACCATTGGCCTGATGAACAAAGAGTTGCTGGCTGGTTTGAAAAATGCATAATAGCCCCAAATAAATTTAATGTAGTCTTACCTATAAAGTTGACTGTTGGGCCAACTGAATGCCTACTGTTGACAACCTCGTGCCAACGGCCAAATCATTTCAATCCAACCGTTGGGCCAACAGAACGCCAACCGTTTCCCTACAAATCCAACCGTTGGGCCAACAGAACGTCAACGGCCAAATCCTGTAAATCCAATGGTTGGGCCAACTGAATGCCAACCGTTGGGCCAACTGAATGCCAACGATTGGGCCAACTGAACGCAAACTGTTGGGCCAACTGAACGCCAACCGTTGGGCCAACCTCGCGCCAACGGCCAAAAACCACCGTTGGCCAACCATGCCCGAAAGTGGTTGGCCAACGACTTGCCAACGGTTTTGTGTTACTTGGGAATGAAGTAGCCATGGTATTCCAAAATGAGGATGGAGAACCGCCATTTGAAACAGATATCAGAATTTATCCTCGCACTCCTGAGTACAGCACTAATAGTTTCATTCATTTGAATATTTTGAGTGCAAACATGGATCCCATGACATATGCAATATTTTATCCACGAGGTGAAGCTGGCTGGCAACCAAATTTGGTGCTTGGTCGATATCCTGGATCTGTTGATGGTTCACGAAACAATGTGTCAATGCTTCAGTATAAAGTGGCAGAAACTGCTATTCGGTATGGTGTATTCAATCCCATTTTGTATGGCGGACCACTTACTCAACAGTGGGTTATTGACTCATACCTCCAAGTTGAGGCAAACAATCTAAATTTTGTCAGACAGCAACAATCAAAATTACGATCTGAACAGTATGCTGGACTTATGGATTATGTTTGTCAGGAAGCATCAAATGCAAATTTACCTGCTGGAAGAGCTGTTATACTGCCATCTTCCTTTCAAGGCTCCCCTCGAAATATGCGTGAAAGGTATCATGATGCGATGGCAATTGTCACAAAATTTGGTAAACCAGACATTTTTTGTACTTTTACATGCAATCCCAAGTATCCTGAAATTTTGAATAACTTGCCTGATGGACAGACATCATCTGACAGACCAGATTTAGTAGCTCGCGTATTTCATATCAAATTATGTGCACTTTTAGATGATATCACAAAAGGGGAGCTGTTTGGAAAGTGTGTTTCTTATGTTTACACTATTGAGTTTCAAAAACGTGGACTACCCCATTGCCATTTTCTTTTGATCCTTGAACAGGAATTCAAATTCCATGATGCTTCGCAGATTGATAGAGTCATAGTGGCAGAACTTTCGGTTCATCATCCTCGATTACATGAAATTGTTTCAAGGACAATGATACATGGTCCATGTGGAACTTTTAACCCAAATTCACCTTGCATGGAAAATGGTAACTGTAAGAAGAATTTTCCAAAGACACTCCAGCCTATAACTCAAGTCAATGTTGACGGCTATCCATTCTATCAACGCCGTGAAGGTGACAGCGTAATTATAAATGGAGTACCTGTTGACAATCGTTGGGTGGTGCCATACAATCCTATACTCTCGCTTAAATACGATTCTCTCATTAACATAGAAGCTTGCACCAGTATCAAATCTGTCAAATATATTTACAAGTATATATATAAAGGTTATGATTCTGCCAATGTTGTCATTCATGAAAACAACAATCGGCACGAATTTCTCCATGATGAAATTTCAAATCATGTGAATGCCAGATATGTTAGTGCACCTGAGGCAATGTGGCGTCTCCTGGAATTCAAAATGCATGATAAATATCATTCTATAATTAGACTTGCCATTCATTTGCCACTTCAACAAATGGTTTATTTTCAACAAGGTATGGAAAATGCAGCACTTAATCAAAATCGTGACACAACTCTCACGGCTTGGTTTAAGTTAAATTTTTCTGATGTAAATGCAAGGCAATATATATATGCAGAAATACCTCTTCATTATGTATTCGAGAAAGGTGCTTGGAAAAAGCGACAACGAGGGGGAAATAAAATTTTGGCTCGAATGTTTTCAGTTTCACCAAAAGACATTGAGAGTTACTGCCTTCGTCTACTTTTGCTCAAAATTTCAGGAGCAACTAGCTTTGAGAATTTGCGAACCTTTGAGGGTATCATCTTACCTACATTCCTTGAAGCAGCCCGTCAAAGGCAACTTTTAGCAGATGATCAGGAGTGGGTCAGATGTTTATCAGAAGCTTGCGTTTTTCAAATGCCTGCACAGCTCAGGCAAGTATTCATGTTTATTTGCCTTTTTTGCAACCCATCAAATCCTCTCGAATTGTGGAAAAATTTTAAGGATTCTTTGTGTGAGGATTTTAGGAGGAAATTCAATGATTTTGTTGCGCAACAACATGCTTTACACAATATTCAAACAATATTCAAGAGCCATGGTGTTAGTTTAAGCACATTTAATTTGCCAGCTCCCAGTCCACTGAATTATGAAGATCAAGTTTCAGTTTTTAACCATGTCAGTGAAGCCTCTGATACTGTTGAAAAATTCCATCTTTTAACTTGCAGCAAAAAGAAGCTTTTAAAAAAATCATAGAAGCAATTGACATTGAGCAAATAACTCCAAGATGTTTCTACCTGGATGGCCCAGGTGGATCAGATAAGACTATTTATATAATACTCTTTTGGCTTTTATACGTGGACGTGCTGAAATTGTTCTTCCTTATGCCACAACTGGCATTGCTGCCGTTTTGTTAAAAGGAGGAAGGACTGTTCATAGTGGCTTCAAATTGCCAGTGCCAGTATTGGAAACTTCGATATCTTCAATGCTTGTGATATCAGATGAGGAAGCAACTATCCGTGAAGCAAAGCTTATCCTTATTGATGAGTCCACAATGATGTCAATCCTTGCTTTGCGTTGCATAGATGCTCTGTTAAGAGAGATAATGGGAAATGAAAATCCATTTGGAAATAAAGTTATGTTGTTGGGAGGAGACTTTCGCCAAACATTACCGGTTGTTGCGCGAGGAACAAGAACTCATATAATTGAAGTTTGCTTAAAATCAAGTCCACTTTGGGAATATTTTCTTCACTTGAAACTCTCACAAAATATGCGTTCTGAAGGGCAAAATAAATTCAACCAATGGCTTCTAGATGTTGGTGAAGTAAAAACTTCAGCTATTCCAAATTTACCATGTAATATGATACAAATTCCAACTAACATGTTATGTACAGGTTCAATTGTTACAGCTGTTTATGGTAATGAAATTGATATGAACAACGTTCAAGAACTTTCCTCTAAAATTATTTTGACAACTACAAACAAGGATGCCATGAAATTAAATAATGAAGTTTTGAATCTTCTTCCTGGAGCATCATCATCAGAATATTATAGTGCAGATTCATTCGAGTCTGATTCTTTAGAAGGTGAGACAAACTTTTCTCAGGAATTTTTACATGAACAAACTCCCTCTGGAATGCCTCCTCACAAATTAATATTCAAAGTTGGTGCTATAGTGATGCTTCTTAGAAACATGAATCCTAAAAATGGTTTGTGCAATGGCACCAGGTTAATTATTCGAAGCTTACATCGACATTTCCTTGATTGTGAGATCTTGACTGGAGCTAATCAAAAAGATAGAGTCTTTATTCCAAGAATTGACCTTACACCAAGTGATTCCATTCTGCCATTTAAACGTTTTCGAAGGCAGTTTCAATAATCATTGCTTTTGCAATGACTATGAACAAGGCGCAGGGACAAACATTCGAACAGCCAGTTTTTTCGCATGGTCAACTTTATGTTGGACTCTGACGATGCAAAGATTAAAGTAAAATAAAAGTATCTGTACGTAAAACAAATCTGCAAGGTCAACTTTTGTCTGATCGTAGAGTGTTTACAAAAAATATAGTTTTTCCAGAGGTTCTTTTCTAGAAAAAAAATCATAGCCCCATCATTTGCATGAGTAAAATAAAAGTATCCGTCCGCAAAACAAATCTGCAAGGTCAACTTTTGTTTGATCGTAGAGTGTTTACAAAAAATATAGTTTTTCCAGAGGTTCTTTTCTAGAAAAAAATACATATCCCCATCATTTGTATGAGTAAAATAAACGTATCCGTCCGTAAAACAAATCTGCAAGGCCAACTTTTGTCTGATCGTAGAGTGTTTACAAAAAATATAGCTGTTTCAAAATATGCTGTTTGTTTGTATGATATCTTATTACAATGAAACACAGATCAAATTTCCGTCATTTTTGACGGGGGTTGTATACTCCTTTTAATATAACTTCTACATATTTAAAAATTTATTTATCAGTTTTATCTTAATTTTTACACAAACATTATATTTCCACTTTCTTCTTAAAAATATTTTTTTAAAAAATCATGATTTTTGCAGAAAAATAGAGATTTTTGAAAAATTTAAAAAGATGCATTGCTGTGTTATTTAATTGGCTAACATTTGTATTTTATTTTCTGTGTTACTTAATTGGCTAACTTTTTGTATTATATTTTTCTGGAACCTATATAGCATTATGTACCTGTATTCATCGTAGTATATGTTTAAAATCTTTCTTTATTATATTCAAAAATAGAATCTTCATGCTTTTTTTTTGTTCGTTTGTATGAACTCTTATGAGAAGGAAACGCTGATCATATTTAATTGGCTAACTTTTTGTATTTTATTTTGTGTTACTTAATTGGCTAACTTTTTGTATTATATTTTTCTGGAACCTATATAGCATTATGTACATGTATTCATCGTAGTATATGTTTAAAATCATTCTTTATTATATTCACAAATAGAATCTTCATGCTTTTTTTTTGTTTGTTTGTATGAACTCTTATGAGAAGGAAACGCTGATCAAATTTAATTGGCTAACTTTTTGTATTTTTATTTTCTGCGTTATTTAATTGGCTAACTTTTTGTATTATATTTTTCTAGAGCTTATATAGCATTATGTACCTGTATTCATCGTAGTATATGTTTAAAATCTTTCTTCATTACATTCAAAAATAGAATCTTCATTTTTTTTTTTTTTTTTTTTTTTTTTGTTTTTTTTTTTTTTTTTGTTTGTTTGTATGAACTCTTATGAGAAGGAAACGCTGATCAACATTCCGTCATTTTTAATGGGGGTTGTATACTCCTTTTAATATAGCTTCTACATATTTAAAAATGTATTTATCAGTTTTATCTTAATTTTTACATAAATATGTATATTTCCACTTTCTTAAAAATATTTTTAAAAAAAATCATGATTTTTGCAGAAAAATAGAGATTTTTGAAAAATTAAAGATGCATTGCTGTGTTATTTAATTGGCTAACTTTTTGTATTATATTTTTCTGGAACCTATATAGCATTATGTACCTGTATTCATCTTAGTATATGTTTAAAATCTTTCTTCATTATATTCAAAAATAGAATCTTCATGTTTTTTTTTGTTTGTTTGTTTGTTTGAACTCTTATGAGAAGGAAACGCTGATCATATTTAATTGGCTAACTTTTTGTATTATATTTTTCTTGAACCTACATAGCATTATGTACCTGTATTCTTCGTAGTATATGTTTAAAATCTTTCTTCATTACATTCAAAAATAGAATCTTCATGCATTTTTTTTTGTTTGTATGAACTCTAATGAGAAGGAAACGCTGATCAACACTCCGTCATTTTTGACGGGGGTTATATACTCCTTTTAATATAACTTCTACATATTTAAAAATTTATTTATCAGCATTATCTTAATTTTTACATAAACATGTATATTTCCACTTTCTTCTTAAACATATTTTTTAAAAAATTCATGATTTTTGCAGAAAAATAGAGATTTTTGAAAAATTGAAGATGCATTGCTGTGTTATTTAATTGGCTAACATTTTGTATTGTATTTTTCTGGAACCTATATAGCATTATGTACCTGTATTCTTCGTAGTATATGTTTAAAATCTTTCTTCATTATATTCAAAAATAGAATCTTAATGCTTTTTTGTTTGTTTGTTTGTATGAACTTTAATGAGAAGGAAATTCTGATCAACACTCCGTCATTTTTGACGGGGGTTATATACTCCTTTTAATATAACTTCTACATATTTAAAAATTTATTTATCAGCATTATCTTAATTTTTACATAAACATGTATATTTCCACTTTCTTCTTAAAAATATTTTTAAAAAAATTCATGATTTTTGCAGAAAAATAGAGATTCTTGAAAAATTGAAGATGCATTGCTGTGTTATTTAATTGGCTAACTTTTTGTATTGTATTTTTCTGGAACCTATATAGCATTATGTACCTGTATTCTTCGTAGTATATGTTTAAAATCTTTCTTCATTATATTCAAAAATAGAATCTTAATGCTTTTTTGTTTATTTGTTTGTATGAACTTTAATGAGAAGGAAACACTGATCAACATTCCGTCATTTTTGACGGGGGTTATATACTAGTGATTATAAATATTTTCATCAGAGGATGGTCAAAACATCTGCTATTATAAAAGAATATATCACTAAAAATTACATTTCTGCATATTAAGCAGTTTAAATTATGATAATTATATGTTTTGAAAAAATCATGCTGAATTTTTTTTAAATCATATAATTATCAAATTCCCTTTTAAATTTTTATTGTTTACATATTTATATATTTATTGTTTATTATTTTATTGTTTATACTGGTAATATTTGCATGAAAAGGCTTTGTGTAGCCAAAGAGGACTAAAGAGATGTAAAAACAGCCAACCAAACAATCATGAAGAGAAAAGCCCAAACTCTAATTGAAATCTCCTGATTTCGAGTATTGCAGCTGCGAGGAAAATCCCAAAAAATTTCATGACAACAGGTGCTGTTTCAATAATGAATACTTTTTCGATACAGTACAGACTTAAGGAGAGTGGTCACTTTTAAGTACCTTTAAAAGTATCTTTTATAGTCCTATGTTCGATTGTATGTACTACTCATGATTTTTGCTTGATTTACATGAATTTTTTTGAGTAACTGCCAAACATACTGTTTATTTTATATATATATATATATATATATATATATATATATATACAGAGGCTGTTCGCACATTTTATTAGACGAATTTGGTAAGCGGTAATAAAAAATCGTTTGATGCAAAAGAAATAATTGCCATTGTACTATGTTTTTAAAAGTCAAAATTATCGTCTGCGGCTTGAAAGTTTTGTTTTTATTCAAAATGGCGTTTTTAACAAAGCAGTGGTTCGAAGGCTACATTTATGCTCTTTTTACAAAGAGAAATATGCATACTCCGTTATCCAAAAACGATGTGAGAGTCATGGTTTTGTGATATCTAAAGCGTCGATAGGTAATATCGTCAACAAGAAAGGAAAAAAAACGTCAAATTGGAGCCTCAAGTGGGACAAAAATTCCAAACAAGTATCCAAGGAAAAAACGGACATCTTCGACTATTGCAAAGGTACGTTGTTTAATGTTAAAAGAAAATCCCCCTAGTCAAAAGACAGTTGCAAAATCATTAAAATGCTCGGTGTCCACTGTAAACAAAATGATAAACGTTGATTTAAATCTTAAGAAAGCGAAAAAATGCAATGTGCATCGTCTTCTTCCAAATCATATCGCTGAACGCAGGACACGCTGCAGAATTCTATATGAGAAACACTTATCCAAAGAAAAATGGAAAACAATTGTCACAATAGATGAATCATGGGTGTATTTAAATGATTGCAACAAAAAAAGAGCCATTTATCATCATAAAAGGGGAGAAAAAAAATTAAGTACATGGTTCAAAGAATCGAAAGAAAGTTTTTCTAAGAGATTCATGATTGTTGCTGGTTTTTCTTATAATGGCAAGTTAAAAATAAAGAGAGTGGAAAAAAATGTCAAGATTAACTCGAAATACTATCAGGAACACATTTTATCGCCATTTTTTCTGAATGAAATACCATCGCTTTACCCACAGTGCCATCAATCTGTGAGATTCTATCAGGATAAATCTAGCAGGCACACATCAAAATCCACTGTAAATTTCCTAAACGAAATGGAACAAAAAACTGGTATCAAGACCATATCTCTACTAATTCTCCCTACTAATTCCCTTCACTGATATCCCTACTAAATCTCCCGATGTATCACCTATGGATTTTTGTGCTTTCGGACTTTTAAAATCTGCATTATCCAAACGTCGTCCCAAAACCCTTACAGGACTCTGGAAAGCTGTTCAGGAGGAATGGGATAGAATACCTCTTCTGACACTTCAAAAGGCATTATTATCCTGGAAATTGCGGTGTCGAAAGATAGTTCAGAATAAGGGATGTCAAATAGAACATTTAAAACACAAGAATTTTATGTAATTTAGTTTTGTGAATACAATATACATCATCTAAAAAATGTGTGAACAGCCTCTGTATATATATATATATATACAGTAAAGCCCCGATTATCGGTGGAATTGGGTAGCAAGGGCACCGCGGATAAGAAAAATCGCGGATAACCCGAAAATGTCTAAAAATGAGGTGCAAACACGAAAAAAAATATTTCTACATAAAAACTATGTTTTATTGTACAAAAAACATAATAAAACTTTTAAAATACATTCATATGTACAGCACAGCAGAAACATTTACTCTATGTCTAAATCACTAAAATAAAGAACGGTAAACAAGAAACAATACATACATACAGTATGTACAAAAAGTGTTCAATTACATCAGTTTTAAAAAATCAGTCACTCGTTTTGCTATTTCCTTAACATGATTTTTTCTGCCAGATGTGCATCGTCGTCTTCCACTAAATACTGAAGCAATCCGTCTACGTGCTGCAAAGCAATTTCGCGTGTCATCCGCGTAGGCGCCTCGTCTTCACTTTCATTTTGTACTTCATTCTCGTTCACTCCCATTGCTTTGTTCGTTATCTCTATGTCAGTCAGTCTTTCAAACCCCGAATCACTTACGTCGTATTCCAGCCACTCTTCTATGTTCTCTTCGTCGACATTCTCACCTCCCGGAACGGATGTCACTAGGTCAACAAGTGTAGCAGTCGGCATGATTTCATTCTCTTCTTCACAAATGTTTTGGTTGACATTTGTTTCGACACTCGGAAAGAGTTTTCTCCATCATTTAACAAAGGTTGAGGATTTGAAGTAATCCCATGCAGGCGCAATATTGTAAATGCTATCCAAAATTGTATAATTCTGCGAAATTCTTTGAGATCGAAGCCTTCCTTGATTTTTGATATTAACTATTTTGTCCTGTATGTTCTCTTCATGGTTGCAATGACTCCCTGGTCCATAGGTTGTATCAGCGCAGTAACATTTGGGGGCAAAAACTTTGCGAATATTTGCCCGTCAGAAGATTTAAGCACACTTGCAGTAGGATGTGAAGGCGTGTTGTCAATTAACAAAACAGTCTTCTTTGGCAGATTTTTTGAGTCAAGATGTTTACGTACTTGAGGTACAAATATCTTTTCAAAAACCATTCTTGAAAAATCTGCTGGTTCATCCAACCTTTTTTTGGTTGAAATAATCAACTGGTAAATTTTCTACTTTTGGCTCCTTAAAAGACCCCGGTTTCTTAGATTTACAGATTACAAGAAGCCTAAGTTTGTGCCTGGCAAGTTGCTGCATGGCAAGATTTTAATTATTTCCTTGCTACTTTTGTGACCTGCCGCTTGATGTTCACTTTCAAATGCTAAAGTAAGAGTGGGAAGACACTTCCAAAAAAGCCCTGAATCATCAACGTTATAAATTTGTTCATATGACAGATCCTCAGACAACACAAAATCTTCGAAATCACGTTGAAAATCCTCAGCTGCTTGTTGATCACCACTCAGCTTCTCTCCATGTAAACCAATCTCTCTAACTCCATAACGTTTCTTAAAACGATGTAACCAACCGGACGAAGCATCAAAATTTCCATGCAGGCCTAATAAATCAAAAAAGATTTTCGCTTTAGCGGCAATTGTAGGACCAGACACGGCGGTCCCCTCACTTCGCACCTGAGCTAACCACTCCGCTAATGCCGAGTCAAGTTCATTATAGGTGGATTTCTTCATCGTTTTTTGTTTTTTCATCCCAGAAGCACTTTCAGACACTGATAAAAATCATAATTGGTTTCTTTGAAGTTCGTAATTTTTTTTTTCGTGGCACTCGCACTCGCGGATAATCGGGGCTCTACTGTATATATATATATATATATATATATATATATATATACACTGCTGGCCAACCAAATTGCAACACCAAGAAAGACAAGAGATATCACAACAAAATTCATTTTGTAGATAACATGTTGACCAAGTATCAAATGATTAAATTTATAGACTTCTGTGAAGTGTGGTTCCTGCCAAAATCAGTAGCCAGAGTAGCCGCCATTGTTGGAGATCACCGCTGCCACACGCCTCGGCATTGATTCAAAGAGACTTTGAATGAGATCTTGGGGTACAGAAGACCAAGCAGCTTCCACACGTTGCCAAAGTTGATCTGCTGTGGCGGCTGGGGATGGAATCTGGGTCAATCGTAGAGCAACCATGGACCACATGTTTTCTATCGGCGAAAGATCCGGAGAGCGAAGCGGCCAGGGAAGCAATTCAATCTGGCGATTGACGAAGAACCGTCGGACAATGCGTGCCACGTGTGGTCGCGCATTATCCTGTTGAAATATGGCTGAGGGCAAGCCCTGAAGGTAAGGAAGGACAACTGGCTCCAACACCTCGGAGATGTAGCGCTGGCTGTTTAAAGTACCAGGAATGCGTACTAGAGGTGTGCGAGAGTGATATCCAATACCGCCCCATACCATAATACCCGGTGCAGGACCAGTGTGGCGGTGCATAACGCAGCTGTTCAGCATCCTCTCTTCACGGTGTCTCCAGACTCGAATGTGACCATCGTGGTGTTGCAGACAGAAGCGTGACTCGTCAGTAAAGACAATTTCATTCCATTCTGCCGTCCACATCCTTCTGTCATCGCACCATTGGCGGCGGAGACGTCTGTGGTTCTGCGTCAAGGGTAGACAAAGCAATGGACGTCTTGCGGACAGACCACTCTGCTGTAAACGGCGTCGAATGGTACGCGCAGACACTGGATGATGCGTTACAGACTGCATGCGCTGTGCTATGGTTCGTTATGTGACTGAGCGATCCGTCACTGCCATGCGAACAATTTGCCTGTCATCACGTGAATTGGTGCGCTGAGGTGGATGCGATCGAACACGCCGGTCCGTCGTACCCTCCTGCATCCAACGATCATATATCCGCATTACAGTTGTTTGGTTTCGTCCAACACGACTACCGATTTCCCTGAAAGATAATCCACAATCTCGGTAGGCCACTATCCTTCCTCTGTCAAACTCGGATACTTGATCAAAAGATGATCGCTGTTTTCGACGAGGCATAATTGATCGTTTTTTTGAAAAAACCACAAGAAAAACACAATTGCCGAACTTGAAATCGTCGAAATCTCCAATCCTTAAATAGCGCTTTGAAGTGGCGCCACAGGCGCGTTTGATGTGCGATTGCGCTGAAATTCTAATCATTTGCATATCTCACCTCCGCTAATGCATGTTGTAAATTTCATGTTATTTGCATGTTTCCTTCAGGGTGTTGCATTTACAGTGGCCAGCAGTGTATGAGAAATAACCATACAATTTGAGTAAATGAATTGCAACGAGGAAATACAATAAACAAAAATAAAATAAAAACACAGTAAACAATTTTAAGTAAAAAAAAAAGTTTACTCCCTCATCCTGGTGAGTAGGATTTCATTAGATCGGCAGACGAGGAGGTCAATCTAGGATCCTCGTGGTTACCTACTTTCTCTAACTCGTATCTATCTCTAGGCTTTACTTCGATAACTCTATATGGTCCTAAAAATTTAGGCCTTAGCTTCAAGCCTGTTCCAAATTGCTCTCTTCGGATGACTACTAGATCTCCCTGCTGATACTCAGGGGCCTTCTTGCATTTATTATCATAGGTTCTTTTTATTTTCAGCCTGGATTTCTGAATGTTTCTTTTAGCATCTTGTCGTAATTGGTTTCTTTGCTCTTGAAATTCTTCCACCATCTCTACCATTAGCAGATTTTTTAGGTGAAGGTCCTCCTTATTTCTCATGATGACGCCAGTTAATAGTTCAAATGGAGACCATTTAGTACTTCGGTTGGAGGTGCTGTTTAGAATTCTTTGCAGTGGGTCTACGAATTTGTACCACTTGGTAAGATCGACGATGGACATCTTGGTCAAAGCAGGGATAAGAGTTCGGTGGATTCTTTCCACTTGACCGTTTCCTCGCGGTACGCCAGTGGTGATCTGCAGATGTTGGATGTTCTCTTCGGTACAATAGTCACTAAACACTTTGGAGATGAAAGCAGAACCGCGATCTGTTATTATTCTTTGGGGATTGCCGAAAATCTTTTGTTGCAATTTCAATTTATCCAGGGCATCTTCTGCGGTGGTAGATCTTACGGGATACAGCCAGGTGAACTTCGTGAAGGCGTCGACTATTGTGAGGATATGTTGGTACCTTTTGTTGGTAGAGGGTATAGGACCAATGAAATCTGCGTGATAGGTGCTTAACGGTACATCTTCTTTCGGAATAGGGTATAGGAAACATTTTTCCCGCTCTTTCTGTTGGTTAAAATACACGGTACGCAGTTAACGATCACGTTTTGCACTTGTCTGCTTAAATTAGGTATGAAAAATTCTCGTTTAACTATTTCTTCTGCTTTGCAGCTGCGAAGTGTCCTTTCTCATGAGCTAGCTTGATTAGCTCAGTTTGCATATCTCTTGGTACTACTATTAATTCACGGCCATCTACGTATTTGTATAATATTTCGTTTTTAATGAAGAAATCTGAAGTAGGGTTTGTTTCAATCAGTGATTTAAAATTTTGAGTGTTTTCGTCTCCTTGTTGTGCTCTTTTCAATCTGGCGGTGAGAGTATCGCTTGTAATTATGGCGACGGGGTATCGGCTTAAAGCGTCTACATGTTGCATTCTCTGGCCGGGTCGATGCACAATTTTCCAACAGCACAATTTTCCAACAACCATAATTTTCCAACAGTAGTGCCCATCTCGTTATACGAGTAACTAAATCTTTTTTGTCCATAGTCTTTTGAAAAGCTGAATAGTCCGTTATGATTTTGAAATGTTGCCCTAGAAGGTAGATTCGAAATTTCTTTAAAGCGGTGACAACAGCAAGAACTTCCAGTTCATAGCTACTGTATTTCTCCTCGGCTGGAGTAGTTTTCTGCGACATGTATTGAACAGGGTGTAATTTTCCGTCATCCGCTTCCTGGAGCAAAACAGCGCCATATCCTTGTTGGCTTGAATCGGTGTGTAGTTCGGTCCTTTTCCCCTGCTGAAAAATGCTTAAAACGGGACTTTCAGTTAATAGTTTCTTGAGCTTTTCGAATGCTTCAATTTGGGCTTGTTCGAATACAAATGGATTGTCTTTCCTTGTTAGATCACTCAGAGATTTCGCTATTTTAGAGTACGCGGGAATACATTTTCGAAAGTAGCCGGTTAGTCATAAAAAACTCTGGATCTGCTTGACCGTTGCTGGCACTGGGAACTTCTTGACGGCTATCGTCTTCGCCACTGACGGGCGTATTGTTCCGTTTTCGACGACGTGACCCAAAAATTCGACTTTCCTACTTAGGAATCGACATTTCTCAAACTTAATTTCTAAGCCATACTTCGAGGCAACTTCAAACACTTTCTTTAGTTTTTCTAAACCTTCTTCTTCATCTTTTGCCGAAATTATCAAATCGTCCATGTAAATTACTACAATACCTTTTCGCATTAGTTCTTGAAAAATACTGTACACATATCTTTGGAATACGCTGGGACTAGTGCTTAGGCCGAAAGGTACTTTATTGAACTCGAATTGTCCGTCCGGAACAACGAAGGGGGTGAGATGTTTGCAGTCTTCATTGACATCGACATGGAAAAATCCATTTCTCAAATCTAACGTAGTGTACACCTTGGCTTCTTGGAGTTTATCTAACACGTCTTCTATCAACGGCAATGGAAAACGATTCTTGACCAGTTTCCGATTCAACTTTCTGTAGTCCACACACAATCTAGTGGTGCCATCTTTTTTCTTGACTAGCACATTTGGACTCGCATATTCGGATGAGCTTGGTCTTATAATTCCTTGTTCAAGCCATTCGTCGACTTGCTTGTTGACTGCTTGGTTCTCGGTAAAGGATAAGCGACGTGCAGGCTGGTAAACCGGTATGTCATCTTTCAAAATAATCCTCATGGACACGTTTGTCGTTTCGGTCTTATTTGAATCATAGTTGGGGATCAATTCAAACAGTTCTTTTCTTATTCGTGGATTGCTAACATGTTTGACTTCAATTTCGTCTTCAGTTTTCGCTTCGTATACTTGCGTGTGCATGAACCAAATTTTATCTTCATGTTTAAGGAACTGAACACTTTCTTTGTCGAAGAAGACGGAGGCTTGTTCCAAAATATCTGATCCGATTACTGCCTGAAATTCTAAACACGGCGTAGGTACGATGTGCCACGTGAGGGAATATTCTTTTCCATCCAATTCAATTTTCCGTTGGAACGACCCTTTTGTTTTGACTTCGTACTTCCCTAATCCAGATAACACTACTATGTCTTTCTAGAGTTCTGAGGGTTCGATTATTCCTGCGCACATATCTTCACGAATGAGTGTCGCTGAACTGCCGGTATCGTTGAGAGCTTCAAAAGTCTTGTAACCAAAAGGGTCCTGCTATGAAATGAAATGGCACCCCAAACCATCACTCCTGGTTGTTGGCCCGTATGACAGAAGACAGTCAGGTTGGCATCCCAACGCTGTCCGGGACGTCTCTAGACACGTATTCGCTAGTCATCAGGGCTCAGTTCGAAGCGGGACTCCTCACTGAAGACAATTGTTCTCCAATCAGTGACATTCCAGGTCGAATGTGCCCGATACTACGGCAATTGGGCTTGTCGGTGTACATAGGTCAATGGTAGTCGACGCAAGGGGCGCCATGAGCTCAGCCCTCTTTCTTTGAGCTGCCTATGAATGGTTCTTGTGGTCACTGAAGCACCAGTTGCCCATACATTCGATGATAATGATGAATCTGGGGCTGTGAGTGCCGCTTTAGCGATTGATCGGTCCTCACATTCTGTCGTTTCTCTAGGCCGACCACTTCCTTCTAGACGCTGTGTTCGGCCATGGTTCACCCATTCCTGCCAACATTGTCTAATAGTGCCATCGCTCCTGTCCAAATGTCGAGCGATTCGCCGATTAGACCAACCGGCTTTTTTGAGCCCAACTACACGTTCTCTCTCAAAGGCTTCCATCTGCGCATATTGTTCGCGCACCTGTATGCGAAGCATAGTTACTGTCTACCTGAGTACATGGAACGAAATTCGCAAAGACTTTATGACCTGGAATCGAATTTTCTCCTCTTTAATATGCGCACTTAAGATGTGCTGCAGTGTCACGTGTTCATTCATTGGACGCCAAACTTTAAAATTTGCATTTTCCGTTGAAACCTGTGTTCATGTCAATTTGTGTCAAATTTGCATTACCCCATCTTTGTGCGCCTTTTTTTTTGTCTAAGAGTGTAAGAAAAATGTGCTTATAAATGACGAACATTGTATAAAAACGCAATACAATAGAATGTACTGCAATAAACTTGTTTTATTAAGTGTAATGTACAACATTTACCTTGGAGGTCAGACTTGAAGATCGTGATGGAAGAGAAGGAAAAAGGCTGAACTGAAAATTTCAATCTTATTCGTTGATATTTGACCTTTTCGCCACGCTTTCCTCACTTTCGCTTTTATTACGAGCAACCCTCAAAGAGAACGAGTGAGGCACGGAAGCTGGGCGATTGAAGCATCGTTCACTGTGGTTGTAATGTCCAGATTCCTCTTTCCCAGAATCCGTTGAAGGGGGATAGCTTGCAATCCTAGGACCTACTTAGGTCATCCCATCCCCTAACCCCATGGGACGTTCCAGTGTGGGGGAGGGAAGCTATCTTTCTGCGAGAGAGTTTGGACGCTGTTCGGTTTCGGAGGGCGACTCAACTGTGGGCAGAACGAGCTGCCCCGGGTGATAATTAGGGGCGAATGTTAATCTCTCCGTTTAAAAGACTGGATACTAGTCTTAGAATAATGTGTATACAATTGTATAAATATTGTACATAAAGGTTTTAAATATTATATGCTTCTCGTGTTCTCATTTGATGAGCACGTAACATGGCGTTCGCTGCGCAAACAAGCGGGGGAGTTATCTGAAGCTTGCTCGAAACCCGAATTTTAGCTCTAACTCGAAGAAAAAAATACACTACTCTACAATAATGGACCGGATGCCAGAGGATTTGCATAAAATTCGACTGCGTGCCGGATTCTATGCAAATCCAGTGCTCGCACGTGACCTGTTAAGGTTAAATACGATACGCGAAGTGGTAACATCGTTAGTTCTGTGTGAAATTGTGACAATATGTCGAAACGAAAGGAACTTAGTGACTTTGAAGGGTATGTTATAGTTGGTTGTCACATTAGTGGCAAGTCTATTCGCGCAATTGCTGTAGAATTATCAAGGCCACGGTCAACTCTTGGTGATGTCATGAAGAAATGGAAGACTACGGGGATGGGACACGAACTGCACACGTTGGTCGTCCCCGTAAACTGACCGAACGGGATCGGCGTGTCCTGAAGCGTGAGGTTCGTAAAAACTACAAGAAACCGCTCCAAATCATCAACAGTGAGTTTCAACAGGCAGCAGGGGTTAGAGTGCACCCCAATACTTTGGGGAAAGAACTGCACGCCCTCAATATCCACGGATGTGTTGCCGCACACAAACCAAACACCACCCTATCCAACAAAGCCAGGAGACTCGCTTGGTGTTTTCAACGTCTCAACTGGACTGTGGGCCACTGGAAAACTGTTTTATGGAGCGACGAGTCACGGTACACGCTCTTCCAGTCGGATGGGCGTGCTTGGGTTTGGCGAATGCCAGGCGAACGTCTGTTACCCGATTGCATCGTTCCAACTCTCAAGTTCGGTGGTGGTACACTGGTTTGGGGGTGGTTTTCATGGTATGGCCTGGGACCTTTTCATGTTTTTCATGGTAAGTTGAACGCCGACGCCTTTATGAAAATTTTGGACAATCAGGTTCTTCCTACGCTCTGGCAATTTTATGGAATGGACGAATGTTACTTCCAGGACGACAATGCTCCATGTCATGTTGCAGCCTCTGTCAAGCAGTGGTATCAAGATATGGATGTAAAATGCTTTCTCTGGCTTGCTCAGAGTCTCGACCTACATCCCATAGAACATTTGTGGGACGAGTTATAGCGACGCTTACGGACCAGGGAACGGCGTCCGAAATCTACAGCTGAGCTGGCGGCATTCTTGTAACAGGACTGGACACAAATACCCATAGCTGTGTATCAAAACCTTGTTGAAATTAGGCCCAGAAGGGTTGCTAGTGTAACTGCAGCACGTGGGGGACCATCCCCCTATTAAAGCGTGTATTCTTTCCCTTATACCATCACATCTTGTTGTCCGGGCTATTATTGTAGGGTAATACATACATACACACACACACACACACACACACACACATATATATATATATATATGTGTGTGTGTGTGTGTGTGTGTATTACCCTACAATAATAGCCCGGACAACAAGATGTGATGGTATATATATATATATATATATATATATATATATATATATATATATATATATGTGTGTGTGTGTGTGTGTGTGTGTGTGTGTGGTTTACATCATCTGACTTGTTGACAGTGAAGAATTATCTCATGAATCAGTTTAATTTTTTAAATGAGTTCAGCAAATGTATAACACTTTTATCAGTAGTCGTCAAAAGGGATGAGAGTTGAAGAAGCATGTTTAATGTTTGTCATCATACTTTATAAAAAAGCAGGAAGGTCATCAAGAATCATTTCCGTTTGACCAATTTCTAATAATCTAAGCCATGAGAAAAGCTTTAGAAGGAGTAGGAATAGTGAGTCTGTCATCACACGTTCCCTACGAATTACGTTTTATTAAACAGTATACGGAAAGTTTCAGATGAATAATGCTGACTTCAATGATAACATTTTTCGTTTCATTGCATAATCTGAATATTTTAATTTTTTAAACGAATTTACAGAAGCTAGCAATATAACTTTAGACTTCGTAATAATATTACCCTGAATTCAGAAATTCTGGAAATTCCTGATCACTGATGATTGGACTAATATCTAATCAGAAAGTATAAAACACTTTAATTAATTAATATTACTTTAACTGATTTTTAAATTATTTTAAAATGTTTAGTCTCAGTCAGATACTGATCAGCATTTTAAAATCAAGGCTTCTCTAGTACCAGTTGAACTCTGTCTAACCTGTTGAGATTTAACTGACGTGTTTAATCGGTTTGTGAAGTGGGCACATTATTTACACTTTTTGTGAATCAACGAATTGTGAAATTAAGAACTATAATTGAGGTGAAATTTACTTTGTGATGAAAAATTGTTCAGAAAAAAAGTTTTATTCATCAAATTTTGTCACGAGACAGACTCCAATGAATAAGCTTCTCAATAGTATCAAACTAAAATGGTAATTTTCCAGATTTGTTAATACTCTTCAGAATATTTTTAACGGAGAGAAACTTGGATAAAATCAGAAACTTCAGTTGCTCTACAGTATCTCAGGAAAGACAAGTGGATTTGTCCAACTACATATAAATTTTTGTATCTCACGTTACGTTGATCTCTCAGAAATTATTTAAGCATTACGTAGAAAAGCTCGTAAAATACTTTCAATATCAGTTAAGAATTTATATGTATTCTGATTCAAGATAATATATTATTTTTAATCTATGTAACATCTATTTTTTTAACTGAACGTCAATTTTAAATACTCTGCCACTTAATAAAAATTACATATACATTTTAATTTGCATATTCTTCAAATTTTTTTTAATATCCTTATTGAGGCCCCTTTGAGCCCTTACAGGATCTGTGACTGATAATATTTTTTCTTCAAATAGTATATTCGACGTATTAAACGCCAGACACAGAAACTAAAAGGATGTATAAACTAATCAAATAAACGATCATTTCCCTTACTCCTCTTAAATAATGGAAAATGATGCTTTCTATTTTATAGCGATTTTCCCCCTCAGATATCAGGCATCAATAAGTCCTATGTCTAATGATTAGAAAGTAAGCATTCTGGAAATCCATTCAGCAAGTAACTTCATATTTCGATCGCAGAGCTCCATTTTCGATCTGTGTACGCGGCGCGACCTTTCATTACAATCCCACTCTCAGTGGAATGACCGCTCTAACACACAGACGTTCTCGTATTTCTTTTATTGACTTTACATATTTTTTCTTTCCTGCCTGTCCGACCGCTTTATTCCGTAGCAGTGGCATTTAAGTAAAGACATTTGAGCTTACTTGTGATCTACTGTCATCAAGATGTGTAAAGCTCAGTAAAACCCTTTCACTTGCTAAATCATTAGGTTATTCGGGAGTTTCAACAATAAAGGACGCTTTTACTCATTTCCCCTCAGATTATCCTGAATAGAGCTGATCGATTTCTTGCCTTAATAATTTCATACAAGTATGGCGAAGCTTGTTTTCTGCGAGGACGTTTAAAGGAAATTTTCGTTAAATTGAGAGCATTTATTTTCTATTTAGTTCAAGAAATTTTCACGCTGAAATATCACGCATGTTACAAGGGTAATCATAGATATGGCGAAACACATTTTCAAATAGTTGGGAATTTTTTATAGCATTTTTGCAGATTCATATTCATTTGCTAGTCGATAAGGAAAAGGAATTTAAAACCATGTCCTTCTAGTCTAAACTAAAATTTTCGTTGCTTCATAAGCCGAAAGAAGGGGATAAAGAACTTACGCTCTCTTATATGGTAATTCCATTGAATGAAATTAATTTCCATCGAAAACAATTATTTTTACAGCGAAGAATATTAATGTAATTGAAAACAATTTTTTTGTCCTAAATAAAAATTGAGACAGTACATATTTTTAAATTTCTCTTTAATTGAAATAAATGAGACAGCATAATTTTTTTTATCTGTGTCTACTGTGAGTACCTTTCTACTGTGAGAAAAGAGTAAACTTTTTCTTACGTCTATTTTTCCATTGATTTACCGAAGGAATTTTCTTTTAGAAATAATGTGTTCCTATCACAGTCTAAGATATTCCAATTGTTTTTTCAAGAGAGGGGAAAAGCAAAATACTGAGTAATTAATATCAAAATATTAATTTATTTTATCCACGTTTCTAATCTTTAATTTAATTACAACGTTCATACAGCGTACAACTGCATCAAATCAGCGATCAAAATTGTTAAAGTTTTAACAAAATCTTAGAAATAATTTTACTAAGAGGGGCTTTTTACTTTTGTGGAAGCAAGGGGGCGATCAAAATTGTTAAAGTTTTAACAAAATCTTAGAAATAATTTTACTAAGAGGGGCTTTTTACTTTTGTGGAAGCAAGGGAGAGAAAAAGAATAAATAGTTTTGAACACCACCCTATTTTTTAAAAGCTTAACCTCCAGATTTAGATCTTAAAGCTGATCTCGAGCTTTTAGGCTCTCTTTTTTAAAAAATATTTTATAGGTAGCATTAGCTGAGGAAAGTCAACCGAACTTATGTTAGTTTTTCTTATCATAACACTGAACGTACGAATATAGATTTCTCATTCTTTATATTTGTTAATATTCTTAAAAAAATTAAAATAAGACACATGTGAATCGCAAACTGGCATTAATAAAGTATAAATTCAATAAAAGTTATGCGTTATACGAACTCATCTCAACAAAATAAACATTTTCAATGTTGTTTGTTTGCTTCCTTGATTTTCATCAGTTACTTCAGCACTGTCTAGTAAATCTTACCACTAATTTGTCTTCGTCAACATCCAGTAGACTATATTTCCGCCATCCATCTACATTAAGTCTAGCTGTTTTTATGTTTCCTTTATTCTTTTCTTACCTATGCTTACAGAATAAATATTTTATGAATTCATGTTTTTTCTCTGTGGATGTAGAAAAATACAATTTTACTTAAATATATTAATTTGTGTCGTAAGAAAGACTTTTTACGGAGAGAAATATCATTCGAGTTCATATATAAGTGTAAAGTTTTTCTTTTCATCTTAATCAAATACTACTTAATATTGCTAATGATACATACTAATAAATTTTTTTTAGCCACCATTTTAAGAAAATCTAACAGCATTTCCAATAGAAGTGCAAAATGCTGTTTAATTAACAAAATCACGAGGTACCATTATTGGCTTCTTCCCTACACGTTTGTGATTTTTAAATTTAAGCAATTAAGGAATATTTTTCAACTCAAAAATAAAAGCATTTAATTTTGATCTAATTTATATACATTTTAATTGTGCAAGGGAGGGTTGTTTATCTGAGAAGGACCTCTCTAATTAATTAGCAATGATGCGAAGAATATTGAAAAGTAAATAGCTCTCGTTTAAGATCATCATCCTAATTGGCACGACCGCCCCACGTGGGCCCTGTCCTTGTCTAGAAATTTTCCCCAGACTACCCTCTCACCAGCTTTGGATCTCCAGTTCTTAACCATCATGGCACTAAAGTCCGAATCCAGGCAGTCCCTCCATCTCTTTTTTGGTCTTCCTCTCTGTCTTTCACAGAAGGGGACTGCAGTAAAAACTTTCAGTGGTGCTCTCTCTGAATCCATTCTCAAAAGAGATAACCTGCCCATCTCATTCTGTTCAATTTAACAAATTTCACTACGTCCTCATTTTTAAACAGTTTGTATAGTTCAAAATTGTGTTTCCTTAGCCAAACGCCATTATAAAGGACACCACTAAATTTCACGCCATTATAAAGGACACCACTAAATTTCGATAGCCCCCAAAACTATCCTTTCAAAAATTACCAGAGCCTTCTCTTCCCTTGATGTCAATGGCCATGTCTCAGAGGCATATGTTAGAACTGGTCTTATGGGAATTTTGTATAGCAAGAGCAAGATCTTTGTTTTTCTCATTTAAGATAATAACTGAAACTAGTCATTTAAGATAATAACTAAAAACGTTTGAACCAAACTTATGATTTAGCCCATCAAAGCCGTTGATACTTTTTGGCACAAAAGACTCGAGTATAAGTTTATTAGTGCTTATAAGAACGTAAAAATACTGGAAACAAACCATGAGGAAATTTTTAAAAATGCACGAAACATATGCGACGCTCCTATAAGGAGGGGGTAACTGAAGTAAAAATAAGGCATCTCCAGCTTATCAAGCAGCGATGGGATGAAATTTTGCCCTTATTGTGGGCTGCTCAAACGCATGACATAGCCTACGAGTACGCTAGAGGCAATACAACAGGTAATGAAGATTTCACGAACTGTTCTCTGGTGAAGAGCCCATGGGGAATTCATAACGAGGATGAAGTCTAGGTCCACGGCTGCTGGGTACGATGGAGGCGTTATTTTTGTCCCAGTCATCCTTCCAACGAGGATGAGTCTCATACAATTTTATCATCTTCGAACTAACTAAATTTTGCGTGCAAAATTTAGGTCACTGTAGTGGAAAGATCGATTTCATATACTGTCAATCCCATAAAATATTTTGAGAAATTCAGCTTTGAAGTGTTTATGACATCAGATTATTTGTAGATTATACTATACCATAATAAGGACAAAATCCGGGCGCAGTGACCAAGTTGGCAAGAGCAGCGGGCTAGTGATCTAAAAGTCACTGGTTCGATGCTCGTCGCAGACAAATCCACTGCCGTGTACACTAATGGCGGCTGGTGCACATAAAATTTGTCGTGTCTTCAATGTCCTCCAAGTTCTCAAAATTACCCCTGGAGGTGCGGGGTCAAGTGTTCTGATCTCATCACTTGACTCGGTTCCAAATTACGAGACTGGTCCTTTGGCCAAGTCGGACTCCGACCCTTGTGGTGCCAGTCAAAACAGGAGCCACACCTTCATCGCCCATAGCCTTCGGGACTTGATCTGATGTTGATGTAGGTCAAGTGGCTTAAACAACAACAGGACAAAATCTACGTTCATGACTCTCAGTACGCCTAGATGACGATTTTTACCACAAGTTTGCAAATTTATTCAGAAACCAAAATGTGAGGATTAAGTAATATTTCAACAGCAACGTACTTTAAGAGGTAGTTTTTGCATTTATGTTATAAGCAATCAGTAAAGTAAGGAGAATTATGGAAATCCCCATTGTCACTCACTACAGCTGAAGACAACCCGAGCAATCGCAAATGTGCTTAAACACCTTTGCTAGTGCAGACGCAAAGGTACCGACAAACTTTATTAAAAGTTTGTCAGTAATTGCTCAATAATAGATGGTATCAAAATTAAAGTGCGTAAATATGAAATAAAGCTCATATGATTTATAATATGAGCAAGAATCTATGTTGATTTATAGATAAACTTTTGCTGACAGATACTGGAATTTTTATCGCTAAGAAAAGGTTCTAAAAAATAATAATTTTTGATTTCTTTTATTCTAGTTTCATTCACGTCAGCCATTCCCACAAATATTTTATCGTGAATTATATAGATGAGGCATTTATAGAGATCCTTCAAAAGAATCCTAAATTTGAGCATTACTACCAGAGCTGCAGTTAACGTTTTTTCTAACTCATTATATTTGATCGTTTCCACTTCTCCGCGAAAATTAAAAGGAATCAATGGAGGAATTATGAGATAAGTAAATTCACACAAAATGTCTGAAGGAGATTCACTGGTTTAATAAGGGCAAAATGGTAATAGATCTTTCTATAAAAGTAAAAGGAGCCCATTTCATTACAACCAAAATATTGATTTACAAAGAAATAATTTCAAATTCGCCATCCTTGAGTGGCAGTCGTGACTTCTCCCATTTATATAAAAAATATAAGGTAATGTCCTACACTAATGGTCGCTTTAAAGCTTCCACACAGACGAATTTCTAGACGCAGACGAAAGGAAATAAAACTGAAGAATTGCAAAGATAATTTGTTTGATGATACTCTATTTTTTTACTGCTTGAATAATGCAAAGAAGATGAGAAAATGGCCATTAATGATTTTTTGAGATCCATTTCGGACGGTTTAGTTGATTTATAATCTGAAAGAACAAGTCATTAAATAAAGGCACGAAAGCTGTGAAGTTTGGCCCCAAAGTTGATAAATTTTTAGAACGTATCATTAACTCTTACGGACAAAAGTATATTCAGGAAATAAAGACGCTTGTTGCACCTAACATCATGTATTCAGGTCAGATGCAATAAGGATGTTTTCGATTTTGCTTTAAATACTATGGGAAGATTTCTATGATATTGTCACATTTCAGGGAACCTTGAACTTTTAACAACTGTTTAGATAAAATTTGTGGCCTATTAAAAATGGGAAGTGACATCTTCTTAAAATCGGTTGTAAAAATTCAAATTGTGAACTGGTTTCGAACGTATGAATTTAGCTCTTCATGAGGCAAGGAAGCATTAGGTATGATTTTCTCTATAGACAATTCACAAAGGCGAAGAACATTAAACATTTTTATATAAATAGGGGAAACCACAGAATTTTCTATAACATCATAGACGTTAGCGGTAGTAGCAGAAACATGAAAGAGGTTCGTCTGTCCATATGTCAAAAATTAAGAAATATCTAAACCCATGATTGCTGAACACTCCTGCGAATCTGGAAACAAATTGAAAGGAATAACGCTAAAAATTTTACCATGCTAACTCCGTATTAGTTTTCTAGAAAACTTTGCTATCTATACTTACTACTCAGTTTCAGTCAACGACCTGTCTACTTCAATTTTATCAGCCACCTGGGAAAATATTTGCTCGTAAATGCGTCTCTTAACATTTTCACTTTCCAGCTTTTTTTAACCAGCTGCTTATAATCCTTTATTTTTTAATTCCACTTCGCAGTTCCGTATTTTAGGGTTCTGTTTCTCTTCTTTTCACCCCATATTGCCTTATTTGTTTCTTACGTTTTCGGCATATGTCCCTTTGCAGAGGCTTGAGCGCATCTGCCGCACCCTCTGACAGACGAACCCCTATCATGAATTCGCTTCTGCTACCAACTCCCAAGAAGTTCTCAATTTGAATTTCACAATGAAGTGTGGGGCACACACACACTTAATGCTTAAATGTAAGAAGGGCGCAGTTAAGAAGTTAAAAAAAAATGCAGAACCATGCTTTAGTAAAATCTTAATAGTTGGTTTCGTTTATGAACCACCAAGCTTAAAAGAATAAGTACAAAAAAGAACACATGTTAGGTAGTCAAATCTAGTACTTGTTAAAACATTGCGCGATTATCGAATACTATTTATTTTGGAGAGTTTTTGGACGACCTCATGTCGTTAAATGTACTTCACGCATACCGTATCCTTATTCTTATTTTTTCGAAGGTTGGGCCGTGGCGGTCTTGTGGTACAGCGTGCTGGTTTGTGGTGTGGGGGGTGCTCGGATCGAATCCTGGCCAAGCGCCACTAAAATGCCTCCGTTTGTGTCGTCCCTTCATAGGGGGCAATGCTGGTCCACCTATATGGCGCCCCCTTAATAAAATGGCCAGCAAAACTGCTGTGAATTATAGGCGAAAGTCTTCGCGACAAGTGCCTCCGCATTAAAAAAAAATTCAAAGGAAATAACTCGTTAAATAGAAATTAAGGATGGTTAAAGATATTAAAAATTAGGATGTTTTATCAAATTTAAGAGAAAAATTCTACTTTTCGAGGTATTACTGATGCAGAAGATAAGAAAGTCCAATTTCCCAAAATTTTACTTATTGTAAGATGAAGGGATCAGCTTTTGACTCTGAAATATGTCGGTCAACCTTGAGTCCTTAAATTCTGCCTTTTTTTCTTTCTTTTATTTTTAATCCGGAGGCACTTGTCGTGAGACATTCGCCTTTGTTGTTCACCGCAAGGAGTCATTGGCTACTTCGTTATGAAAGCACCATTTAGGTGAGCCAACATTGCTCCCTATGACGGGACAACATGGTAACGACCAAGCCTTATTCAGGCTTTGAACCCAAACCCACTGCTTGGAGGCTCACGACACTAACCCCTATACCATATGGGCGGCAAAATTCTGCCTCTTTCCCATTTCACTCTTATTTCACTAAGGGATTGCCAAAGTGATATCAGATCATGATGGAAGGTCCAGTTTTAAAGAAAAATTCTACAAGCACACACGCACTCAAAAAATTGATTCATTTGTGATTGCTGTTCCCTATTTTAATATTACCGGAAACGGAATCTGAAACTTTTTAAATTACGAGCCATTTTGGCTGTACATGTTTTTTAAATTGTGATTACTTTTACTTATATGATTTGTTATAGTTGATTCTCGCTTTAGTCAATACCTATCATTACACTTAAAAAAATTCATTGTACCAAAATCAGTCAGTGAAAATTAATTTAAGCTGGAAAATTTCAATCTAATATAATAAAAGCATGTGAAAAAACTAAAGTGAATTATTTAAAGAATAATGAGACATCATTTATTGAAGAATGTGGGTATCCCGTTAAAAATGAGATTATTACTAAAGAGGCAAAATTGATGAAATGGCATAGATTAAGCACACAGAATGTAGCTTAATCATAAAACACTCATGTTTCACCTTTCTTATGAATGCAATAGAAATTAAAAGGAAGTTACAAATGAATTAATTACATAAATGGAACTTACAATAATAAATCCTGTCTTTGAATTGCAAACATGATATAATGTAAATATTGACATATTTAGCATCACATAAACATTCTTAAAATGTATTAGAAAAAATCCGTAATTAAGGGTTTGCTGCAAAAAGGGGTAATTCCAATTTTTCAAGTTTTTGGAAAACCGTAAAAAAAAAAAATTCAAAATTCAAAATTCTAGGTTATGTGAAAATATTCTTATTGATAAATTTCCTTAATTGTTCTTACGTAATAGGACAGTGATTTCACTAATTTATATATGTTCTAGATGACGTGGCACATGTGCGATGGTTAACATCTCTTTCCTGCCACCAAATGGATGTTCTATCTACTTCTAGAAAAAATATTTCGCAAAAGAATACAATCTACTATCATAATATTTTATTTAAAGAAAATTTCAACTGAAAGACAGCATATATTTTGGCTTTACAAACAGAAAATTACATTTTTCAATCGTCACATTCCCCCTCTGTCACATCTGGCTCCTCTAGTACGATGTCTGGTAGTAGTCCATCATAAAACCACATACCATTTTGTGAGACGTATTTGCGGACTAGTTCCATTACATCTTTATATTTTGCAGTTAAGCAATATACAGTTTTACGTTTATTAGAACCAAAAACACCATTGTTGATAAGTGTTGTGTAACCGTCCTGTAAACAAACCACGTCAGTCGTTTGGGGAAAAAAGGAGGCAACTAACGTGTCAGAGAGATTCGTTAGTTCTCTTCAGACTCTTCATTCGTTAGTTCGTTAGGGCCTGTTCACATAGGAGATGACGTTGAGACGAAAATAAACCAATCATAGGCGTTGAAAATTTCATTGCTAATCGTTTGGAGGCATATGATTGGTTTATTTTCGTCTCAACGACATCTTTTCCTTAACGCAACGCAACGGACTCCTATGTGAACAGGCCCTTACTCTATCAGGCTCTTTCAGTAACACGAGAACTAACGATTGGAGATACTTCTTCCTTGCATTAAACGAAAGAGTTTGTTTTTTTAAACCACAAGATAGAACATGTAACTCCAAACTCCCCCAGGATGGAGCTACCGCCATTTTGTAGCAAGCCCTTCAATTCTTATTTGCACAGATTCTTACAAAAAGCATTTTGCTCTTCAAAATTCTCACATATTTTTAGACTTTGCATCTCTTTATTTGTAACACTTTCTTGAGACTATAATCGCCATTAATTAAATCAAACTATTTGGTACCCATCAAAACATGACGGCTGGATGGTGAATAATCGTACAATTCACAAATTATACTCAACACAACATTGTCAAATGTTGAAAATCATAATATTATGAATAGAGATATACACTTTAAAAATTACTATTGAACCGAATAAAAAGAAGCATGGTACAATAATTAAAAAATAAAAATGGCAGAGAGAGAGCTAGAGAGATTCCTCGGAATAAACAAATTAACGTGTTTATGCGGCCTCGTACTTAGTAAGTATGTAAAGTCAGATTTAAACATGTCACTGAGGATGCGCAGTATCAAATTGATATGTTTATGCGGCCTCGCGCTTAGTGAGTATCTAAAGTCAGATTTAAACATCTCACTGAGCATGTGCAGAAAGCAATTTTTTAAATGTAAATTATCGCTAATTAATAGAAATTACGGTTGCAAAAATCAAATTTGACAGATCTATAGATTAAAATCGTTCGTTGAAGACCAAAATGAAGTAAATGGATGCAGTATTTTTCTCTCACGGAATGCCCAAATAATCGGCCTAGCAACTTATATATATAGATGTTTATTTACAGAAATAAACCCTGCGTTGTATAATTTTTTTCGTACTATAGAATTCAAATTATAACTCTAAATGATGTGCGAAACTAGAAAGATGTTGATGAACCTACATTTCCAACAAACATTTATTAATGGACAAAATACGAGAAATTCGTTCATAACACAAAATTTTGATTACAATATTTGGCCGTCTATGGAAAATTTTAAATATCCCTTTTCTTAAAGAAAAAATATTCATCAAATAATTGCGTTTCCGAAGAAAGAAAGACCGGCATTACAACGATACTCTTTTGATATCTACATTTGCAATTAAGGAGGATGATTTTAAAGTAAAAATAGAAAGCAAAGTGTATAGAAATATTTTTTCTTTCCATACTGTATATATCTTACTTTTTATTGGACTTGGTTAGGATTTTCCGGCCAGGTTGCATTAGCAACAACAACATACCTTATACAGCAGGATTGTGAACGGCATTCTTATTAATGCACAAAAACTAAAATCATCGAAACTTAATTATATAAATAACTCATTCTATTCATATGGTATTGAAATATTTGTACAAGTATCCCCTGGGGCTGCTTGGTCTAAATTTAGTGGCAAAGTCGAACTCCGACCTTTGTGGTACCTTGTAACATGAGCTAAAAACTGGAAGCGCTCTCTATAGCCCGGAAAACTTCTTTTGACCTCGATAGAACTTTCGACCCGGGGGGCGGGAGGGGGGGAACTTGTACAATGTTTATACAACACCGTCTCCCTCTTCCTCCAAAACGTCTTTGATAAAAATATTAACACAAGGGGGAAAAATTAGTTTAAAATGGGATTAACCAACACTTTACAACGTAACGCGTCTTTTTTAGATTATATTCGTTTACTACTATTAAACTCCCCATTAAATAACGAACAACCATGGAAATATTTTGAACATTCGCCAGGAAATAGAAATTCAGTAGATAGCGCTTAAAAATAACTTAAGTTCTCTAAAAATTTATTTATTGAACCCATGAGAGATTCTTATTGAAATTAATGTATATCAGGTTCAGAAAGAACTGAGCTTCATTAATCATAGTTGTCTTTGTGTCTATTCTTTACAAATCCGCTAAAATAATTGTTACTTATTTAATCATTAGTTACTGACAAATATTTCAGAGAACGGAAAGAAAACTCCACTGAAAAGTGCACATTTCTCAACATCGTAACATGTATTTACACCCACACCGACGCCAAACCACGCCAAACCACCCACCCACCCACCCAAACAAACAAACAACCAAAAACAAACACACACACACACACACACACACACACATATATATATATATATATATATATATATTTCTGAAGAGCCAAAAAAATGGTACAGGCATGCGTATGCACTAACGGAGATATATAACAAATCAGCGTAACGCGATTCGATCGGCAGTGTCCATATAAGGCAACAGCTGTCTGGCAAAGCTGTTAGATCGGTTCCTGCAGCTACACTAGCAGGTTATCATGATTTATGTGACTTCATAACGCGGCGTTATAGTCGGCGCACGAGAGATAGGACATGGCATCTCCGAATTAGCGATGCAATTTGGATTTTCGCGCACTACCATTTACCGAGTGTACCGTGAATATCAGGTATCTGGAAAAACATCAAATCTCCGACAGAGGTGTGGCCGGAAAAAGACCTTGAATGAATGAGACCGTCGAAGACTGACGAGAATTTTTAAACGAGATAGACGTGCAACACTTCCTGAAATTGCTGCGGATTTCAATGCTGGGGCATCAAAAAGTGATAGCGTGTGAACTGTTCAACGGGCCGTCATTGATATTAGCTTTCGGAGCCACATGCCCACTTGTGTACCGTTGTTGGCTGCGCGGCACAAAGCATTACGCCTCGCCTGGGCCCGCCAACACCTCCAATGGACTGTTGATGACTGGAAACACGTTTCTTCGTATGACGAGTCTCGTTTCCAATTGTATCCGGCGGATGTACGTGTACGGGTATGGAGACAATCTCAGGAATCCATGAAATGTACATGTCAATAGCAGACAGTTCAAGCTGGTGGAGCCTCTGTGATGGTATGGTGCATGTGCAGTTGTAGTGATATGGGACCTCTGATACGTCTAGAGACGACTCTGACAAGTGACGGGTACATGAGCATCCTTTCCGATCGTCTGCACCCATTCATGTCCATTGTGAATTTCGACGGACTTGGACAAATTCAGCAGGACAATGCGACAACCCAGTGGCACCAGGATCACTCTTCTGACTTTAGACACTTCCATTGGCCATTAAATCCCCAGACATGAACACTATTGAGCATATATGGGATGCCTTGCAACGTGCTGTTCAGAAGAGATATCCACCCCTCTCACTCCTATAAACTCCCCGGCAGGATTCATGGTGTTAATTGCTTCCAGGATACCTTCACACATTAGTCGAATCCATACCACGTCTTGTTGCAGAACATCTTCGTGCTCTGGGGGATAATACACGATATTAGGAAGGTGTACCAGTTTTTCTGACTCTTCAGTGCATATACCGGGTGTCCCAAAAATGACCGACGATTTGAAAAATTAATTAAAGAAAAACGGAAGGCGATAGAAATGTAAGGTTTGCTGCATTCTGCTTAGGTAACCAGGGAATTTATTCTCACCAATTTTCAAAATTAGTTACAAAGTTTGTCAACTGGTGGCGCTGCTGACTGGGAAAACTATAAAACAATATTTTCAAAATAACCACCGTTTGCAGCAACAACGTGGCGCAGTCTGAGGTCAAAATTCGTATACGCCCGTGCAAACATTTCAGCTTGAATGTTCTGACAAGCAGCAGAGATGTATTGTTCCAGTTCATCTACAATATGTGGATTGTGATGACACACCTGATCTTTCAAGTACCCCCAAAGAAAAAAATCGCATGGCGTCAAATCTGGCCAATAGAGAGGCCAATCATGCCACTTTGCGTATGCTTCTGGCTTTGAAAAGATTGTTTTATAGTTTTCCCAGTCAGCAGCGCCATCTGTTGACGAACTTTCTAACTAATTTTAAAAATTGGTGAGAATAAATTCCCTGGTTACCTACGCGGAATGCAGCAAACCGTACATTTCTATCACCATCCGTTTTTCTTTAATCGATTTTTCAAACCGTCAGTTATTTTTGGGACACCCGGTATATATATATATATATATATATATATATATATATATATATATATATATATATATAATGTACTCTGTCACAAAAAATATATGCACCCAGAAGGAAACGAGCTACTATCACGAAACTTGTATGTAGTGTATGAGAAGATAGCAAATGATTACAAATTCAGAAGAGCAGACCGTTTTATTAAGAAGATATGGCATGAAAAAGGTTAGAACTCAATAAGTAGTAAACCTACCTCTGGCAGCGATACAAGCCGAAACACAGCGAGGCATCGAATCAATGAGGTCACCTATGACCTCCTGCGGCAGATCATGCCATAATATTTGTAACTGGGCAGCTAATTCACCAGTATTCCGGGAGGACTGCAGTTGTCTTCCAAGCACGTCCTAGACGTGCTCTATTGGCGAGAGTTCTGGTGACCTGGCAGGCCATGGGAGTACGTCATATCCTTGAAGACATTGTTGGGAGAGTCGCGCAGTATGTGGACGAGCGTTGTCTTGCTGATAAATGGCACCTGGGCGTCTTGATACCATAGGCAGTACAACTGGCGTTAAAATCTCGTCCACGTAACTGCGTTCCGTCAAAGAGCGTTGAAGGACGACTAGAGGTGATCGTGTGTCCCAACAAATCGCTCCCCATACTGTCACACCTTGTGTAATCGCCGTATGCTTCTCGACAACAAATGCCGGATCGGACCGGTGGCCTGGCCGCCTCCACACGCGTATGCGCTGGTCTTCAGCATTGAGACTGAATCGGGATTCATCGCTGAAGATCACACGCCTCCAGTCGGTCACACTCCAGTTTGCCCGAGGTCGGCAAAAATCCAGTCGACACTGCCTATGATGTGGGGTCAGTGGTAGGCGTCTTAATGGACGTCGGCTCCTTATACCTGCGTCGGCCAGTCGTCTCCGAAAGGTTTCCGTTGATATCACCGGATGTCTGGAAGGTGGATAAATGGCGTCGAACCGATTCTAGCGACGTTGTTGGTGCGGACGTGTTCGATCTTATGATTGCGTGATCCTCGCACGCATTAGTGTTCCTGGGACGCCCTGATCCTCCGCGAAGGTAGAATATCCCTTCCGTAATCCATTGTTGCGAACACCGAGCAACTACCATTTTGCTCCGACCGAGGTGGTGGCCGATACGCCTGTTCGACCAACCTGCTTCTCTGATGCCTACTATACGCCCCCTCTCAAAGTCCTACAATTGTTCATACTTTCGCCAGTTACGTCTCAGATGCATCTCCAGTCACAATTCCGTCCATCCAAGTCGACAGATTTGTTTGAATAACCCTATGGCACGAGCAATCATGCTTTTAAACTCTCCCCGCTGCGCATCTCATATGCGCGTAGCGCGCTTACCCTTGTCTCATTGGCGTGGAAATTTCAATCATTTGCATATCTCTTACCCTCTGCTAAGTTTCGTGATAGTAGCTCTATTTCTTCTGGGTGCATATATATTTTGTGACAGAGTGTGTGTGTATATATATATATATATATATACACGCCGAATGCCAAAACCAGTTACATCCATAAATATCAAAATCTGAGATTTTAGTCTCTATGGATACTTAAATTCATCTGATATATGTTCAAGTTTAGAAACAGTTCAAACTTAAGCTCAACCCCAAAATAAATGAAGAATAATGACGAAAGCTACAAGACCAGCTATATCCCAAATGGCTACAGTTACAAAATCAGTTGTATCCTTTGACAGTTACAAAATAAGTTACATCCCACAAACAATAATGGCTGCCTTTTAAATGCAGTAGCAAAACAAGTTTAATCCCTCACTAACCTATTAAATGTACTTTAGTTTCAGTACTGGAGTGTTTAATATAGTAATATTAGTTTTAGCTTAATGTAAATACTACAGAAAGTTAATAACGGCGTGTTGTCTGCCATGATCATCAACATATTATGTTTTGAAGCTACAAAATAGACGTCAGTTTCTTCACATGTTTAGCTTGTTGCTTCACATGTTAGCTTGTTGTTGTATAACCTACTGCATGCTTTTCTCGTTATTACTTTTAGTTTTCGTTAATTTTCTACCTTAATATGGTTCCAGATTTGAGTGGCCCAAGTTCAAATAATACCGTACTGTAAACAATGACTTAGATAATGACTTGGAAATGATCATTGAAACTCCAGTTAGAAGGTTCAAAATAGCAGACAGTTCATTTCCAAAAACAGTTATATTCAACCCCACAGGTGCAAAACAAGTTATGTGAGATTCATTTATTTAAATATAATTGTCTATGCTTTCCCTACATTATTCAGGTTGTTACTAGGCAACAACATGAATTTACTACGTTTTTTGACATCAAAACCGTACAATGATTTATTATTTCAACAAAACTAACAATTTTTGTTAAATAACTGATAATCGTTTGAGAGGGATACAGCTAGTTTGGTATACCGCTAAATATATATATATATATATATATATATGAATGGATGGATGTGCATCTTCTCTACAGCGTGGGGTCAATCTGTTTTTTGAACAGAATTTTCGCTTCAAATGACGTTAGCAAACCTCTCTCGCTCTCAAATTTCGTTATATTATATGATTGTTGTTATTAAACGGTAACTTAAATTGTTGTTGTTATTAAACGCCAACGAAAACAGTAGAGATGCTTTTTGGTGCACGAACCCGGAAGAGATTCGAAAATAGAAATTCCCAGAAGAGAGAAAATAAAAAGCACTGTTAGCTTGAAATTTAAAAAAAACTTCAGAAAAGTCTTATTAAACTCCGCATATGTGGTTAAGAACAGAAAACTGATATACTTGTTTACTCTTGATTCCCTTTGTTTGAGATGTTTGAATGGAATTACGAAAATAGATTTCAATGACAGAGAAAACATTTTTATTGTGCTATAAAAGTAACTATAATTGAAAAAAAGACTTGATACATAAACAATTCTTATTGATTTTTAAAAAATAGATACCTTTGTTACTGTAATTTCTACTATTGTTTATTTTTGATGCTTTAAACAAAGTGGTCCAGTTTATTTCTGACTTTAATCATTTCAAGCTTTTCGTCTTAAGCACGAGATTAAAATGTTAAAATACAATATGCTCTGGACACGAACGGAATATATATATATATCCAACAAGTGGATTTCCTTCATCGTATTAGACAATTACTTGACATTAAAAATCCTCACTTGATTGATAGTACAAGTACCTTCAGAAAAACTATTCGTCGTTTTCGCACCTCGTATCTGAGTAAGGTTATTACCGAAATTAGTGGAAACTCAGAATATCAATAATTAGACTCCAGATTTCCAAACTTGGCAAACAGAAATTTTCAAGCCTCAATGATAAAGGTCTAGTGTTTAATATAGATAAATGTATACTTGAGTAGATGAATTAAAGTTTCTAGGGTGTTCGTTTTCGATACCAGGAATAAAACCTGCACCAGAAAAGGTTGATATCCTTGGAATTTACCCAAATCCAGCTACAGTTCGCGTATTTTTCTGTAACCCCACAAGTGAAGCCTATTTGATACGAAAAATGGACTGTGAAACTCCCTGCAGTAATGCTAAGAATTTGTACCGCTTTAGAAGGAGACATTGGTGTATCTCCAGCAGATCTAGTATACGGTTCATACCCCTGCTTGCTTGGAGAAATTTTTTCATTTTTATCCAGTATGAAGTCCTCTGAGCAAGTTCTCCACTCATTGTGAGCCTTTTGGACAGATTCGACCTACACCAACAATGAATGACAACTCAACGTCCATCTTCATTCACGCCACCCTGTTCAGAAGTTCTCATGTCTTAGCTCGCCGCCCTTTTCAACAGACTTAAACCAGTCCATTTGAAGTACTCGAATGCAAGCCGAAGATTCACGTGGATTTCAGTTGACAGGCTAAAACCAGATCATGCGCTACACCAGCCAGCATATTCTAGTGTAAGCTATTGCAGCTTATTCTGAAATCATCCGTAATCTCTCAATCTGGTACGCATGCTCGTTTGAGGTACCCAGTGACATGATGTTGTGGGTTGTTAACTGCTAAAGTTTTACTCTAGTTTCAGCTTAAGTTAATAAAATGTATTTTGTAAATTAGTTCAGTATTCGTACCATCTGATTTGAAATCTTCCAAACTTAGTGGGCTACAGGTCCGTTCAAAGCTTATGGCACTGAAATTGTCGGCGCTCCCATTTAGCATGTTTCACTGGCTCGCATGCCAGATTCGACACTCCATCTGTGATTGACAGCCCATTTAAGTAGTCAGCCAACTCATGTTGCTGTTCACAGAATGGAGAAATATGAGTTCCACGTGTCGGTTAAACATTACTTTCACGTCACACAATAGCGCCCTTTACACGTACGCTCTTTCCAGCATGAAACCACGATCCCGCGCGATTGAGTGTACGTGTGAAGGTGTCGGAGAGGAAGGGAAAGCTGCTTTTGAGCGTACTGCAAGTATTCCCGCACGCAATATCGTACGCTCCAAGCACTCCAAGAGCGTACGTGTAAAGAGCGCTATTACCGCCCTTTACACGTACGCTCTTTTCCGAGTGCTTGGAGCGTGCGCGCAATCCCGTACGCTCCAAGCAGTCGCGAAAGAACGTACGTGTAAAGGGAGCTATTGTTACAATGAGTGGAGCAAAACGGCGGAAAAAAAACGATATACAGTCTTTATACGGCGAGTCTCAACCTTCGAATAAAAGGATTTACAAACGGTTTGTTCATTTTTGCTGCGACAGAATGATTGCAAGTGAAGCGGAACGTTCTGGTCACCCTACTGAGGTCACTATGAAATTATTTTTTAAAATCTACGGTAAAATCTATGATATTGGGATGAAGGATAGAAGAAAAACAGTGCGAGAGAAAAAGCTCGTAAATGATATTTTACATGAACAGTTTGATTTAAGAGCTGTCGGAAAGGTGAGTGTCCTGTTTGCAAACAATCGGTCAAAAACGAGAAAGAATGAACACTTCGAAGCACAATTAGTAGTTCAAGTTCCAAAGGAATCCAGATTAATTTTTGTATCGTTTCTTAGCAGTTGATGACACATGGATACACAACAGTCAGAGCTTAGGGTTGAAGCAATTGAACCTATAACAAAGATACATAAATGGTTCCATCAACAGAAAAGGTTATAGTAGGGCTGAGCCGATCCATCGTTGCATCTGAGGCAAGTTTTAAAAACGGTGTCTTTGTAAACTTTTTAGACGCTCTAAGTAATGAATGTATCACTATTAGAAATAATCTACTTTTAGAATGAATATCTTTTTGGGAAAAATGTGTATTTATTAAAAAAAATTATTTATTTAAAAAACATAAAAATTTTGAAAATGTCAGAAATTTAAAAAATAAACCGAAAAAGGAAATTAGTTGGAATATAGTTCGTTTTATAATAAAAATAATGAATAAATCACTCTTTGAGCTTTTATGGCAGCAAACTGTTTGGTTGCATGGCTATCATTAACTGTTTTAGGTACCGTCTTTTCTGTAGAAATGATTGCCAAAACATTCAATCTCTCTTGAGTTATTATTGTTCGTAGATAATTCTCTAAAATTTTCAGTTTAGAAAAACTGCGCTCAGCTCCTGCTCCATTTATAAGTAGTGTTAGTAGAATTCTTAAAGCTACAATAACGTTTGGAAATATGCATTTAAAATGTACTTCTCGTGATCTCAGATTCATGAATTTATAAAAAAAAATAAGTCGGAATATTCGCTTATATTTTACGACCTGTATTTTTACGAATTTCGTCTTACGGGAGATTAAACTATTAAATTTATTCCTAATTCTTTAAAAATTTCGCATTTTTACTATGTCTCATGTTCGTGCGTCTTTCAATTCGGCACCTGAGGCGGTCGTCTAGCCGCTTTACCCATGAAACCGGCCCTGGTTACATCCATAGTTTTTTGGACACTCATGATATAATATCTATTGATCACTTGGAAAAGGGCAAAACAGTCACCGAAAAGTACTATGTAACTTTACTAGATCGTTTAAAGCATGTTGTTATGCCACTTGACCGACAGCAACATCAGATCATGTCCCGAAAGCTATGGGTGATGAAGATGCGGCTCATGTTTTGGCTAAGACCATAAGGGTCGGAGTCCGAATTGGCCAAAGGACCAGTCCTGTAATTTTAAACCGACTCAAGTGACGAGACCAGAGCACTTGAAAACGCACCTCCAGAGGTAATTTTGAGAACTTGGAGAACATTGCATCCCCGACAGATTTTACGTGCACCAGCAGCCATAATTGTACATGGCAGTGGATTTGTCTGCAACGAGCATCGAACTAGTGACTTTCAGATCACTAGCCCGCTGTCCTTGCCAAATGGAGCACTGCGCCCACGTTTAAAGCATGAAATTAAAAAAACCCACATTAAGCGGAAACAAAGGTTCTTTGCCATAATGACAATGATTCGGCTCTCCCATTTGCTATTGCGGCGGCAAAACTGTTAGCATCACGCTACGAAATTATTCCCCACACCCTGTATTCTGCCAATTTGGATCCATCGGATTCACTACTTGTTCCTAAATTTGAAAAAAATCCTTGCAAGGCAGACATTTTCACGAAAGTGATTAGAGAAATATTCGCTAATTTGGCAAGTCTATCTGTATAGAGTTAGACAAGTCTATCTGTCTAGAGGAGTTAAAAAAGCTTTAAAATCGTCAGATCAAGTGTATCGACCTTAAAGGACATTATGTCGGAAAATAAATAAAAAGCTTTTCAAATCAAAGTTATTATTTCTGAACGCAGTTATCAAGGAAAGATTTCGGACTTATTAACTGTTCGTTGGTAGCTTTGTCCTCTTTCACCTGAAGCGAAACCTTCTCTACAGCTTCTGCGGAAACAGGTTTCCTTCCTCTTCCAGAACGAATGTTAAAAGAAAAAGTTTCTTCAAATTTGGCCACCATTAATCGAAGACCTTTAACAGCCAATGGACCTTTTCTTATCTCCTTCAAGCTACGAAATTTTCGTAGAGCAACTAGTGCTGAATTATCGTTTTGGTAAAACAGTTTTACTAACAAAGCTCGATCTGGTAATCGTAACGATGACATTCTGATTAGCAATAGCAAGCACGCTGAAAACAAATCTCCATGAAAGTATCTAGGTTTTATAACAGCTTCTGCTCTACGTCGACAAAAATTAATTTGCATATTTGTTTCTTCTTCGTTGCTTCAAATTTTTTGTCCGTAAATTAGTTATCGAATAAGTTTCTGATCGAATTTACAATCACTTTAAAGATTGTAAAATTTAATGAGTATGAGTTATTGTGTTAGGGTGACCTATGGATAAAAAAATGGTGAAATCATTAGTAAAGAACCAGCCGCAAATGTGTAATTCATAAAAAAACGCCCTCCGGTTGTGAAATTTTGAACTAATTTTTTTATTCGCTCAAACAAATTCCCATCCCTTCAATATGTCCTACACAAAATTTCATAACTTTCTGAATCATAGTTTCGACTGTAGACAACTTTAAAGTAGAGAAGATTAATTATGGACACCCTGTATATACTGAAGAGTAAAAAAAAAACTGGTACAGGCGTGAGTATACAAATAACGCAGATATGAAAGCAAACAGCGTAACGCGATGCGGTCGGCAGCGCTTAAATATGACAACAATTGTCTTGAGAAGCTCTTATAGAACGGTTCCTGCTGCTACAGTGGCAGGTTATCACGATTTATGTGACTTTGAACGCGGCGTTAAAGTCGGCGCACAAGAGATGAGGCTTAGCATCTCAGGTAGCGATGAAATTTGGATTTTCGTGCACGACCATTTCACGAGTGTACCGTGAATATAAGGTCTCCGGTAAAATATCAAATCTCCGACAGCAGTGCTGCCTTAAAAAGACCTTGAATGAACGGAACCGTCGACAACTGATGAGAATACTTAAGCGAGATAGATGTGCAACACTTCCTCAAATCGCTCCGGATTTCAATACTGGGGCGTCAACAAATGTCAGCGTGCGATATGGGCTTTCAGCCCACTCGTGTACTGTTGTTGACTGCATGGCACAAAGCTTAACGCCTCACCTGGGCCCGCTTGGGCAACCCCTCCATTGGACTGTTGATGACTGGAAACACGTTGCCTGGTCTGACGAGTCTCATTTCTAACTGTATCGGACGGATGGACGTGTACGGGTATGAAGGCAACCTCATGAACCCATGAACCGTACATGTCAATAAGGGACTGTTAAAGCTGGTGGATCCTCTGGGATGCTATGAGGCGTCAGCAGTTGGTGGGATATAGGATCCGTGATACATCTAGAGACGACTCTGATAGGTGACGGGTGCATAAGAATCCCGTCCTATCATCAACACCCATTCATGTCTATTGTGCATTCCGACGGACTTGGACAATTCCAGCAGGGTACTGCAACTCCCTACAGGTCGAGACTTGCTATCAAAAGACTCCAGGATCACTCTTCTGACTTTAGACACTTCCATCGGCCGCCAAAATCCTCAGACATGAACATTATTGAGTATATCTGGGATGCCTTGCAACGTGCTGTTCAGAAGAGATCTCCACCCCCTTCGTACTCCTATGGATTTGTGGACTGCCCTGCAGGATTCTTCGGGAATTGCCTCCAGGATACCTTCAGACATTAGTCGAGTCCATGCCACGTCGTGTTTCCTTAGGTTTCTGCATTAGAAATTTATATATATATATATATATAACTAAGAAAAAGTTATCTTTAACTTTTTCATACACATTATATATATATATATATATATATATATATATATATATATATATATATATATATATGTGTGTGTGTGTGTGTGTGTCAATGGCTATAAAATTGTTATATATACACTTCTTAGCATTTTTCCTCCTTAGATTTTCTCTTTAAAACAAAATATGACTGATTTTTGTGTTTTTGTATTTGTCTGACTTAGACTGTGATAAATTCTTTTGTATTATAACCCTACAGAATCGATTCTCGTTTGGTGAATCGACTATCGTTTGTAAAAATTTGTCATTCCTTTTAAAGGGTTTATTTTCCTTTTCTCTGCCTTCTGGACTTCTTTAAGAGTAATTTTGCCAGTTGCAGTCTATTTACTTTTCAGTTTTACAAGAAAATGAACATTCCTTCTTCGATCGAGATTTTGTGTTCGTTTCAGACATAAGTTAATATGAAGTCTCTGTCCAAAGAATCAAATTATCTAAATTCACACCATTAGATATTTTTATTTCAATTTCTATTTTTATTACTGGCTATTGAGACCAAGTCTTTGATTTCACTTAACACTAAAGTTTTAGCAGTCTTTTAAGACTTATTTAGACTTTCTTAGACTGTATTTATAACAAAGTCAAAATTTGTTGTTGGCTTTAAAAATAGCACTCTATCGCAGAACAACATCTCTTTTATTTTATTTTTTTATTTGACAGTGAGATTTAGTTTTTATTCGTAGGAAGTATTCAATTCTATTTGATTAAAGTAAATTAATAATAGAAAATGAAGCTGTATAGATCTAGTGTTATCTCTCTGAATTCTAGAACATTGCATTAAATGTACTAAATTTTTTTGCATAAAATGATTATCCAAAAATTAATGATCATTGTATAACAAAATGTAAATACATTCCTAACGTACGTCTAACAGCAAAATAAACTATCGATCTCTGCATTGCAGAAATTAATTACTGAAATATACCCAGTCATCTTGTAAATTTGTTGCTAACGGTGTATTCTAAGTTTATAAAGTACGGCAAAGTTTATATTAACGATATTTTCACACCTTCCTTATCTTATAATTCTTCCAAAATTGAAAACTCTGAAAGGACTCTCCTGTGAAAGAATTATGTCGATGGATCCCCTATTTCCTGCTTTTCATTTTTAGACAATACTTTGGCGACTGGAAAAGCATCAAGTTACTATTTATCTTGGAAAAAAATATTTATGAAATAAAAAAACCTAATTTTTTAATAGTTTAGTACTGCAACTGTAATTAAAAAAATTAAGTTGGTGTTTATAAGTATGTAATAGCCTTTTTTCTGTGTAATCGTCAAGAAATTTCTTTGACTCAATTGCCTCATGTTAATATATTTTTGATCAATTTAAATCAATGTTAATATTTTTTCCAAAACGAAAATATTGCGCTTCAGAGTTAATATTTATTGTCAAAAGAGGAAAATTAATGGCAAAAAAATTGTCAGATACTATTGAATCTATCTATAGGTTAACAAAAAATAAGAAACATACATTTGCGATAATATTTTTAATTAGAAACAATGAACTAAACTTTATAAGTCCGTTTCTTGACTTATTCTATGAAGTTTACTTAGAATTTATTATTTCAGTATTTTGTCATCATGTTTGATTGAAGAATGGAAACATTGTTAAAAATTTTGATCCTTTTAGAGTTTTAATTCTGAATTTTCTTCCAGGAAGAAGGGAAAAAAAAAGAAATATTCTAAAACAGTTGTTTTAGCACTTATACGAAAGCGTCGGAATTGTCAGCGTTTACTTTTATAACGTTTACCTAACGGGAAATTCCGATTTAAATTGGACTGTCCATTTTCTGGTGGCTGCACAATGTCAAGCTATAACTAACTTATTTATGTGTGACACATTCATAAAGAATTTTTTACTTTATTTAAAATTATTTTGTTATGAAGTTGAATTAAAACAACTATTTAAGTAATGATGAAAATAAATTGAAATTACTGATAGTGGTGAGTATGAATAAAAAAATAATATTAAACACCGCCAACAGCACTTTTTTTTTCTAACGAGTAGGCGCTTGTGAGGTATTCGCCTTTTGTTATTCACCCCGAAGTCTTACTGGCTACTTTATTATGAGAGTACCATTTAGGTGAGCCAGCATCGCTGTCTATAAGGGGACAACACAGTAACGGCCAAGTCTTACTTGGGATTTGAACCCAAGACAACTTTTTTTATCAAACGCGGTGGCACTTTTGTCGCTAGACATTCGCCTGTATGTACACCGCGAGACTGCTGTCTATTTATTTAAGGGGGCACCGTATAGGTGACCAGCATTACCCCCTACAAGCCGGTCTCTTAATTTTTAGAACCGAGTCAAGTGACGAGACTGGTACATTTGACCCCGCACCTCCAGAGGTAAATTTTGAGAACTTAAAGGACATTGCAGCAACGACAGATTTTTCGTGCACCAGCCGCCTTTAGAGTACACGGCGGGGGATTTGTAAGAGACGAGCATTGAACCAGTGACGTTCAGATCACTGGCTTTGCCAACTGGGCCACCGCGCCCATGAACCCAAGCCAACTGCTGCTTCAAGTCTATGCCGCCCTTCATCAATCGTAGTAGCTGGAGAGCGGTGGCGGCCCAGTATTTCAGCAACCCATGACCAGATGTTTTCAATGGGAGAGAGATCTGGAGAACGTGCTGACCAGAGCAACAGTCGAACACCCTCTGTGTCGAGGTAGGTCAGGACACGACGGGCAATATGCGGTCATGCGTTCGAAATACTAACCACTACACCATGTGGGCGGCACGACAACTTTGTATGTCTGAATAATTATGTTGTCTAGTATACGTCAAAAAAATGCAAAAAATAGCAGGTAGGTTAAAATGCGTAAAATACCCCACTGATAATTCGTTAAGTCGCGCTCATCAGTTCTCGATCTAATAGAATGTTATACAAAAGACCCTAAAATTCCAAAGTAAAAAGAAATTTTGTGCAAACAGGAAAGCTGACCGCTTGAATAAATCGCATTATTTTCAGAAATATTTTTAGAAATCCAGATGAACCACGTGCATCGTCTTGAGTATCTCTTACTCCAAAGAGATATAGATAATTAATCAGAAATGCCAGATACCATAGACGGTTGCCAAAGAAGTAATTCTACGCTAGAGAACAGAGCCAAAACTGACAGACTTTCTTTTTCTAAATTTATATAAAAAATAAGAATTCTGAAATCAGGAATTAGGTGACGAAAGGATGTTCGAAAGTATATTGCTTTGGTTCTACGGCTAAAGAAACCATAAAATTTTACCGAGGTAAGAATATATGCCCTTCATCGGCACTTACAAACTCCTGAGAACACATTGACAAAAAGTAGAATCTAAAATTTGTAAATAAAAGTTATTTTTTTTTCCAGAGCGACAACTGAAGTTTGTAATACAAGATGAGTATATCTAGATCGAGCCAGAAATTATTAAAATGAATCTTGTTGAAATCGTTATGAAATAGCTCCTCGGTGTTTTAAATGCTAATGGTAATACAACAATTTTTTTAGAAAAATTCTAAAAGTAAATTTTATTTTTACTTGGTAAAAGCTTTTCTTTTTAAATAGATATCTTGGTAATAGATATTCTTTTTTCACTCGACTATTCTCTTTTCCCCATTAAAGGTTTTAAAAAGTGTTATTCTCTAAATGTACATAAAAGTCTGAATGAGGATCAAAATTAAACATGCCGATCAAAAACAGTTTAATTTTTTATGTTATTATCATTTAATCGGAATGCTTTATTGAAAAATGTAATTGCCCGATCACTTTAACGAGACACTGTGCTTAACTAAGCGGCAATTATTGAGGAAATTGGGTTTAATATTTGACAGTCTTTCAGTATTATTTTTAAATATTGATGAATAATTGGAACTTTTTCTGCTCGAATTTTCAGTTGTTTCTCTTTGAATTGTAGGAATCAACATAAAGTTAATTACAATCGGATGAATCCATTGGGCCATTCTGTGCTACACATTTCCTTCTCATATAAGTCTTTGCCCAAAGGATGATTTTTTGAACTCCAAAGGAAGGATTTGCCACTCCAAAGGAAGATAGATTAACTGAAAATAGAAAACAAAATGGTATGAATAATTACAGAAAGACGAAAAAAAAACGACACACCAAGAAGGAGTTATCCGAATGGGACGAAAATCGGTAGCTGTGATGTACATGTACAGAAAACAAATAATTACAATTTAAGAAATATTGGGTAATTTATTCAAGAGAAAGAGCTTCACAAAGGGAAAAAGTCAATAACGCGCTGGTCCACCTCTGGCCCTTATGCAAGCAGTTATTATTGATTGACAGAGGTGGCGGATGTCCTCCTGCGGGATATCGTTCCAAATTCTGTCCAATTGACGAGTTAGATCGTCAAAATCCCGAGCTGGCTGAAGGGTCCTGACCATAATGCTCCAAACGTGCTCAATGGAGGAGAGATCCGGCGACCTTGCTGGCCAAGGTCGCTCGGCGAGCCTCGATTCCCACGTTCTGTCGTTTCTCTAGACCAACCACTTCCTTCTTGCGCTGTATTCGGCCATGGTTCAGCCATTCCTACCAACATTGTCTAATAGTGGCACCGCTCCTATCCAAATGTCGAGCAATTCGCCGATTAGACCAACCGGCTTCTTTGAGCCCAACTACACATTCTCTCTCAAATACTGACATCTGCGCATATTGTTCGAGCACCTGTATGCGAGGCATAGTTACAGTCTACCTGTGTACACGGAATGAAATTTGCAAAGAATTTATGACCTAGATTGACATTTTTTCTCTTTAATATCCTGCCGGTTGCGAAGTTAAGATGCGCTGCAGCGTCACATGTTCATTCATTGGCCGCCAAATTTTTAAAATTTTGCATTTTCCGTCGAAACTTGTATGCATATCAATTTGTGTCCAACTTGCATTATCCCTTCTTGGTGCGTCGTTTTTATTGTCTAAGAGTCTACTAATACTTATTTTTCTTATTTCTATGGTAAACGATATCGTTAGAAGTAAGACAGTTTTTTTCCAGGTGTAATTTGTCCAGATGTAATTCAAAACTCTAAAAGTCCGACAGTCGAAGCCTCACTCGCTATTCTTATACACTATCAATATGTAATATAACTATCATAGAATTTGAAATAATGGAACCCGCGATGGTAGAGAAGTGAGTAAAATTTTTAAAAAAAATAAATTAAGTTTATTATGAGTAGAATAATGTGTTTTATTTCTTGCAAGATTGATATTACCATCTGCCTCCAACTTTAAATCTATCTTTCTGTAATAGTCGGCATTTTTAAGCACCGCGAAGATTGTGCGGACTCTCTGAAACATCTTCACGATGTTCTTTATTCCCCAAAATATAAACAGAATCTAATCGATGATGTATAATGCCATTTGTATGGTTCGTGTTAAGAACAACGAGAAATAAAACTTGTTAGTGCAGACTTTTTAATAGTGAATACCGTTTTGATAAGTCAGTTCGCTATTTAAAAACACCCAATGCGTAAAACTATTTCGAGAATCAAAAGTTAAATAGATTTTCGAGAAATAAAATTAAAACACTTCAAGCGAACCCTAAAGATGCAACGGGGCATTGAATGACGTAAAGGGAAGCGGAACTTATTTTTCGAGTTGTATAACAACGTTAAAGAAAAGATTTAAAAGGATTCATCTGTTGAGAAGTAATGGGAAATTTATATAAACCTTTAATTAAGTTTTTAAACTGTAAGAAAGTTAGTGTAAAAGCTTATTGTGGATTTTTAAAATATTAGAGGTAATGAGCTTTTTCGTTAAATATACTTTTATATCTATTATTCTTAAGCGTACACAGTAGTACGCAAATAACTGTCATTCTTCCCTATAGTAAGCACACACACACACACACACACACATATATATATATATACACTGAAAAGCCAAAACATTATAACCTAATAATGCGCTGGCCCACCTTTGGCCCTGAAAACAGCTGCAACCTGCTTTGTCATGGATTCCACATGTCCTTGGTAGATAGCCGGAGATAGATTGTACCAAATGTTCAAGCAGCGGTCAAGCAAAACCTGGATAATCCGACATACTGGTTTTTGACCTCTGAGCTGCCGTTCCATGACACTATGAATGTGCTTTATCGGATTAAGATCCGGTGAGTTCGGTGGCCAGGACATTAACTGGAATTCAGCATTATGTTCCAGAACCACTCCAACACAATTCGAGGCTTTTGACATGGATCGTTGTCCTGCTGGAAGACTCCATTCCCCGTTGGGAAGACAGACGCCATATAAGGGTGCAACTGGTGCGTAATGATGTTCACATAGACTGCAGAATTAATTCTTTGTTCTACCACAATCACGGGTCCCATAGACACCCACGAGAACGTACCCCAAAGCATAATACCGCCCTCACCCGCCTGTGTATGACCTGCTGTACATTGGTGGAGCAACTGATCGCATGGAATGTCCTTGTCGTCATTCATTACATCGATGTTCGCCGATGTTCACGGCGAACATCTACGTGAGGAATGACAAAATCGTGATTCATCCGACCAGGCAACTCTCTCCCACTGATGCATGGTCTAATCAGAATGACCCGGGCCCAGTTTAGGCGTAGTTGGCGATGACGCTTGGTCAACAGAGGCACATGAGTGGGACGTCTGCTGTGTAGTCCCCTATCCAACAGTGACCGATGAAGTGTGTGCTCCAAACCAATTCTACTTTGACCTTCATTGTATTGGGCTGTCAGCTGAGCCACTGTCTGGCGCCGATTTTGCTTCACCAAGCGGGACAGTCTACAACTTTTTTTTTTTGTATAACGCGTCTACGCCATGGCGTCTACCGCTGGTTTCATCGTCATTCAACTACTTTGCATAAGTACTAACAACGGCAGGTCGCGAACAATCCATGAGTCATGCAGTTTTGTAAATACTTATAGAGAATCTATGCTCACTTCTACCCAGACTTGGGTGTATATAATTTGAAGTGGCACTCTATTTGAATTTGAAGCAAACACAATTTATACATGAAACAATGTTTATTGAATTCGTTGCACATATAATTGGCTTTTACAGCAATAAGCATGCGTACTACTTGTACGGAATGTATAAACACAGCTTTCAAGAACAATATATCTTTATACTCACGAACAGTAAGTCAAACCAGCAGTACTGCCACGTAAACTTCTGGCCCGCTAAGCACTAGCGCAGGATAACACCTTTTCAACCTTAACAACCTCCCCTTTTTTATTAATGACGCTGCGTGGTATTTATACTAAGCGCGTATGCCGAAATTAGCATATCTAAAGCAGCTTCTTTAATTCACTCAAAAGTTCGATTCTTGTGAATCGAATCTTGTGTATACCTTACACTGGCCTCCCTCGAAAAAAAAAATTAGGTAACTGAGGTCTGAACGGCTTCAGTTAACTAATTGAAAACGCGTGCTGGTCTGACTTTTTACATAATGGGTGGCAAAGTCAAAAAACCTTCCACACGTTGTGTGGGGGGAAAACGCCACTACCATTTTACAAAACTAACCCCGAAGGGTCCAGGTGACACCATCAAACAGTGGATTTGCAGAGTTGCGGATACTGGGCTGCCAACTGCGCCCTAAAATATCTATTTTAATTAAAAGTGACAACACAATTGCACAGCATGACATTTCTTGACTGTATCTGCTCTCCCCCAATTTATAATGTACATGTGTTATTTTTTGTGAAGTTAGTACATTAGTGGTTAATTGGTATATTGTGCAGTATGTATTTTTTTCCTAGTCACTACATGTCCCCTTCAAAAATTTGTAAAACAACAGTATGTCTTTTTTTTTCAGTGCCTCACCACTTCCCCTCAAAATGTTTATAGTATATACACTGGGGGAACTGCAAACCAATTTGGTTCGGTTTTATTAAAGGGTGGGAGTTAGAATAAGAAAGTTGATACAAGACTTGTTCCTCATGAATGCAGCAACTTCCTTGCACCAGTCTGTCCAATCCGTGGAACCTCTCTTGATGGTCGCAGTCCTAGTAAAGGGGTTCGTTGACCGTGTGGGCATCCTTCGTGCAGCAGGTCGTTGGTCCTGAGGCGCTGGTCCGGCTTGACGATGGACAGGAGGTCTCTTGGGAGGAGGCCAACCTTGCTGGGCGGCAGAAATCTTCCGCTTCCTGTACTTATGCAAAGGAACTTTAAAATTGTCATTCTTCCTTTTGATAACCTTGTGTACCTTATCAGCGACGCATTCATCCTTTGATGGAGTTTTTGTAGTGCACACTTTACCTTTCTTCGTACTTTTGCTTGTATCGGTATTAGATTTTAATGCAGATTCTATTTTGTCAAATTTATACGCCGCACCAACGTGTTTAGTTACTGGCTTTATCTCTCTACTTGTGTCATGTTTTTCAACAAACTGACTCTGTTTTTGGTATTGGTGCTTATGCAACTTCTTGTTTACCGCCTTAATTACTTCAGTATTTGCAGTTTTAATGCTGGAACCTGAAGGCGCTTTTTCACGTTTTTTATCCCCCTTAACTTTAGTTTTATCCTCTTTTGATGAAAAAGTCTCTTTGAAACTTGCGATATCAGAATCGTTATCATTTATATTCGTTAACACTGCTTCAGTTTTAGGAAGATTAAGCTTTTCGTACTGGTGCGTTTTAATACAACCTACGTCTATAACTTCCGAAGCATCAGCTAAACTACTTACAGTATAACTCTGTGTCAACTTATCATCTTGATTCTCAGTCTGGTTTTCATGTACTTTATTTAAAACCATATTATCAACCTGGCCTACACAATCCTCATTCGGATGGAAACTTGAAATAATATCATCATTACCTAGCGAGTTCCTACTATCGTTTAAAGAATTTTTATTGTCGTCAACTAATAAGTATTCACTAACTTCCGTAACGCATACTTCGTCATCTACTAAATTTCCTTCATTAACAGATGTGTGAATATCATCTAAAATATCAGGTATAGCATCAATAATATCAGGTATAGCATTAATAGAAGTGTCCGATGATTTATTTTCTAAACCACTAGCATTAGTATCGGCCCTATTTTCAGAAATTTGTACTGGAATTACCTCATCATTCCAGCTAGACTCACTTTCTTTATAAGCCACAAAAATACCCTGACTTTCACTATTCTCAAAATAATGATTACTGCTCGGACAAAATAATACATTTGACCACACAGTTTCAACAGGTTGAACCATATCATGTGAATCAACTTGCCAGTGCAAGTAAGGTGCTTGCATATTATTTACTTTAAGAGCACTAATTTCATTATAACGCCGTGCGCTTCTATTATTTTGCCTGCGGTACTGCTTACGTTGCTGGTTTGAAACTCGCGAAAAATTTTGGCGCGGCTGTATAAAACTTCTCGTACCTGAATGACGGTGAGGGGTAGCGAAGAAATGCCTATTGTCATATTTAGCTAAAGCTTGAAGGAGGGTAACCTTGCTTGTAATTGTTTGATTATCTAAAAAATCTTGAACACTTGGCTTCAAACGTTGGATAACTATTTTTAAGATTACCGCTTCCGTCACCCCTTCTAAATATTCCTCACACTTGGAAATCTTTTCCATAGCAAAATCTAATGCAGACTGATCTTCACGTTGCCTTAGCGAATAAATTTCCGCTTCAATTTCACTTTGATTAAAGGTCTTTGGAAAAACACTAAGAAACTGTTGCTTGAATGACAAATAGTCAAAAATCAGATTACTGCTTTGCATACACGTGTACCACTGATATGCACTACCTCTTAAAGCGGCTAGAGCAATTTTAAGTTTATCCCCCTCTGGGGTGCATTGTTGCTGAAAGTAATGCTCAATTTTCTTTAGGAATTGGCTTGAGGGGCCGCCATTGAAGGTGGCTTCGAATGGCGCAAAATGCTGAACCATAATTACCCGAGGAAAATTTCCAGCAGGATTTTGTTCTACAACACTCATTTTTTAAATAGTATATAAGTACTTGCAACAATTTTATCAATATAAGTACACAGTACACAGTTTTTAATTTCAATTATGTTATTCGTTACAAATGTAACGCTAACTACCAGGGTATATATATTTTCGGGCGCCAGTATAGAGAATCTATGCTCACTTCTACCCAGACTTGGGTGTATATAATTTGAAGTGGCACTCTATTTGAATTTGAAGCAAGCACAATTTATACATGAAACAATGTTTATTGAATTCGTTGCACATATAATTGGCTTTTACAGCAATAAGCATGCGTACTACTTGTACGGAATGTATAAACACAGCTTTCAAGAACAATATATCTTTATACTCACGAACAGTAAGTCAAACCAGCAGTACTGCCACGTAAACTTCTGGCCCGCTAAGCACTAGCGCAGGATAACACCTTTTCAACCTTAACAACCTCCCCTTTTTTATTAATGACGCTGCGTGGTATTTATACTAAGCGCGTATGCCGAAATTAGCATATCTAAAGCAGCTTCTTTAATTCACTCAAAAGTTCGATTCTTGTGAATCGAATCTTGTGTATACCTTACATACTCTTTCCGAGCCGTCGGCCATTATAATCTGCCCTTTATCAAAGTCACTTAGATCAGCAGCCTTTCCCATCACACACAGAAGAAAGGGGAAGAATGATTCCTCAGACTCTCTAGCAGCAGTTAAATACCGTTCCCATTTGATCATGTGCCCTCCGCGTCATCCATACGAATTCATTGCAAAGTGTCGGTATGCTCATGTTTTGGCTCATCAGTGTATATATATATATATACACATGTAACCCTCCTATAACACGGTAGATAGGTTTCTAGAAAATGCCGTGTTGTGTGAAACCGTGTTATATGGGACCTAGAGCCAGTACAAAAAGGGGGGTGACGTTCCGAAAACTTATTAAGAAGAAGCTTTTTTTTTTTTAAATTCCATATAAACAACTTAATAAATTTCTTCCTCATCACTGCTCAGTACAATCAAACGAGAACGTTTTTTCGGTTGAACGATATCACCTTCACTTTCAGAACCTTTTTCTTCATTTAGAGTTTTTAAACCTTCTATCCTCTCAAAAATCTGTAATTTTGGTTTGTTTGCTGGTTCTTACAAAGTCATTGTAGATTTCACGGTATGGACATAGACAATTTTTCAGCTCCCTTTTGAATTTTCGGCATCTTTCAGCGGAAGGGTCTACATTCAAGAAAAATGATTCAAGAATTTCAGCTACTTTCTTGTAATTTTACAGAGCTATAAATGAATAATTTATAATTTGTTTATGCATTTTTATGTAAAGCCACTGATAGTTCAATATTCCTTACCGTCACTATTTAAGGTAATTTAGTTTTTAAATGTGTTAAATAAAAATCCTGTTATCTAGTGCTATAGAAGTACAGTGTCGTACAAAAGGTTTCGCAGTTTATTTATCGTGTTAGATCAAAACCGTGTTACAGGTTGCAGTGTTATACGAAGGTTCCCGCAATTTATCCTATCGAGTTAGAGCGAAACCGTGTTGTAAGAGGTCGTGCTATAGGAGGGCTACCTGTATATATATATATATATATATATATATATATATATATATATATATACAATGAAGAGCCAAAAAAAAACTGGTACAGGCGTGCGTATGCAAATAACGGAGCTATGTAACCAATCAGCGGAATGCGATGCGGTCGGCCGTGCATATATAAGACAACAGGTGTATGGTGAAGCTGTTAAATCGGTTCCTGCAGCTACAATGGCAGGTTATCACGATTTATGTGACTTTGAACGTGACGTTATAGTCGGTGTTCGAAAGATGGGACATAGCCTCTCTGAGGTAGCGAGGCAATTTGGATTTTTGCGCACCACCATTTCACGAATATACCATGAATATCCGGTAAAACATCAAATCTCCGACAGCGGTGTGGCCGGAAAAAGACCTTGAATGAACGGGACCGTCGACGACTAACGAGAATCTCAAACGAGATAGACGTGCAACACTTCCTCAAATTACTGCGGGTATCAACAAATGTCAGCGTGAGAATTGTTCAACATACCGTCATTGATATGGGCTTTCAGAGCCACACGCCCACTCGTGTATCTTTGTTGACTGCACGGCGCAAAGCTTTACGCCTCTCTCGAGCCCACCAACAGCTCCATTAGACTGTTGATAACTGGAAACACGTTTCCTGGTCTGACGATTCTCGTTTCCAATTGTATAGGGCGGATGGACGTCTACGGCTATGGAGACATCCTCAAGAATCCATGAACCGTACATGTCAAAAGGGGTATGTTCAAGCTGGTGGAGCCTCTGTGACGGTATGGGGCGTGTGCAGTTGGCGTGATATGAGACCCCTGATACGTCTAGAGACGACTCTGACAGGTTTCATAAGCATCCTGTCCGATCATCTACACTCATTCATGTCCATTGTGCATTCCGACGGACTTGGACAATTCCAGCAGGACAATGGGACACTCCACACGTCGAGAGTTGCTACCGAGTGGCTCCAGGATAACCCTTCTGACTTTAGACACTTCAATTGGCCACCTAAATCCCCAGATAGGAACATTATTGAGTGTATCTCGGATGCCTTGCAACGTGCTGTTCAGAAGCGATCTCTACGCCCTCGCACTCCTATGGATTTGTGGACTGCCCTGCAGGATTCATGGTGTGAATTGACTCGATTAATGTCTGAATACCTTCAGACATTAATCGAGTCCATGCGACGTCCTGTTGTAGTATTTCTGAGTGATATATATATATATATATATATATATATATATATATATATATATATATATATATATACTCGTATATACAGTGAAACGTCTCTAGCCAACCACCCTACTAAACGGCCATATTTTGTTCAAAACCAATTAAAGATTCCATAGAGCGAATGTTATGGAAGACACCTCTTTCCGACAGCCACCCCTCCAAACGGTCACTTGTTTTCAGAAACATGATTGGCCACTATAGAGAAGTTTCACTGTATAAATTTACATATATATACGCACATCAGAAAAGCATCAGATATTAAATGACCTTTGAAAATGAGATTTCATAGAAATGGTAAAACTGTAATAGTAAAAATTCACATGGTGAAATTCAACTTGTGGAACCAAACTTTTCATAATTTTAGGAAAACTAGGATTATAGGTTAACTCAAACGTTGATAAACTCACAATTTTTTACGAAAGAACCATACACTTATCAACTTCTTCTGGTGTATACTGTGCTGTGCGTGTACAGTATTTGTCACCATCTTCCATTTGATTATATACTCTAAGAGCGACCTAAAATAATAGTAAACGTCTACCGTTTTAGCAACAACAATAATAATAATAATAATAATAATAATAATAATAATAATAATAATGGGAAAGGAAAACTGGGAGAGAGGTAAGCTAGTTTTTAAAATTACATTCTAATAAAGAAAGAATGTCAAATACAGATGCCTCTTAAACAAACGTGCAGAAAAACAAAAAAAATAAAAAAAGGGAGCATAGATTTTAGAAAAGAACCGTAGGAAAAAGTGATATAAATATGTGTAATTCAATTTCATGAATGGACCAAATTTATTCTTTTAATACAATTCCTGTAATCTATTCGAATTTAATGACTTAGATTCTTCTTTACGCTTCCAAATTTTATTTAGAAACTATTACGTAGAATTCCACGTACACACGCGGGAGTAAATTCTTGTTAGAGTGTTATGAATAAGATTTAATTTAAAGTCCTATTAAGGAGATCTGAGAATGCTCTTTAAAGACTTGACAGCGAAATTATTTTTTCGTTGAACTTTCTTTTATTCTTGATCATATAACATAACCTGGTATTGGCTGCCCAGATAAGTGTTTATGTCAACACATCGCCGGCTTCCTAGTAATAAATTCAAAAGCCACAAACCGCTCTTCCAACCAGTTGGTTTCAAATCCTTTTTCAAACGTTAGACTGTGCTTTGATAAACCGATATCTCTCGTTTTCAAAGTAAACCCTAGAGCAAGCCGTTTTTATGTCATCATACAACGTAAACTCCATATTTTTCGCATGATAAGCATTTACTTCTGTGGAGAGTCATTAAATACTGCGAAGTGCGGTTGTAACTTTCTTCTAATGTCTGAAATGCATTCAGACCTCTTTCACACACTGTGGAAGGGAAAGAAATACTTTATTGAATTCCGGCACGTGTTGACAATTTTTGACGTCATCATTAAGCAGATCGGTTTGTCTAAGGAGCAAGCAGCTTGAAACGTCATAAAACTTCTATTGCAGAACCCTAATAGATGCTAAAATTGTAACCAATAGAATACTCTGCATACCATTCCACCAGAACTGTTTAACACCAAAATTAATTGCGAATCACATCAGCAGAATCTTGATTTAGAATAAACCTCTGGTAACGAATGGCAATCAACCAAGACAACTTAAGGAGCTACAGCACCTGCAAAAACAGTTCAAATATGCAACTTTCTGCAGATCACCTGTTTGAATGTCTGTCTATGATAGTAGCCCTATCAGAGGATAGACATCGTATCCAATTTACCTTTTATACAAGGAGTATAAATTGTCGATATTACCAAGGCAATTCATTCAGCCCCATGCCTTTGGGGCTATTAAATTTTTTTTGACAGAAACGTGCAAATTTCTTTTATGAAAATAACAATTAAATGTATTTTAATCCGTAAAGCATAGCAGAACCTGGACTATCTGAGTATTGATTACTGAATACTCGATGAGCCAAACGTTCCTTCATTTTTCTTTCCCCAAAATTTTGCATATAAAAATTTCAACTTGATATTACTAATACTCTGACTTATGGATTCTCCCTTTTTTACTAACCAACTAATGATCTCCGATCTTAAGATTTTACGTAAAATACTCCAACAGGATCACTACACAAATGAACAAACCTAAAGCCAATCAAAGAAACCAAAAACCGGGTGACATAGCTCGAAGAGCCATTTGATAAAACTAGACTAAATTAAGTAATATACAAATTTAGGAAGTAATAATATATTGTATGCACAAAGAGACTACTCGGAGTAGCCATGAATTTTCTCGATTAGTAAAATTCTACCATATTAGTCGAAAGCAAGTTTACTAACTTTACTCTCTACAGGTTTAAGTCAAGGTCAAGACAAATTTATTTTTGTCATTATGCCCCTTCCCTCATAGATAAGGCTTTTTATCTTCTTCTAAAAGTGATGAGCAAGTGAAGTCATTTAACAATTGTATTAGTCAAGTATGTTTGAGATTTCTTTCATAACTTGTTCTGATTACTTGATCACTGGGAGCTAAAAAATATCCCACAAGTAGTTTAGAACATTGAAAATAGAGTTTGCAAATATCAAGAGATTTCAAGCCGGAGATGGTATAAAATAGTACTAGATTCAGACTAAAGATTCGGAGCTCTCTTATTCAGGGATTTAAATTATGAAGAAAGAAAGCTGATTACAACTTTCACCATGTTGCACATTAGCAAGAATCTGCGCAAAGTTCATTGCAGTAACGTGCTATAAAAATGACTGAAGAAAAGAAGTCAGGCAATAATGTTTACATGCATAGTTTATGCAAAAAAGAAATGGATGTGAGTTAGTTTTAGGATAAAGCCACAGCTAATAAAAAATAGAAAAGAGTTTAAGGAAAAATAGGGAAAAAATTCAGGCAAGTAGCATTCCATACTAGCATTTGAAATTTCCAAAAAAGTATTTCTGTTCGTGGATCGAGTTCAAAAATTAGACAAAACTAATGGTTTAACAGCAGATCAATTCTATTCCTATGATAAGACAAGTCTTTATTGAAAATTTTAAAAAAAAGACATTATACAACAGAAATTTGATGCTTCGAAATTTTCGTCTTTACAACACCTTTTCGATCCTCCAGGCTCAGTTTTTCCGATTATTATGAAAGTTCTTCATTAATTGGGTCGTTTGATAAGTCTGTACAAAATCCGAGAGATGGCGCACTTGCATTAAAATTTTTGGTTCTCTCACAATTAGCATGTTATAAAGGCACGCATGTCGGAATACCAACAGATTCGGCCCTTTGTCTGTGAATGACAGCCACTTTACTCGGTTCAACTCTTGACACTATTCATACTATGAAGAAAAATGATTTACAAGTGTTGATAAAACATTACTTTTCAAAGGACAAAACGTCGGCAGAAATTGATTTCAGGCTTGATAAAATTATGGCGAGTCTTTAACCTTTTCTTAGAATGATTAACAAGTTCGTTTATTTTCGTTGAGGCAGAATAAACAGAAGTGACGCTGAAGGTTCTGGTCGATCTGCTCGTGTCACAACGCCAGTAATCATTTAAAGAATCTTTCATATCGTGATGAAGGACAGAAGTATAACAGTACGGGGGGGGGGGGGAATGAGGTTGTTGGAATTTCATGAAAGCGAGTACGCAATATTTTGCAATATTATGGTGGATACAGCGTTTATTAACAATCAATCAAAAATTGAAAACAGGGAATAATTGGAATCATGGAGGTGTTTAAAATGAATTTTTGAGTCGCTTCGTAGCAGTTAATTTAACATGGATATATCACTACGATTCAGATATGACATACCAGTCAAAACAATGAGATCAAGCAGGCGAACCTGCACCAAAAAGCGCAGACGGTTCCATCAGAAGGAAAGCCACTGTTTTTGGCGACGCTCATGGTATAATCTATATTGCCTACTTGGAAAAAGGCAAAACAATCACCGAAAAGTGCTATGAATCATTATTGGATCGTTTAAATAGTGAAATTAAGCCAAAAGACTACTTTTATCGAGTCTTTTATGACAGTGCTCTGTCTCATTCCTTTTCGTTTTGCGATGGCAAAACTGCTTGAGTTACGTTACGAAATTGTTCCCCATTCTCCGTAGTCTCCAGGCATGACCCCGTCTGACTAGTACTTGCTCTCTATTTTCTTGCACTTGTTCTAATTTCTTGCAAGGCGGAATTTGTTTCTAAATCCGAAGTGGTTAGCGTAACAAATGCTTATTTTGCAGAGTTGGAGAAGCTTTACTCGATGGAGGGGATAAAGCTTGAAAATTGTTGGACCAAATGTATCGACCATAAAGGAGTTTTTCTCTATTCTAAAAAAAAAGTAACTCCCGCTGCAGCTGCCAAAAGCTTTTGACGCTTTTGACAGCGGCTTTTGCATCTCCTCCGAAACCGCTGGGGGTATAAGGTCGAGAGCAATACCAATGGATGCAGAAAAATGGGGGGACCAAAGTAAGACATGTCTCATCTTCGTCGGACTTTAAGTTTTTATTTTTTTATTTTATGTTTTGTGGGAAAATGTTGACTTTTTCATCTTCAGATTACGATAACTTGCCAAAAAAGGATCGTAGAATTTTGATCTTTTTACAATCTAAGACTATAGATATTTTTCTTTCAAACTAGACCTCATCTATTTAAAATATTTTAAAACAGACTAAAATGAAACACAGTTTTTCAAGAAATATCGTTCCATATGTGGATGTAATATCGATGCTCCTCGAGTTTTTATCTCACAAAGAAAATATTTACACCATCCGGAAGCTGAAAGCTTTCTTATTCATATAAACCTCATTTAAAGTCTCTATATTAAAATTTCGATTTTTAATTGAATTTTAAAGCTGATAATTCAACAGTGATGAAAAACCCTTCGCATAAAGGGGACAACAGTAAATGGATGGAAGCTGGTACATTGCCCGAGAATCCCCTCTATGTATCTCGCTATTAGCCCTAACAGAGGAAAGATGTAAAAATAATTTAAAACGATCTTTGATGCCATTTTCATTGTAGAAGTTCATTTGTTCAGTTTATTATTTTTTTTTCAAAAGGGAAATGTATCTTTATCAAAATAAATACTTCATACGCGAGCGTTATTTTTATACTGAATTCTTGAAATTTTTTTTTACTCTAAAGAGAAGCAGAGAGTGGCAACAAAGGTTAAACAGTTGCCTGTCTCTTCGGAATGGTGTATTGATTTCCAGTAAATGACCGCCTTTTTGAGCGATAATTTTTGCAGAGACCCATTCGTTACGATGTTTTTTATAAAATTTAAAATTATTTTGAAGCAAAAAACAGTATTTTATATTAGAAAAAAGCAAAAGCAAAGAGAGTGAAATATCAGCGTGACGATGCAAATAAGCAATCACGAGAATTGATTTGTTGCCAGTTTTTCAAAAATAAACTAATAATATAACTGCCAAAAAGTTTTTAGGATGTTGAAAAAAATTATTGAAACTTCAAATTTAAAAAAAAATTAATTTAAGTGCTGAAAATGAGCAAATTATTGCAAATTTAGGACAACTTCCGGTTACGAATTTCTACTTTCTGTTTGATTTTGAATCAAACGATATGTTTTATAATGGCCATAAAATTTCTTTTTTAATCACGTAGAGAAAAAAAAAAACAGTTTTGGAAAGAGGAAGGTCCAAATTATAAGAAACACAAATTTAAAAAAAAAAACTCGACCAATTGTCGAAAACGGATGTTTTTAATGTAGTTGGTCACGTTAATATCACATTGCAATAACAAATAATTTTTTACGAGTAAGCCTTATTAGGGGCCTTTTACGAGTAAAATATTCCATTTTAAGCCTTTTTACGATAAGCCTTCTTAGGAGCCGAAGGCCCCGTACGAAAAGCGAGCGTAGCGAGCCTAGGGGCGAAGCCCCTAGTATGTAATAAAATAAATAAAATCTTTTAGAGAAACTTCTTCATTTTCATTATTTTTGCACCGACTTATCCAGAGACCCTCGATCTTTTACATCTTTGTCTTCCAAATGCAGTTAAAACTTTCCGTTTCAAATCACCCTCTGAAAACAATATTTCATTTGCGTTCAAGGCAGTGTTTAAAATGCTTGGCTCCACTATATTTTGATCAAATATAACAGAATAAAATAGCGCAAAATGTCATTAAGATATTGTAATTTGAAAATACGAGTATATACAGAATCAACTGATCTATATTGTACGCGGCTCATCTATTTGGGAGAAATCTACGTCAAATCAGTTGGTTTAGCGTTCACAGAGCATGCCTCCCAACCATTTATTGATTTCACTTTTCTTACTTTTCCTCGAAGCATTTGCATCTCCGAAAATTGCGACTAGGGCCGGATTCCGATAAATTCCCTTCATTGTGACACGAAACGCGCTTTTCATATCTAATTAGATACTCATATGGGTAATATCCCTCGGCAGAAAATGCTATTCAATACTTTCATAAAGATACAAAAGAATGTTTTCACAATTTTTGTTCCCCAAGGGTAATGCATACAGCACAAATTAAAATTAAGGATACTCCACCTTTCAAAATTAAAATCAATATTTTTTCTAATTAGATAAAATTCTTTCTAATTAGATAATTTTCTAATTTCAATATTCAATATTTTTTCTAATTAGATACTCATAAAGAAATTGTAATATCTCTCGGCAGAAAATATAATTCAACTAGCCGCTGCGCGACCAGCATGGTCGCTTTTAGATTTATATTTTCTTTTGCAAAACAACTCAATTGAAAGTAACATATGTAAGGAATGTTACCATTACCTGTCATCATAAATATACGTTGTTAAGGGGTAGTGAAAACTCAGACAAAAAATTTATAATCATTGATAAATTCACTATAAGGCTGATTCTAAAACATCATGATTAAAAAATGTGAATTTCCATTACTTCAGAACAGAGTTAAAGATAAGTCTGAGAAACCCAACACCAATGATTTTAAAAATTATATCTCTCACTGTATGTACTATTTTTCAAAACTAAGATATCTACACTTATCATTACATCAAATAAGAAATTTTTGGGGAAAATTTTCACTTATAAAATGGAGTGAAAATTCAGCAAATACTAAAATATAGTATAGATTACATTTCTCTCTGTATGTATTATTGTTCGCAATTCAGATATCTCCACTTAATCATATTAAATGAATAAATTAAAATTATTTCGTGTATAAATTAAAATTATTCATGAGTAAAATACAGCAATTAAATTGTACCAAATTACGTGCTATCGTCGAGCCACACGCGGACAGCCGCTAATGTTTACGTACGGTAGTTGCAGCCGTTGCCATTCGGATTGTAGAAATATCGTCGATTTTTGTGCCGCATACCTACGCGTTTTATATATATAGATACTTTCATAAAGATACAAAAGAATGTTTTCTCAATTTTTTTCCTTAAAGGTAATGCATACAGCACAAATTAAAATTAAGGATACTCCACCTTTCAATTCCAAAGATAAAAATAATACTTAGCTCTGCTTTATAAATGCAAAACGTTATTTCAATAATATTGAACATTCGCCAAAAAGTTGAATTTATTCTCCATTTAAAAAAATACTAAACCTAAAAAAGTATTATTAGGGTTACCATTCAAGGAAAATATTATATTTCCGTTAGGTAAAAGTACACCCATCACCATTCACATTTATCAGTCCCATTCAAAAGGAAATTAAAGTTTCATAAAAATAGAAAGCTGTATTACCAATACAGTGTAGAAAGTTTTTATATCGAGACTAACTGCCGTTCTATAACTGTCTATGAAAGAGATAAAAAATACTTCCAGGAACCAGATTCTCTACTTCGTAACTCCACGAAGTAATGTCACAACTACGTCATTTTTCGTATGATCTGCTGTCACAGACCATTTGAAACGAAAGCGCCATCATAAGCCCTATTCTCATTGCTCAGTTGTGCCTCCAGTTGGTGAACTGTCTTTCGTAATCTACTTATGACTTTTAATGAACAGTATTTTGTTCCTTGGTTCCTTTGAATTTTAGAAGTAGACTTTATTTTTCGAAGTTTCTCTATAGGAATACTATTTAAAGAAAAGGAGAATAATTTGGAATAGCTTCAGTAAAAAGTATCTAATGTGTTTTTCTTTCCTAATCATTTCTTTCTATTGAGATTTCATTTTAGGTATTCAGTATAGAACATAAGATATTTTATTTTCACCGTTTTCTTTGATGTTCCTTCCTTCTATTTATAGGATTCACCTTTCAGGAAATTCTTAGCTGTAAATAATGTGATATTTTCAGATCTTATGAGGTCTTTTACTTTTGTGCATTTTGTTTTTATGAGGCCAAATGCATCTCTTTTGAGATAACATATTTCTGAAATAAAAAAAGTTTATTTTGAGAAAGTGAAATTTTTGGATTTTGAGATTTTAGTTTTTATATTCTACAAAATTTATTTCCTGCATTTTCTTTCAATCATTTATTTGTTTATATTTAAAGGGAAATATTTGTGCCCCAATAACTATGCTCTTAAAAGGAAGTTAATAATTTAATAGACATTTTCTGTTAATAATAGTAACAATCTCTTAAATCTGAATTCTATGTATCTTGAGAAGTTATTAGGTAAGAGTTATGATATTTATGCATTTGCCATTAGTGCTCATCTTTTTGTAATCGTTTCCCAACTTTCTAAAAAGTGACACCGATGTTAGAAAATTTAAATCATGAATTTTATTTTAAATGAAATTGCAGCACATATAATTTGAAAACATTATGATATATTTGACATATATTATATAACTGATAGCCTTGTATGACATTAGGCGAAAATTTATGCCTTATAATAAACTTGTATGAAATAGGTTTAATATTTCAATATCTTTTCTTATTTCTCTCGGTATTATGTGTTCGGTCAGTTCTTTTAGTTAACATCACAATTTCTTACTTTTCAACTACACTCGATTACTCCAGCAACGTTCCTATCTATTTTATTAGATTTCTTTGTTTTAATAATAAAAAGTTATCTAAACGGAAGAAATGAAGATGTAAAACTGGAAATGCACCATTAAAGCAATTTAAAAAATTTCAGGTAGTCTCTTCTAACGAAACTACCGCGGGTTATTAACGTAGGATTACTTATCGTTGCTTGCCTCTTTTGTATGTATATATATATATATACATATAAATACATATTTATGTATAACACATCCATATATATATATATATATATATATATATATATATATATATATATATATATATATATATATATGTCAAAACTTTGACGTATTTTGGTACTTTTCTGTTTAACTGTTTACTGATTGCCCAAGCAATACGGACTGGGTTTGGCGCGCTGCCAAAATTATAACTCGCGACTCTGGACATCTGACATTTTGCTTTCCGGAGAACCGTTATGGAGGAACGTAATCCTACGTTAAAAGGGGGGGGGAAGATTTTTAAAGAAAATGCGGCATATTTCATAGACTAGATGCAAAATAACGAAAAATCTAGAACCCACATTTTATGACTTTACAAGTTTTCGAATTCTCGGCCATTGCAATGCAACTACGAGGCGCATATACAGAAAGTATGAACCATATGGGTGTAAAAAAAAATAGTACGAAGTTTCTGGAAAATTTTTATATGCCAAATGTTTATTACTACTTTTCTACGTACTCGCCATGTTTATTGAAGCATTTGTCGTATCGTGAGACTAGCTTGTCGTGAGACTAGCTGTCGTGAGGCTAGTATTCCTTCGTCGAAGAAACTCATCACCAACCTACTCAGCCACCCCATCACAACATCTATTGTTTCTTGATCAATCTATAGACTGTGACCAGCCAAAAATCTCTTCAGGGGAAGAAACAAATGGTAATCGTTAGGAGCAAGGTCGGGTCTGTACGGTGGTTGTTCAAAAAATTTCCTAACCAAACTATTCAAGCAATGCACGTGTACGGATGGTGGTGTGCGGCCCCGTGTTGTCGTGCAAGAGACAAACTCCAGCAGACAGTTACCCACACCGTCGAACATGAATTGCTCGGTCCAGCTTCTTAAAAGTTTCAAAATAGGATTCAGCGTTTATGGTCGTACCTTAATGGTCGTAACTTACCATTTATGGTAGTACAGCACCAACCTGCGAACGTTTTTCGCGTTCAAAAATCTTATCAATGACCGCACTTCACAGCTGGCGGGATTTTCGATTTTACTGTCCACTTTAACACATCAAAGCGAGAAAACTTTATAGAGCAATATAATTTACACCAAATAAGGCACCAGGAGTTCAGGAACCAAATAACGGCGACGTCATTACAATGATGTGACCTGCGCAGGATCTATGAGGAATCGGTTCTTACTTTCTGGATGCGCCTCATAGTAGTGTCAGAGGAAATTACCACTACGGTAGGCTAAGATAAAATATTTCGACAAATTTTATTTAAAAAAAAAGAAAAATTATGTCGTTGGCGGCAAGCATAAGGCATGGAAATAGAGATATATGTTAGATAAGAGGTTACAAAGCTGTGGTCTTACAGACACTTGGAGGTTGTAGCATACTGGAAATAGGGTCTTATTTTTTCCCGAGACCCCACAAGGGCTTGAAACACAGCTGCGTGTTTTTCAAGGAATGTGTTGTTCGGTTCCAACAGTTCGGAACACGTGGGGGAATTAAAAACCGTTTTCCTTACAGATGCAGCCACTAAAGCTGTCATCTGAACGTTTCTGCAATGTAGTAAAGTTCGGCGTCTAAGAAGAGCTGTCAGCCGATAAGCTGCCGGCCCCTCCACCCCTTCTGAAAAGCCAGACGATTGGAGAGAGACGCTTGAAAACGTGGGCTGTGCGGATGTGTGTTTAGGCTCCGTACATGGGGAATCTGCACGGTTTTTTTAAATTGAGTATGTTGCACTGTTTTAAATGTTAATTATTTTTGTTAATAAATTGTTAAGTTTTTTGTTTTAAAAAGTTGGCCTTCGTTTGTTAATTAGAACTCTGTCTTTCTTGGTATGGATCAATAGTTGTGAAATTTCTTCAAAATGCCTCAGAGAGAATAGCTTTACCTACTTGTCGTGACGCTACAAGGTGCGTGAGATTACAGTCACGGGTCCGAGGTTTATGAGGACTTTTAACCAGGAGATCTTAAAAGCAAGATTGTAGACCCGGATGGAAGCATTAATATTTGACAATACCCCAGTAGAAAGAACTTACTAGCTTATCAGGCGTTGGTTCTTGCGGAATTCCTTCAAACAGCGCAATATCCTTTATTTTTGGTTATCAGTGAGAAGTCCAAAACTACTAGAAAATATCCTGGAGTACTGAATTCCTTTTTTTTGGGAAAATAATCTTAGTGATTGTGCTCTTTCAGTGTTGTAGTAGAACTCCCAAACTTTGAGGTTTAATATCGCAATACACTCATCGACAAAAAAAAGTGTAATTGAGTATGTTTATTGAAGGCTTTGAAAAATAGATCCCCAACTTTGATTAATTTTTGAAATAAAAAGTGGTGCTAATGGTCTTCTAAGCTTGAGTATTCAGTCGACACGTTCAGATCTCAGCGGTTAATCGACATTTCGTGCACAGTTGTTTTGTTCGGTTGTCGGGATGAGAATAATATTGTTAAACATTGGGTATTAAATGGACTGAATCCATGTTCAGCTAAATAGGATGAAGGAAATACATTTAAATACGTTTGTACTATAGCATATAATCCAGGATAAAGTATCGGTATCTGTTTTTCCAGCCAGAACTGATGGTAGCTGAGTTTGAATTTAAATTTACCACCATCCTGGATCATTACAGTGCCCCCCGGGCGGGGCAGTATCGCTCACTTTGGTATGAATTCTCGAGCGGAAGACAAGAGCACTTGATAGACATCCATATTTTTTTAGTAATTCTAAGATTAATACTTTCTTTTGTTATTCCATGCATGGGAATTGAACTTCCTAAACATTTATGAATATCCAATGTTTCAACTTTACCAAAAGGTTTCATAAGTAAAGATCTCAATTACCGTGGCCAGTTTTACATATTGAAATGAATTCAAATGCCGTATTGACTTTTATATTAATATATGCCTTGATTTTATAAATACACAAAAGGAAATACTTTCTTGGTATAAAAAACGTATTAGTTTACATTTCAGCTATATTTTCAATGCTTTAACCCTTCAGCGGGCGAGCCAATTTTTGGAACATCAGCAGGCGCGCGTGGCACAAAGTGCAACGTCTCTTTCAACCTTGATTATTCCTTTTGTAATAAACTTTTTTCCTTTGAAATTGAAAATATTGATTCTGAGTTTTGTGACAAGATATAAAATGTTGATAATATTGAGATATATTCATAATTAAAAGCCAAAGAATGCAGATAGAATCACCTTATTTCAAAACTGTCCGGTTTGTTGGATCTCAGGACAACTTGCGAATGGATTCCTATTATGTCCAAAAACCTAAAAAACAATGAGATTTTCCATGTTCATGATATGCGGGATACCGTTCAATAGATGCACATTGGATCGACTACATCAACTCCAGCTTATGTCGTACTGTAATCCAGTATAATCGCTGGTTTACCACGGTTAAATCACGACTAACAAATGAATGGAAAGGAATACATCGGTCAGGAAATCAGGCCTGCATTAGAAAGGATATAGCTATAAATAGAAACTGCTTAGAACATTCAAACCTTACATGTAAAAACAAACCATTCAAAATTACGAAAATGTTGCACTTTATACACAGGCTCGCCCGGTGAAGGGTTAAATGTATGAATTTTTTGAAGCTTTTAAATTTTAAATAAAAAAGTTGTTATTCAAGAACATTTGTTTTAAATGTTTAAATATGGAAGCTCTTAAAATGCAGTTAGATTCTTTTCTTTCAGAGTATCAGTACAAGGTTTACATAATTACCAACCTGTATTTCATTAAAGTTTAATCAAAACAAATTTATGTTACATTAGAACTTCTAATGTTATTTTCTGAAGGAAGTTTTAATTTAGTTTATGATTTTCGCAATTCATCTTCCTAAAATATATACATACACACACACACACACACACACACACACACACACACACACATATATATATATATATATATATATATATATATATATACGTTCCTCTGCCATCAACATCTAACTGTGTCGTCCGTGGTATCTGCCCATTTTTTTTTTCATTTCATTCAAAACATAACTGCACTCTTTTCTAAGTGCTTACGGGAAGAAAATTCGATGCAATTTAGGCTTAATATCGTATGTCTTCAATCACGAAATCGAAATGCGGGGGTGTACGGGCACTTATCTTCCAGTGCTCTCCAAAGACTTTATTAAAAATGTTAACTTATTCTATTTTATTATTCTGCAAACACTGAGCGGTAAAGTTTATGCAATTTTCTTCCAATTTTCGTTGCTTACTGAAGAGGCAGTTAACTCAATATTTGGATTATAATAATGTTGTACAATAACATATAACAAGAAATAGAAATAATTGCTTTAGCAATGAATTGCAATGCATTTTACTGTCTGCGTGGGAGTAAGTTATGGAGGAAATGCAATTTAATGAAGGAGTATATTTATGAACCCAAAACTACTTTAAATTGTTCATTTGGTTGAAAAAATTTTAAGTAAAGGAAAATAAATTTAACAATTTAGCAGAAAACTAAATGAGATTATTTTTTCCTGTAGATAGGTATTTTTAGGTAACATTTTAATGTGGGCGCGTACTTCTAGGAAGTTTTGGAAATGCCTGCGCTGGAAATCACCAGAAAATGTCTACAACTTCATCAACGTAAATTGTATGCAATTAAAAACAGCGAAGCTTATCTCGCGAGGCCATCAATCATGGCGATGCAAGGTCTCATGTAGTAAACGTTGTTGAGGCTATACTCACCCACAATAACAGTTCTCTCCATTATCCTTACAACCCTGACCTTGTTCCATTAGACTTTTCTTCTCTTTCCTGTGTTAAATTTTGAGATACAAGGTCACAGATTTTGAAAATTTTACTGCTATCTCACAGTGAACAGAGGTGATTTTTCTTAACAGTTATAAAGAATTGTTAAGTCGCATGTATTTGTTGATTGGAGAAAAAAAATCTGTTGAAAAAGGGCATTCGACTGGTATAGCACTGATAAAACTCGTACGTATGTTGATCCTGACTATCTATTAAATCTGTTTTAAAATTTTTGTTTGGGTTTTTATTAAAAAGATATATCAATTTAAATAGTACGAAGAAATTTATTATTCATCTTTTAGCATCTCCTTAATGCCCATTGCCCATAAAAGCAGGAAAAAATTATGCGAATTTATGTTTTTTATTTGAGTACAGGTGTACAAAAAGAATCATTTTTTAAAAAGTAGGCTTAAAAAAACGATGTTTTTGAATTTTCGGTCCAGATGTGACAATAAAATGAAACAGATTCTTAGTACTAATGGTTAGTAATCATGTTGAAAATCTTCAAGAAAACTTTGATAATGGTCTAAAATTTCCTTATTATTACTTCCCTTTTTTACTTTCTTTTAAGCAAACAAATTTTATAGAATTTAAAATTTATATAAACTATACTATTTTATGCAAGTTATGCACAGTCCTGAATCGAAGTTGCTCGCTTTTACTTTTAAAGTTTAGAGTCTATATTTTTAAACGCAAAAATAAGTGAAAAAAGAAATTTTTTTGGATAAAAACTGGTGAGGCATGTTAAGGCCTCTTAAGGAAAGTAGTTTATCATTTATCTTTTTAGTTTCTCTCTACACATTTCAGAAAGGCACTTATGTCACGCACTTCCATGTGTTGATTTTGAGTTAAAACACGTAAGCTTGATTGAATGCCTTCCTTGTTTATAAAAATAGATGAAAAATTTCACAAATGTGGGTTTTTGTCACAGAAATTAAGGGTCTGTTAAATTATTCTTGAGTCCCAAGTAGAGTCCTCTGTCAATATCTTTTACCTATTCTCTTATAGTAATACTTTAAAGGAAAAATTTGCCAAAATTATTTCAATATTATTCATTTCCTCGCGTGTATTAAAATGATTTGGTTATATCTAATCGATAAAAATAGATGAAAATGTGTAGCTTTGTAATGTAAATCTTACGATCCTCTAATATTTATCTTTTCCTTTCTTCAGTTACATTTATTTTATTTATCCCGTATTTTTTCCGAAACTTCTTTCCCCGCTATATATATTCTTACCAAAATAATAATAATAATAATAATGCGTTAAAAAGCTATAAATGTTTCCCGGCCTTGATATTATGCGCATGTGATTGAAAAGGAAAATAACTTTTCTTGATCTTACTGTCCATGTTAAAAATTTAGAATACGTAATCAAGCAAATGTGTAATTTTATAGAAATAACTAATTTAGCTTTAAGATGAGTAGTTCATTAGTTAGGGTACTTCTTTCGTTGAATACGAAACAGGAAAGGAAATTATACAAATAAATTTGTATTCCAATCCATGAAAGCAATTTGACTTATATTTCAATTTATATATATATATATATATATATTTTACCTTTATTTTTCTTTTTATGTTCATATCATAGGGGTTGTAATTTATATCACTCAAGCGCATATTAATAATTGAAAATATTATATATATATATGTATATAAATATACGTGTGTGCGTGTATGCGTGCTTAAAGGGAATGTTAATATGCTAATTTATTTGACCGATATGAAACGCAGGAAATACGGAATTCGGAAGAGGTTGAAATTTTAAAACAAAAAGCTGCTTAATGTGTATAAAATTTCTCGAAATGAGGCGTCCGGATGACGTATAAACACAGGTAAGTGTTTCCCCTTCTGAAAGTTCTTCAAATCTTCTTGACAGGAAAGGCAAAAATAAATAAATGATCGCACCTCTCCCCTCCATTCTTGAGCAGCGGGGATTGTATGTGTCGAATGGCTGTCAATCCTCGCCGATTAATCGGAGTCGACGCCAAGAGGTCGGCCCGCCGCTTCACTTCTTTTTTCGCAAAGGATGAGATGTAGTGTCGCATTTGGCAACTACAGCGCCCAAACTGGCATACTTATGAAACTTTAATTCTTGTGGAGCCAAAGGTTCTAGGCGCTAGTTGTAGGAAACCGTTAGGGGTAGGAAGAAGAGGCCCACAGGAGAAAATATTTGTTCCACAAAGGTTAAAGCTAAAGTTTATTTCCTTTGTAGGTAGATATTTTAGAAAATTGTTCAAGCATTTTTCTCTTAGAATAATTAACTTCCGAGTCTCAAGATCTTCAAATTTGTTTTTTAAAAAATTACTTTCCTATCTTAAAACACAGAAATTAAAATACAAACGTTCACTTAAGGATGTAATGATGATAAAGTTATGAAACTTTATAAATTCTTGTAGGGCCGAAGGATCTAGGCACTAGTTGTAGGAAACTGTTGGGACTAGGGAGAAAGAAGTCTACACGAACAAATATTTGTTCCACAAAGGTTAAAGCTAAAATTTATTTCCTTTGTAGGTAGATTACTTAGTAAATTGTTTAATCGTTTTTCTATTAGAATAATTAACTTCCGAGTCTCAAGATCTTCAAATTTGTTTTTTAAAAAATTACTTTCCTATCTTAAAACACAGAAATTAAAATACAAACGTTCACTTAAGGATGTAATGATGATAAAGTTATGAAACTTTATAAATTCTTGTAGGGTCGAAGGATCTAGGCACTAGTTGTAGGAAACTGTTGGGACTAGGGAGAAAGAAGTCTACACGAACAAATATTTGTTCCACAAAGGTTAAAGCTAAAATTTATTTCCTTTGTAGGTAGATAACTTAGTAAATTGTTTAATCGTTTTTCTATTAGAATAATTAACTTCCGAGTATCAAGATCTTCATTTTTTTAAAATTACTTTCCTATCTTAAAACACAGAAATTAAAATGTAAACATTCACTTGAGGATGTAATGATGATAAAGTTAAGAAACTTTATAATTTTTTGTAGGGCCAAAGGATCTAGGCACTGTAGTTGTAGGAAACTGTTGGTGCTAGGGAGAAAGAAGCCTACATGAACAAATATTTGTTCCACAAAGGTTAAAGCTAAAATTTATTTCCTTTGTAGGTAGATAAATTAGTAAATTGTTCAATGGTTTTTCTATTAGAATAATTAATTTCCGAGTATCAAGATCTTCAAATTTGTTTTTAAAAAATTACTTTCCTATCTTAAAACACAGAAATTAAAATGTAAACAAACGTTCACTTAAGGATGTAATGATGACGAAGTTATGAAACCTTATAATTTTTTGTAGGGCCAAAGGATCTAGGCACTAGTTGTAGGAAACTGTTGGGGCTAGGGAGAAAGAAGCCTAGATGAACGAATATTTGTTCCACAAAGGTTAAAGCTAAAATTTATTTCCTTTGTAGGTAGATAATTTAATAAATTGTTTAATCGTTTTTCTATTAGAATAATTAACTTCCGAATATCACGATCTTCAAATCTGTTTCTTAAAAATTACTTTCCTATCTTAAAACACAGAAAGTAAAATGCAAACGTTCACTTGGTGATATAATGATGATAAATAAACAGGAAAACCAACATAAATACAGCACAAATAGCAATAAGATGCAATTATTTTGCAATTTCTATGCACTATTTGTGCTGTATTTACGTTGGTTTTCCTGTTTATTCCTCGAGCACAAAGGTGGTATCTTTTCTTTAAAAAAAAATTATGATAAAGTTATGAAACTTTATAAATTCTTGTATAGCCAAAGGATCTAGGCGCTAGTTGCAGGAAAAACTATTGGGACTTGGGAGAAGAGGTCTACACGAAGAAAATTTTGCTCCAGAAAGTTAAAGCTAAAATTGATTTCCTTTGTAGGTAGATATTTTAGTTTATTGTTCATTTGTTTTTCTATTAAAATAATTATTTTCCATGTATCAAGTTCTTGAAATTTTAAAAAATTACTTTCCTGTCTAAAATCATAGAAATTAAAATGTAAGCATTCAAGTAATGATAAAATGATGATAAATGCAAATGAATAACTTAAATCGATCTTCGTGAAATATGGTTGGTTGGTTGGTTGGTTGGTTGAAGTTTATTGGCACTGGGTCCTCAAGGGACATACTGTGCCAGACAGAGTCGAGGAATATGGAGATAAAATATAGGTAAAATACATGAATGATCAGCAGTTCATCATAAAACCTTCAAGGGAATTACGTTTCAATCAGTATTTTTATTTTTCATTTTTTATCTTTATTTTTAAAGTTTATTTCATAACATATCAAAATTTAGTACTTGAGGATAACGATGATTTAGAGTGATAATAACTTTCATTTGGAACATTATTCATAGTATCATGATACTGCTCCCACTTTTGGCTGACTAATTTGGGATGAATAAGTAAACATCATCATACAAGTCATGACTTGATGGATAACCTGCAAATGCAAAAGAGCTTTTAATTTAATTTCGATGATAACGTAAGACTAGATTCTGTTTTCCCAGATTCTCGGACAAGGAAAATTGGAAGTTATTGACTATAAAAGAGTTTGAAGACTTTTAAGTAGACACATTTTTTTTTTTTTTTTTTTTTTTTGCGACCGAAGATATACTTCACTGCAGTCAAATTGTTAATTAAGACCTTTTAGAGACTTAATTAACATTTGGAGCATTATGCTGATACAAAACAGATAAGTATAGACGGGAGTTTTGATGAGGGTTTTGTTGCGAATAAAGTCCTACTTTTAAAAGGTCGGGATCCATACAGCTCTAGAGACAAAGACAAAAGGAACCAGACCAACGAATTGGAAGCAAAAGGGTGAACAGAAAAGGCTCTCATGTAAGAAGAGAGTCAAAGTTGAGAATAAAAGGAGTGTAAAAAAAAAAAAGCTTAATATTCTTCTTCAAGAAATTTAGGTGTCCCCTTTTACGATTATGACTTTGACTCTCCAATTATTTATGCAAGGCACTCAAGCACCAATTGGGCTTAGTGGTATCTTCTTTGATACCAATGTAATGGTATCAAAGAACCACAATTTGCTTTGGCTTCGTTAGTTTTCTGGCGTGATATACATGTGAAATGTTTTCCAACCTCGTTCTGGAGAACTGAATGGTGGCATAAGTTCTGTTATTTGGATCGACCGTAAAGAATTTTGAACTATTTTAACATTGTGATGATAATTAAAAGTATTAATTATTAGAGCTACCGGCTGCCTTTAGTACGGTTTGAATCCCGATTAGCTGCTTTTACTACCGCTGGGTTACGTTAATGGGACATTAATATCAAACGATTTCTATTATAACGGAGGAAACTTCTATAGGGAACTTCCGAAATGATCATAATTACAGATAAAAATTTGAAACGCTTCACCCTGCCCATTTTCTATTGTCATTGAGATCTATTGGTGACGATATTTAAATAATTAGCACTTCTGGAGGAGAAGACTTCAATGAATTCAGTATTGTTCTTAACAATACTGAGGCTTCCTAGAGATTTTTCTAGACTACTTTTGCGGATTACATGCGTGCACGCGTATCTAGGGATGCCAGTTTCCCAATATCTGCGTGTGTTATAAGTATGACCAAGACATTAATGTTACTCAGCTCTAAGGAAGTTCTTATAAGAGTTGAAGATTCACACTCAGATTTATTACTTAAGATGAAGAATTTTGTAAATAAGTGAGGACAAATTTGCATTTTAAAAAAAACTTCTTTAAAATAGACACAGTATTTTATATTACACCAACCACACTAATTTATTACTGTCTGGAAGCATTTAAATATTAGGAAAATAATTTTAATAAGAAAACTGATTTCAAAAGTTCTCATTAAGATTTATAAGAATGATTTATAAGAACAGCTTTTTCTTCCATCCTAAAACATTTAAGTTGATTCAGGAATCGAACCCGAACCTTCCACTTTTCGGACGTCTATATCATCAAGTTATAGGATCATTAAGACGAACCTCTGAAGACGAACCTACTTATCTCTTTATTGTGTAACAATCTATCTTCTCTCTCTATCAACATTTGTTAAATTCTTCTCTCAAAGTGCAAAGATTAGGGTGATGCTTTGGATTAAAGAATAAGGCTAAAAGTGACGTCATCCAAAAAAAAAAGTCCAGTAAAGGTCATCCAAATGAAACACCTCATGCTCCAGATAATACGAACTGATTCGTAATGACAAAAAACTTCATTCCTTAATTACCTTCAAAATGGTGTTTTTCAGTGTTTTTGCACCTGTGTTTGCTAGCCAATTTTTCTTGAAAGCGCAAGGTCACAGTTAGTGATATTAGACATTAAACAAGTTTACTTTAACATTATAATTAGACAATCTTTTTCTTTATCTAAATGGAAGCCGCGAAGTAAAGTTCCTTAATGGTGTGCAGAGGCTCAATGTTCGACGAAAGAGAACGATGAAAGCAATGAAACACGAAGCTTGATACGTCTGCAAACTACGTTTTTCTTTAATCATGAACATTTTATCAGTTTTATAAAGCGAAGAAAGATCATAACAGTTCACAATTCGATAACATCAAAATAAACTAAGGTTAAGAAATTAAAGTTTGCTATTATCATTATTTTTTCAACGAAACATAAAGATTTTGCTTATGAATAGGATAGGAATGAAAAAAGTATAGACAAATTTTTTATTAGTATTTATTTATTTATTTTATCTGTTTTACAGAAATTGTTTTAAATTCAAAGTTCCTATGCTTTATAAGAACTCCTGTTCGTCTACACATTCTTCCTCCTTTTTTTTCTATCAACTTAGGCTAATAAAAATGTGATTCCATAATCAACACTCGAAATTTCTGTAAAGGTGTGTTGACTAAAACACCGTCAAGCAATGCCATGATTTTCCAAAACAGATGTTAAAAATGTACCTCAAGCTTTTGCATTTACTTGGAATACAGTATATTAATTTTACCACGGTGTAAACTGAAGACTTGCTTGCATGGCAGCAGTGGTAGTTCCCTTTCCATCTCCCTCCCTTTCTACAGGATCGAACAAAAAAAATCATAATTACCAAATCTTTTCTGTTGATATTCATAACAAAGTAAAACTTCTGCATTCATAATTTCCACTACTTGTCATATGCACTGCCCGATCATCCTTTCAGAATTTGCGATTTTCTTATGATAACATCTTAATCTTCTTATTCACACTCTCTGTATCTATTTCTTAAAGCTGATTGGATAAGCCAAAGTCTAAGAAAATGTGTACGTCATGGTGCGTAAGAAAATGGGTGTTTTCTTTTGTTTAGAGTACATAAATGCAGTAAAACAACGTTTATCCGGACTAACTGGAACCGTAGGCAATCCGGATAATCCGGGTAATATGGGTAATAAGCAAACAAAATCCTTAACTTTCCGTTTATTACGGTAAAAAACTATGTTTTGTAACAAAATTACATAGTATTGTTTACATGACATTAAAAAATATAAAAATAACTTTTCACATCATTTCTTAATAAAGAATTGGTTAGTCTAGTAACGCTTTCTTAAACTCAGCGAATAGCATTTTATTACCACAATTTATTGTACTATCTATGCAGGAACTGTACATTGAATCAAACTAAAAAGCGAATATTTGGCGCACTTGTAGCTACGTTCTTGCTATCGTAGTTGAAAATTATTATCTAATGTGAACATTAAATAAAAATAATGTCTAAAATCTTATCCGGATTATCCAGAGTTCCGGATTTACGAGAGCCGAATAAACGAGGTTTTACTGTATACCAATGAATTATATAAACGATATTTTATACTTTTACCAACTCGTACAACTTTTACTTTCTCTTTTGTGTATTTTACAAAAGAGAACAAATTTCATTAAACTTTTTAATCAGAACTAACAGTACAAAAGTCTCGATGCGAATTTTTAAAGCAAAAATTGGTATCTTCGTCAGGGTCAGACTGTTAATTATAGAGAATTTCTAAGGTGTTACGATTCCAGGATGGGTTTCACCAGTTGCGGCGCATTTATTCTTATGAGAGCCTGTTCGTTTTAATATCCTGTTTGTTTTGTCGTTGGTATGTGCTTATACCTCTGTATTAAAAAATCTAATACAGTCGTTTTATTAAATTCCCTGGGATTCTGTCCATGGCAATTATTTAAAAGGTTAAGCGCTTTAATTTGTTCCTAGATGCAAACAATCTGAACAGATTCAAGAAAAGATTGTTTTTGAGTGTTATACGGCAACCTAAATTAATTGTTATGCCATGATTGTAGTTTTATGTAAATGGAAAAAGTCTAACTCGTTAGCAGCAGGAAAAAGGGGGAAGAAGGCCAAAGGGGGGGAGGGGTTTTGTGGTCCATAAGTTCGAAACGTATTACGCTTGTATTTCTAAATAACTGCACCTCCACAGGATTGCAGATCGTCTATTATAATTTCCTCTGAAGCAAATTATTCTAAGGAAGTCTTAAGATTTCCATGTTTGCATCTCATATCGTTTGAGAGTTCCAAGAAAATCCACAAATTTTTTGTATAAAGAAAATTTTCTTGCTCATATCCGCAAAGGAATGATTACTGGAAAGAACCTACCCTTTGCCTGGGGGTAAAGGAACAACCCACTTTAACCAGTAACCACTTTAACGAGTCCTGTTTTTTGTGTCCGGGTAATATTTATCTTGCGACTGTAGTGATTAGAGGTACTTGTGTAGGGCAAACTTCTTTATGTATGCAGTTTTAGCTTGACTCGTGTACCCCTTGTCCCTTTCTATTTAGTTTGTAGCAGATGCTTGATATGTTCCTTGCGCTTTCTGTACAGAATGATTTCCCACCACTCCTTTAAAATTGTAAGGCTTCTGGCATAAAATACCGAGGGAAACTTTTTTGTTTCACTCTCCAGTGTATTGTTTTACTCTGGTTAAATTTTAGCCATAAGATAAAGGAATAGTTTCATTTTACAATTTGCCTCATTACTACTAAGTTCTAAAAATACAACAAGAATTAAATTATCTGTTAAGTAAATATTCATTTGTCGCAAATTTAAATAAATCTGTAAAAAAAAAATTGAAAAGAGGATTTTCGGAAATATATGCGTATATATAAATTGATGTATTTGAAGCTTAAAAAAATACAGAAAGATAGTTTTTATAGCCATTTAAAATTTAACATGTGATAAGATGTATTATAAAAGTAATGTTTGACAGGAGCTTTTCCTGTGTTTTGAAAATCAGGAAAAATATGTATGTTTCAGTGAGAATTTATAGTATTACAATTTCTCTTTCTCCTTTACGTTGCACCAAAGTGGACTTTGAATACATTTAGGAAAATTAATAACTGAAAATTGTTTACTAATTTTGTCAATGAATCTTTTTTTTTTTTTGTTAGAAACAATTGTAACTAAGTGGGAATTTCTAAATACTTGTAAAATTACATCAAAATGCCGTATCGTATATTTGAATAAATCTAAAGTATTGCCATTATGCAGGATAACATATCAGAGGTAAGGATAATTTTCTTTACTAAGTATTAAAAAACGAGCATAATTTCTCTTATCTACATAAAAGCTATATTTACAGTTTTTAAGAGTTTAAAATAATTATTGTATATATTTTAAGTGTTTGTATAAATTATCTATATTTAAGTGTTTATATAAAATATGAATTTACTCATTATAATATAATTCACATATTTCCCATCTTATTTTGTGATATTTTTTTTGTTATCATAATGGGATCATTATGTATAAATTGGCACTAAAATACAGCAATACATGAAGTGTATAAAATCTTGCAAACAGAACTTGGTTGGTGTTTGTAAATGGGTTAAAAGTTGTTTAATATTTACTCCTCGAAACAGGTGGATTTTATTAGTGATCGATAATATGAAAATAAAAAAAAATTAAAAATCCCTCATGAGTCGTAATTCTTTTATTTTGGTCGGCTTAAAAATATAAGTACCGGCCAGTATAGCGGTGGTGTTTTGAAAAATTGTCATAGCGCTCTAAACCAATCAACTTTCATTTGAAAAAATGGCTAATTGAGAAATTTCTTAGTTACTTTGGCAATGCATAACATAATATACTCTAAATAAGAACAATATCTGTAAAAAAATGCATCTATAGCATTTAGTATTGGATCAGTTAGTAACAGGACAATAAATGGCATGCGGTTACACCGGGTATTTTGGTTTATATTACATTTTCTTAGTTTTACAGTTTTCTGCCAAACACATTTACTGTTTCTCCTCTTATTCCTCAGAATTCCATTTGTATTAGTATTAACCGAAAAACTTATATGTATGTAACATTAAGTGTATAAATTTCTATACATATGGGTTCTTTATTGTGGATTCACGCTGCTTTTCTTTGTATTATAACTAGAAAAGAAAATATGGATATAATGATGATAACATATTCTCTTTGAGGAAAGGAAATTTTTTTTAAGTAATATATAGCATAAATTTACTTGACATTGAATGAAGAGTTTGGAAATTCATCGAGCAAAAATAGAAAAGGGTAAGATGAAATAATTTTTATCTCGAGGAAATGATGTTTAGCTTAGGCTAGTTGGGAAAATAATATAATAATTATTACTTGAAAGACAAATTTTCATACTTATGTATAAAATATTTTTACGTTCAAAATTATATTTGAAATAATATAATTTATACCAGTGTTATGGGAGAATACACGGGTTTGATTGCAAATAACACAATAAAAATTTGCAAAGTTATCATCAATTTCATGAGAGAACAAACTTAGTTGAACTGTCTCACACACACACACAAATTAATGTAAAGATAATCAAATGATTGTTCTTATGGGAGATGTTAAATATCTTCGAAATTCATTAAACGATAGTTTAGATAGAGGCTGGCTGGTGTTCAACTGAATTTCTATTTAATGTAAAAATAATAATATTTTCGGAGAGTTTGTTTTTAAGGATTTCTTACAATAGTATAATATTGCTATCAGTGCGTATTCCGATTAGACTAAGTGGTAGGTTATATGTAAAATCTCTGAGGCATCAATTTTTTCCAATAAATTTGAAAGTTAAGGTTTCTATTACCTGGAATTTTTAAACTATAATATAAAGAAATTGCATTTTTTCCATACATTTCAGAAAACACTTCATAAATTATTTTAGGAAAACTAAATTGAATTAGTCTGTTTCTTCTTACAATTGAGGTACAAAGTACAGGGATCAATTTGATTAGTTTATTTCAAAGAATATTCCTGGTGAAATTAACTTATCTTTCCATAACTGTTTATGTAAAATGACATTAAGATTATTGTTAGAAATATTTTATGACTATTAGGGGGAAAAAGAGAAAATGTAATTTAAAAAACTTAAAGATGTGAAAAAGCAAATAATATAAATATATTATCATGCTAAAGTCTTGAGAAATTAAGAAAGCAAGCTACGGGTAGTTTATACACTAAAAATTAATAAAAACAATATATATTTCAATCCCCGTTTCGACATTTAATTACTCAATCAAAAATTTGTATTTTTAAAAGACTACATAGCCAAAATTAGCCTAAGTGCTGGATTCCCAGAGGTATTACAGAAAAAATATTAGAATATTTAAATAGTTTTCTTGAAACGTATTCTTAAAATTTTAAATGTATATGTAAATATGCACCACTTAAGTTGCATGTATTAAACAAAAATAATTATTAATAACTACAAAATAGTTTAGTTGTTAACAGTATACCTTTATTAGTTGAGAACTGCTACAATGATATACATGTGACACGACTAGGGGCAGTAGAAGATTTATCTGATATTTCAACTGGATAAATTTTAACTGTCATTCCTGAATCAAAATTTCTCGTATGAGTTATAGCATAATTTAAAAATTAATTGCTACTCATTTCTCTAAAAGTGAACTCATCTTACATGGGTCATAAATTATGTTCTCACTCCCAGGCATTTACTCCTCTTATGCCCGCAGCTTGTCTAAAACATTCTGCATGTTTCAAGCTATTTAGACTCATAATGAACTGCCTTGTTACTTAAATGACCAAAAATAAATTTAAGGAATAAAGAATGATTATTTCGAAAAAATTTTGAATTACATTTGATCTAAATAACAAAATACTACAAAAGAATGATTTTAAAACAATGTTTTTGTATAATAAATATTTAGCTCAACATGATAATTCCGCTAATATTTGCTCAAATGTCTTATTCCTGAACTCCAAGTCTGAATCAAATACACATTTCCCATGAGCAGCTCATAATTAGTAACTGATTTTGGTATTTTTCATACGATATATAAAAATCAGTAATGAAAAATAAATGCCCGTTCCATGCTTTTAATTCTAAAATTGATCTAATTATGGATTTCATTAATAATTAATGCAATGTATGCTGATATTATACATTATAAATGCAAAATATAATGTTAATTAGTTCGTAAATATTAATTTAATATTAATCTGTATTATTTATTTATGCTTTAAATTTATACGGGTATTATTTTCATACATCTTATTGTATGGGACTGCTTTTTGGAGACTCTTGCATAATGTATATCTTGTATAATTAAAGTAATCTTCTATCATTCACAAACATGATTTTTTTTTAAAATTTAAGATGTTCTTGAAAATCTTCTTCATGAAATTAGTGCTGATCCTTTTCACTGAATATATTGATCATATACACTTGCAGATCATGTAAATGGCAAAATATGTTTATCTAACTGTTGGGCTACGATAAGAAATCTTAATCAAAGTTATTTTAACGTTACCGAATGACTAAAAAGATGAATTATATTTTTAATATAAGATTTCTTTGCAAGAATAGTTATGAGAGGCTACCCGGTTCTCTAAATTCCAAATTAAATTATAATTTCTAATTCAATAGTAATAGTTTGAAGATAATTTTTTGTTGTATGCTACATTCATGTTCAGGTTATAGAAGTATAAGTAGTCTTATAAACTGATTAAAACACTTTTTATGTGATAACAATCAGATATGATTTCTCAAACAACTGAAGCTTCCTCCAGTAACCGTAATTGTCCATTTACAATCATTATTTCCAGTTAAGATTTGAATTGCAGCTGCATCTGTAGATGCGTTCAAGGAATGTTAAGATGACAGCGGATGTTTACAAAAAAATAGAATATTCCTGAAAATATCAGCGTCTTTATCATCCGTACGTATGACTGGGTCTTTAGAAGCACACTGGTTCAAAAAACTCGAGGAGCATTCCTTAACAGTCTGTTTAAAGACAAGGATTTTCTACGATAAGGAACATGAAACGGTATGCCGAATTCCATGACATAAAGCGTTTCGAAAACTCATTCATAATGTAAAAATTATTTCAGCTACTCTGAAATCGCTCCGCCCCAAAATTTTTGCCCCGCCTTTAATGTAAAATCTGGTTGTAACTCCAAAACACGTGTGTAATTGTTTGTAAAGGAATTTATTTCCTTGGATGTAAATGTAGGATGCTATAATAAAGCTGTTTAAAGTCAATGCACGTGTTTCGTTGTCTGTTACACTTGCTGCAGTAACTTTCAACTTTAGAATTTATAATTTTATTTTATAAGTGAATGTGACAGTTTCGTATTCCTTTCTTAAAAGAAAAATAATATATACAAAGAGCGATTTTCCATTTCTCTTATATATATATATATATATATATATATATATATATATATATATATATATATATATATATATATATATATATAATTAATTTTGAGAATTTCAGAGAAGAGAATTAATTTGACCTTGTATAATACCGCTGTGCTTCTTTTTTTTAAGCTTTGATTTAGATTAGAAAATTCAGAATTAATTTTTTTTTTTTTGCATATAAATAAGTTTCATTAAAATGGACTAAAATGTCATTTCACTTTTGAGCTCGATTTATTTACTACTTGGATACTTTTGCTTTGACAGTTTGTGGTATCTTAATTCCCAAACGTATTAAATCAATTTATTTCGTTACAACCATTGCCAAGTTTGAGAGTTCTTTATTTAATCAATTAAGTCTGATTGTCACTCCGTTACGCATTTATTATAATTAAAAGCTTTGCTTCTTTCTATCTTTATTGTATTTTTCCAAACTGGGTTATGATTTAAAACTATGCTAGAGCCTTTCATAGATTCTAGAACATGATTAAAACCCATGCAATACTTAAGAAGTCACCATTTATGAACAGTATAAAACTTTAATTTGAATTGTTATGTTGAAAATGTAATTTGTGTGACCTAATTTAGCTAATAATTGTTTTTTGTTTAGTTTATCTTAGGAAAATTATTGTGAAAAAACCTAGTAACTTGATTATTAGATTTGTACCCAAGCCAAAATGTTAATATAGGTGAACTTAAAATTTGTAAATACTTCGTTGGACTTACTCAGATGAGATAAATTTTTTTATCAAGTTTTAACTATTTGAAGCCTCGCAAAAACAAAATTAAGTCATAAGTTAAATTACTTACTTTTGTACTTCTTCGCTGTATTTGAGTAGATATAATATAACATCCATTTAGCCAACTAATACAGAGGCTGTTCACACATTTTTTAGACGATGTATATTGTATTCACAAAACTAAATTACATAAAATTCTTGTGTTTTAAATGTTCTATTTGACATCCCTTATTCTGAACTATCTTTCGACACCGCAATTTCCAGGATAATAATGCCTTTTGAAGTGTCAGAAGAGGTATTCTATCCCATTCCTCCTGAACAGCTTTCCAGAATCCTGTAAGGGTTTTGGGACGACGTTTGGATAATGCAGATTTTAAAAGTCCGAAAGAACAAAAATCCATAGGTGATACATCGGGAGATTTAGTAGGGATATCAGTGAAGGGTATGGCCTTGATACCAGTTTTTTGTTCCATTTCTTTTAGGAAATTTACAGTGGATTTTGATGTGTGACTGCTAGCTTTGTCCTGATGGAGTCTCACAGATTGATGGCACTGTGGGTAAAGCGATGGTATTTCATTCAGAAAAATTGGCGATAAAATATGTTCCTGATAGTATTCGGAGTTAATCTTGACATTTTTTTCCACTCTCTTTATTTTTAACTTGCCATTATAAGAAAAACCAGCAACAATCATGAATCCCTTAGAAAAACTTTCTTTCGATTCTTTGAACCATGTACTTAAATTTTTTCTCCCCTTTTATGATGATAAATGGCTCTTTTTTTGTTGCAATCATTTAAATACACCCATGATTCATCTATTGTGACAATTGTTTTCCATTTTTCTTTGGATAAGTGTTTCTCATATAGAATTCTGCAGCGTGTCCTGCGTTCAGCGATATGATTTGGAAGAAGACGATGCACATTGCGTTTTTTCACTTTCTTAAGATTTAAATCAACGTTTATCATTTTGTTTACAGTGGACACCGAGAATTTTAAGGATTTTGCAACTGTCCTTTGATTAGGGGGATTTTCTTTTAACATTAAACAACGTACCTTTGCAATAGTCGAAGATGTCCGTTTTTTCCTTGGATACTTGTTTGGAATTTTTGTCCCACTTGAGGCTCCAGTTTGATGTTTTTTTCCTTTCTTGTTGACGATATTACCTATTAGATATCACAAAACCATGACTCTCACATCGTTTTTGGATAACGGAGTATGCATATTTCTCTTCGGAAAGAGCATAAATGTAGCCTTCGAACCACTGCTTTGTTAAAAACGCCATTTTGAATAAAAACAAAACTTTCAAGCCGCAGACGATAATTTTGACTTTTAAAAACATAGTACAATTGCAATTATTTCTTTTGCAGCAAACGATTTTTTATTACCGCTTACCAAAATCGTCTAAAAAATGTGCGAACAGCCTCTGTATATGATGCTATTAACAGTTTATGATTGTTTAGATCATTTGCTGTAAGGAAAAACTTAAAAAACTTTCCTGTACGTAACTATTTGAAGCCTTGCATAAACAAAATTAAATAACAAGTTGAATTACTTACTTTTGTACTTCTGCTCTGTATTTGATTAGATATAATATAACATCCATTTACCCAAGTAATATCTGATACTGTTAACAGTTTATGATTGTTTAGTTCATTTGCTTTAAGGAAAACTTAAGAATCTTCCTTACACGTATAGAATTATTTTCAGTTTTGTTTGAGTTGTAACAGTGATGTTCATAAAATGTTAATAAAAATAATAGGTCTGATTATATTTTAATGAATTCATATTATAAGTATTATCATAATTAAATGTATGCAACAATGTTATTGACTTTTAATTAACTCTAAAGCGATATAAAGTGTGACGTGTTGAAAATTCTCTATATATTTACGATTAGATTTTTTCTTAGATATTTGACCATGCAAACTTGTCTTTATTTAGAAGTAATGTATGTTTTAAAAGTCATCAGCGTGGTGGAAAGCTTCATGCATTAAAATATAATCAGCATTTTTTGCCATAATTCTATCTCTAAATATAATCGTGTGGAAGAGAGGACTCAGATTCTATTCTTGTGGTGTGGTTTTCAATCATTTTCACACATAAATGAAGGAAAAATTGTCAAAGTTTGTTGTTTAGATCAATGGGATGACAGCTGAAGCTCTGATTACAATGTTCATAAGTTTACGTTACATAAATCTTAGAATAAATGTAAAATAAAATAGAACTTTAGTCTTGAAATCAAAATTTTTCGATTAAAATAGTGACTTGAAAACTTTTATTGCATAAAAAAGATTTTTTTTTTTTTTTGGTGATTTAAAAAAATTATGAAGCATTTTTTTTGTTATGCAGAGAAAACACTAATTTTACAAAGTAATTTCTTAATAACAAAATATTTCAACGTATTGTTGTGAATATTAGCAGAATTTTTTAGTGTGATAAAAAGGCTTTTAGGCTTATATTAATTAGAAAGTTTTATTAATGAGAAATTATTTTATTAAATGAAGAAAATATCGTTTGAGTTTTTTGATTGTTTATTTTACAACTTTACCTGTTGATTTGACACATGAGCTATCATCATAATACTTATCATATATAAACTATTTCTCGCATTACACACGAAAGTTCCTATTTATTTTTAGTTTGCAAAATACTCACCGTGAATCCGTTTTGTGATTTGCATTAGTTCAGAGGATTTTCAAGCGTTTAAAACATAGAAGTAGACGTTATAAACTTGCTAGATTAGTAAGATAGATACCATTTTCTAATACAATTAATTTTGTTATAAGAAAATTACTAAATAAATGTGAAAGATTCGCTTTAGATTTAAGATTACGTTTGACTCGTTATTTAAAGTAAAATTCATTAGTGTAAAGATTCGCAGATGACATTTTTCGAGATGAAGTCCCATTGCTATAAGGTCACAAAATTGTGGGTATTGTGTGTTACTTATGCTTTTGATATAGAATTTATAGTTTTTCATAAACGCAATCAAGAAAAAAACTATAAAAGTTAACACTTAAGACTGCAGGTTTTGGACTAATTTGACCTCGCATAATAAAAGATGACTCTAACGCTCTCAACTAATCATAAACCAAAATTTTGTAACACTTCAATAAAACTGTAAGTCATTATAAACAACATGTATATATAAGTGTTAAGATGAATTTGCCTACGTATAAAATGTGTAAATTATGTATGTTAATCATGCTTTCAAATCTGGTATTTATTATTTGCCAGATGTATAGGTAACCGCGAACCAAGACTGGAAAGCCGGCCTGCAGATAAGTTCTAGACCCAACCTTTTCCGTAAATATACATCGCCGGTAAAAGGTCTGCATATAGGAGAGGCGTCAAAATACGCGTCTCCTCTGAAGCCCACCCTGATGTATTGAAGTAAAGTAAAATGTGACATAATTTACTTAAACACTCTGATGAAAATTAACGTAATGCATTTATGAGTATTAAATTATTAAGGTTAATTTTATTATGTAAATTAGTGTTGTTATTACTTCTATTGCCATGTTATTAATACTTATTTAAAGGACTTTAAAAAATTTATTTAGAACTCTATCCCATAAATGATATCCCATAAATGACTATACTCAAAGTCCAATAATGATAAAATTTAAAAAATAAATTAGGGAAACATTAATTACATTTAAAAAATCTTTCATAGTGGTTTAAAACAATGGCAGTTTTTTACTTTATATTCAAATATAAAAGTAAAAACTGCATGAAAATTATTAAATAAAAACATACAGAATAATTAGTAAGTTATTACGAACTGTTTCTCAAAATCTCCAATGAAATACTAAAAATTTGTTTATTTTACCGAAAAATAAATCCAGTAGGAACTAAGAGGACCCTATTAGTCGAAAAGGAATCCTATTTCACTCATTTAGTGTTTTAAACACGATTAAATTTAATATAAATAGAATAAAAAAGAACACAAAAAATACTTAATACTGTTTATAAAATTGTAATATAACTTAGAGTGAATATATTGATATGAACAAACGATTGCAACATTTTCTTTAACTAACAGACAATAATTTAAAATTAGCTTTTTAATTTAAGAGAATTTAACGACTAAACATTTATTTAAATACTTTAAAAATCGAGCTTTATCTTTAAGCTTTAATTTTAGGTTACATTAATAAGATACCTGGGCTCTCATTCATATAACGTCACAATGACACATTATAAAAAAAAGCACAATGTAAGTGCAAAGCTTAGTATATAATATAATATTTTAATGAATTTTTTTTCAGTATTCTAACCGAAATTAAACTTCAGAGGTTCAATAAGGGACGTAAATTTAATAAACGAGAAGTATGATTCGCGAGGAAACAAGCGTAAGATATCTGGCTCTGAGCCATTTCCATTGATAAATATAATGTTGGTTTCCAAAACAAACTGTCATTTTGATCTTTTGTGATGACTGTAAGATCCATATAGATTATTTACTACGTAACACAAATTGATGAACCAAGGAATGCATTAAATAAAACTAAACCTAATCTAGACATTTAGCAGTTATAATAATTGCTTTTTCGGGACTTTTATCGATGGTATGTAAGGAAAATTGGACTGAAGGAAAGTTCATATAAGAAATTTGATTTCAAAGAATACAGGAAATACTGAAATTTTGTATGAGCGATATAGAGATTGTTATGAATATGAAATCAAATGAAAAATAAGTGACTTTATCATGTACTGCAGCGTTTCTTTTTTTTTTGAAATCCAATACTGGAACTGGTAGGTTGTTGTACTGTTCAAATAAGAAATTTGATTTCAAAGAATACAGGAAATACTGAAATTTTGTATGAGCGATATAGATATTGTTATGAATAGGAAATCGAATGAAAAATAATTGACTTTATCTTGTTCTTCTTTCGAAATTTAATACTGGAACTGGTAGGTTGTTGTACTAGGCTTAGAGAAACGTGGGCTAGTGGTCATTTTGTCATTTCTGCCAAAATTTAAAAGTAAAAATAACGTTTACTGCCAGTAAATGGGATAAAGAATAATGTAAAGAGAAGTTAGAGCCTTTATTACAAATTTTTATCTATCTTATTGCATTTTAATTCTAAAGTATGTTGTAGTTACTAGGTAATACTACGTCGAAAATAACATTCTATTAGGTTTACATCATGCAAATAAACTCCTCACGCAAAATACCTTAATGAAAGGGAGTTGTCTTTCAAACTTCATTGTTACTATCTGAAAGAGGAATATTTTTTTTTACTACAAAATTCTTTATTTTTTCAAAGAAACGGAGCTAATTTTGAAATGGGTTCTAGGCAGAGAAAAAAGAAAGGAAGACATTCGAGTGTTTTTGAAGATTGCAAATGAGACAAAAGTATTCTTTACTTCTCAAAAAAAAATTCCGAATCTTGTATGAGGTATAACATGAATGAATTGAAGCATAGAAAACAATTTTTCTAAAAATTTCACTATGGTGTTATAGAGAAATTACCTTCAGTTCTTCATAATCTCTAGGTAAGTGGTACATCTGGCGACGAGTTGTCAAGTTTCATATCAGAAGGTGATAGATCCAGTGTAATATACCAAAACTAAATGATACCGATAGGGTCTATTGAAAGGACAGAGAGGCTGTGAGTACACTTGTTATATTAGTGTCTTTTAATTAAAGCATTACTAAATGTAGTAATTATGTATTGAAATTAAACTATCAAGTGTAGTAAATGAAATTATCAAAGTAAAAGTCTATTTAGTTAAAATATTTTGGGTCCCACAAGTGTTTGTGAAGACATCATGATATAAGGGTACTATCACAATGGTTCTGTCTTTCAGTCTACGTACACTTTCTCTTTCATTTCTAAAACATCTAGGTTGTCTCAGGAATCGAACTTAAAACCCCTGCCTCTAGAAAAGGTGTGGTAGGGGTTACAAATTCATATTGATATCACAATCTTCCACAAAGAATCTCACAAAAGTCTACTTTTTCTTCTGGAGCAGTCTTTCTTCACTTTCTGTCAACGGTTATTAAATTCTATTATCTATGTTGAAATTAGGGCTTTCCTACATATAGAGAGTATGGGTAAAGTTGCATCAAAATTGAAGGTCAGCTATATGAAACACCCTCTATTTCTGATGACAGAAACATGCTGAACTTTGACAAGAAAAGAAGTTTTATCACCTAATTACATTTGACACTTAACTTGTTTTGAGTATATGCGTCTCTGTTTCCAGCCAATTTATCTTAAAAGCGTAAGTTCACAATCAGTAATATTAGGTATTCAGCAAATTTGCTTCAACAAAATAATTAGATAACCTTTTTCTTGATCATTACAGACGCAGTAGCGTAAAATTTCTTAATAGTTTACCAAGACTCTACGTTCCAAACAGAGCGATGAGGGTACTGAAACACGAAACTTGATATGGCTGCAAAATGCATATTTCGCTAATCATGAACGTGTCATCAGCCCTTTAAAGAGATGAGAAATGATAAAAATCTACAATTTGTATAATTTCAAAATTGACTATGATTGAAAAGCTAAAATGCATTTTTGCCATACATTTTTCGCTGGAACAGAGAAAATTTACGTATAAATAGGAAAGACAATTCAAAATTTAAAAAAAAATTCTTTTACATCAACGTAGATTTAAACAGATGTAGACATAATGGGAAGGACAAATTTGTGAGAAAAAAATTTCCTCCATGGAAGACTTAGTAAAAAAATTACGTGGTATAGAGAACAGCGTGCACTCAAAAAAAAGAGAAAGAAAACTGTTGCATAGCGACTATAGCCAGTATTCGAATTCTGAACTTAATGATTTTCGAAATTCAGTGCACTGAGCTATAGATCAATTTGAAAGGTAAAGAAAATATATGATCGTAAGTAAGTATTTGATGCTTATCTATATCAAAGTAATTTTGGTCCAATTTCCGAGAATTTCGTTTTATCGTAAACCTTGAAATAACTGGTACTTACAGAAGTTATGTAAAAATTTTCAACAACACCAAAGAAATATGCAGAAAAAGAAGAGAAAAGTCTAGACTTGCCTAAAAATAGGCAGTGAGATAAAAAGTATTTTTAGGCACATACGAAATCTAGTAACTTTGGATGGGTTTACATGTTTCATTCTATAATCTTCATGTACTTGAAATGCAAAATTATAATTAAAAAAATACTTTATCTCTAAATAATATAAAATCTTCAAGATTAAATCAGTTAGTCTTTATAACTTTACATAAGTTTATCTGCAAAATACCCTTGCATTTAATTTTTATTGTATTTCATAACATAAGGGTACGTGAACTAAATTTAAAATAACAATTCAATAAGAATTTATGATTGTGTTTTAAAATTGTCGTGGTCATCTCCTTCTCTTCCCCACAACAGCAGCCTGTTGTTTTCCTATAATAATTGAAGATTTATGCAAATAAGAATAATTTAAAATGCGTCATAAAGTATGGCATAGATTTTTAGAAAGGACTTTCACGGTTGTGATAATGCAGAACGGCCTTGTTCATGTGTGTGTGGGACATTTTTCTCATTAGTTAATACACTGAAGTGCCACTGAATTAGGGATACCTACCTAGTAACGAGTTGGGCCTCCTCTGGCCTTGATAACGGCTGCCACACGACGAGGCATAGATTCAACAAGTTTCTGGAAACGTTCCACGGGAATGGTTTGCCAAATATTGGCTAAAGCTGTCCATAATTCAGTAAGGTTCTTTGGTGCTGTGTGATGGCCTTTCACGCCTTGTTCCAAAACATCCCAAAGATGCTCAATATGATTTAAGTCTGGGCTTCTAGGTGGCCAATTCATGACAGAGAAGTCAGAGAAATGCTCATCCAACCAGCCAATAGCCAACCGAGACTTGTGAGAGGTACAATTGACTTGCTGGAAAACTCCATTACAGTGAGGATAACAGAACAGCATAAACGGATGGAGGTGATCACCCAGCAACTCTACGTACCGAATTGCATTGAGGGAGGTTGGTACACGCAACAAAGATCCCAAACTGTGCCACGAGAAAACACCCCAGACCATGATTGAGCCACCATGCCCTTGTACAGTTCCAGCCAGGCATGCAGGATTCATGGCTTCATGAGCCTGACGCCATATTCTAAGCCTCCCGTCGGCGTTAAGTAGTCGGAATCGAGACTCATCACTCCATGCTACTCGTTTCCAGTCCTCTACACTTCAGTCTCTGTGCTCTCTTGCCCAGGCAAGACGTGCAGCCCGATGGCGAGTATAGAGCAATGGTACTCTAGTAGGTCGACGGCTCCCGAAATCCATACGGTGAAGCGAGCGTTGCACAGTCCGTTTACTGACTGTACGACTGGCACCGTCATTAAACTGGGTGGTAATTTGAGCTAATGTTTGACAATACACCTGAGCCGTCTCTCACCACGCACTGTCAAGGCTAATTGTCCTTTGCAGTTTGCCCGATCGCTAGTTTTTTTTCCACCATCCATGTATTCTTGGTATACTCTTGACACTGTCGACCTTGAAAATCCTAGCTGTCTGACAATTTCGGAAATTGAATGGCCCATGCGTCGCGCATCTACGATTTGTCCGCGATCGAAGGCGTCTAAATCAGGCAGTTTACCCATACTGGCAATTCCAATAACTAATTCAGAACAACCACAGTACGCGCTATATATGCAGTTACCACAGCGCCCTCACTTGCGCATACATGATGCGCAGCGCTACACAATTTGCATAGGCTTTGCTATCCCTAATTCAGTGGCACTTCAGTGTATTTTATATTAAACTAATACTCAGTGAATATCTAGGAAACTTTCTTAACAGCAACTTTGAATTTTGATTTATTAATTATTATAAGACAAAACATTTAGTTTTATAAAAGCGAGAACTACAAATAAAAGCCCGTTAAAAATTTTAGGAATTTTGGAACAATTAGTAATCGAAATAATTTTTTAAAAAGACCACCACCAGTAGGAAAAATAGGAAATAAAGAGTTGTAAATTCTATTAGCTTACTAGGCAACAAAATTTGATGACAGGAAATATTTTTGTTTTTAACGAATAGTAAAAATAATAGTTTGGTTCTAGAATGGCAAATCAAGCAAACAATAATAAACAGTGTTCATTCTCTGTCAATAAAAATCTTAAATTTACATTCCACATTTCATGCTCTTAATCCTCTCTGGACCGGGCGATGGGAGATGCAGAATGGGTAGGTCGCTGGGTTTCGTTACCAGAGTCTGTGGGTTCGAGTCCTACTGTTAGCATGGATTTTTGTAGCTTTTCAATCGGCTCTAAACAGTAAATCCCGGTCTAGTTAACCGTCGTGTAGCAAAAAATGTCACTAACGCTCTCAACCTGCTCTTAATTCCCTCTGCATATTTGATACACAAAACATTATATTTGAGGTCCTTTTTAATCCTAAGATCTTGTTGTATTGTTTGGCATATCAAAATTGTTTGAAGTTTTACTAGGCATAGCATGAAGTTTACTATAGCATCAAGTGCAGAAATAGTGTACCACAGAAAAGGAATGCCTATATATATATATATATATATATATATATATAAACTAAACTCACGGCGCAACAGTCCGATGTGCACCAGGGCCGGCGGTACCCATCTCCGCTTTCTTGACCGTGGGCTTGGGGTGCCATAAAGCATATATATAATATTATATCTCAGTCATATATATAATATTATATATATATATATATATATATATATATATATATATATATATATATTAATATTATATATATATATATATATATATATATATATATTAATATTATATATATATATATATATATATATATATATATATATATATATATATATATATATATATATATATATATATATATATTGAGGAAATCGTCATTCAGTTGAGACAAAAGTTTTATTGGTAATATTTTAAATGAATATTTTGGGTTAAAGGAGATGAAATCTTGAAGAGTGAAAAATAATTTAAAGCAAGAATTTGATTAAATGACAACATATCAGATGATTTTTATAAAAGCGTAAGTTCTTGAATTTTGGTTTTGTCATATTAACTTAATTATGAACTTTTGTGCTCTCAGTAGATTGATTCATTTTATGATCCAATCTAATGATTTATTATTCGCTAATTGAGCGAATAATAGATCATTAAAGTAAATCATAAAATGAACAGAAAATGAAAATTTTCAATATTCATAATTCAAATAATAAAAAATCTGTATTTTTAACAGAAATTAAAGTATTTGAATAATAAAATAAAAATTCTTAAATGAAAATTCAAAATTAAGTTTCTAAGTAACTGTGGTTATGAGTGCTGCAATGGACTCTCTATTGTTTCGTACCACGCTGTACGAAGTTTCATGAACAAAAGTAAAGTTCTTATTTTACTGCAAACAACTAAGAGAAAAACGAGATAATCTACTCATTTCTCTTATTACAACTCTATCTAATTAAAATTACTAAGAGGAACGTTATAATGCATCGAATAAAGAACTGCAGTTCGATGAAACTCTCTCTTCATTTCTGTGTCAACAAAAACCTTAAATAATTCTTAGCATGATTAGAAGTTTAGAGAAATTCTTAATGTGTAGTAAAATATAGCGAAAAATCACTTCAGATAAAAAGATACCTTCGAATGTGTTTCAAACATTTTGTCAAGTTTTACATCGATTTCGTTATCTAAAACTTTATAAAAATAATTTTACGTACATGTTATGGTTACTAATAAGACAACTAACTAACTTGCTCTGACTTTTCAACTCTTTAAAAATCACAAAGTTTCATTGAGAAAATCATTCATAGATAATTATACAAAAAAAAAATCCTCTGCATAATTTCTAAATTGTAAATAAGCCGTATAATAAAGATTTATGCAGTTTTCCTGAAATGCCTGTTGCAGGGGCATATAAGTGACATATTTCTCCTTGAGAAATGATTTACGCATGGCGGAAAATTCAAATGAGATAATAAAAGGAAATCACTAGAGAAACTTTGTTGTAATACCATAAAAAAGATATTGGAAATATACTTGTATTTTTCTTTCAGGCGGAATATTATTTGGGATAATATATAAGACTAGCTGAATACCCGTGCTTTGCTACGGAATGCATTCAAATTAAATACAATGGTCAATGTATGCAATTAATTTGTATGTTTAATATCCATAAAATATACTAATTTGAATTAAATTCTTTAAAAACTTCCATCTCAATTAGTCAGTGGTTAAATTTTATCTTTATTATATTTATATTTATATTTTATTATATATATATATATATTTTGTTTATATTTATATTATATTTATATTTGTATTTTAATATTTTTGTAAATTTATTTCTTTGTTATGCACGTGACGCAAAATTAATTTAAAGCATCACAAAAAGAAAAGAAACCATTTAATCAGCATTTAATAAATTAAATTCTAAAAATTTATCTTTAAAAATTCACCAAAAATCAGAAAAGGGAGGTAAAGATTCGAAAAAGATTTCATTTTAAAGGAATTTTTATGATCTTTCTCGTGATATAAATTTTATAACCCTTAAATTATTATTTTAAATGCAAACTTTAAAAAAAAGTTATAAAAAAGCTTAAAAATTTAATTGAAAAAAATCTAAAAAGAATTTTTCAAAAATCTTTCTTAGTGCACCCCTACACTATAAGAAGAATCGCTATGCAAAATTTCAGCCCTTTATGTCCAGCGATTTGGTCTGTGCGTTATCTGTCAGTCAGTCAGTCACGGAACTGTTTAATATACTATATCTGAAAGATACAAAGAGTCAAATTCTTTGAAAAATCAAAAGGGCCATTTATATTTCTCATTTTTAGATAAACAAAACATTCTCTGATTTAAAAATTATGTCAGAAATAAAATTTTAGATGTTAAAATTTATCCCTCTCTGCATTATTCGGGCAATCATAAATTAATAGGCATGATATAAAAAAATGTAGCTATAATAATAACAAATATTGCATTTAACTAAAACATAAAGTCATTTATTTTAGAGATGATTAGTTTCGTTTTCGCGTATAAAAACTTTAAAACTGCTTTGAAGAATATAAAGTATTATTTTTCTTCAAAACGAGAGAGTTTATTATACTGGTCACATTAAGATTGACAAAATTATTTAATTGTGACGATGCTATATGAAGATGAGTATAACCAATAAAATATTAAAGTTTTAATCAAAAACTTTTGAAGCAACCTAGATAACATTTGTTTTAGTAATGCTGTGTTGTTTAGGGGAAGGGGGATTAAGCTTTTTACGGAAACTGGCGCTTTGAAAGACCAATAAAGATAATGTGTCATGAGCGCCGAAAAATCGAATAAGAAAAAAAATAAAGTTAATATTTCCTTTAAATTTATGTTCAATAATTCAAACTCCGGAAATGACATACTGTTAAGAGATAAATCGAATCATGATATTTAAGCTAAAGAATAAAATAAGAGAGAAATTTTTATTTACTGGCTGTAGAATTTATTTCTTATCCGATACAAACAAAATTGAAATACTCGCCGTATGATTCATAAGCAATACATTTTTTAAAATAAAATTCACTTATTCTTACCAAGCTGTCAAAGTTATAGAATAAACATAAAAGTTGTGTTCTGTTTGTATATTTCTTTTTTCTATAAGAAAAATCTTAAAACGTAAAACTTATTTTCCCCTAGGTATATAATACCATTTGAGAATATATTTTAACATTTTATTTATTAGTGAATTTAAAAAACTATCTCATTGAAAAGATACCGACTTTACTTGCTAATTTTCTTTGTTAAAACAGTTAATTTTTATTTTCATGTAATTTTTGTCTTGTCTTTAGAAACTGAAAGCAAACTAATACTGAAAAATGATTACGTGTGTCTTTAAATATTAAAGATATTCAAGTCCCATACACGCAGTATATATTACATAATCTCTTACAGTAATATTTTTATTGCTTAATTTTATTGTATGTCCTCATTTTAATGCTCATATTAAAAGGATAAAGTCATAAAATACATCAGTATGAATTAATTTACCTGATTTTAAGACTATATTTAATTTGAAATACATGCAAGTCTTAATTCAGTTTTCCTTATCGATTGCCTTTAATGTCTTTTTATGTCTTTTTCTAATAAATTTGTAACAATGTATCACTATCTAAAGGTCATTGCAGACTTTACAAACTCTTAAAAGAAGTGACCGCTTTATTAGGACAAAATTACCATTTGAATCAAAGTAGTGTGACTAGCCGCAATTTATGAGGAAAATTCGAGAAAAATCAAAGGAGTAAAATAAATTTTTCTTTGGCCTTCGTTTCAAAAGATATTATATTTAAAAGTAGATAGATGAATATTTTAAAAAAGAACTCAGTACAGAGATATTTGATTTTATTTTAACGATAGTCTGAGTGCAAGAAATATAGAGTATTTATTCAACAAGAGGAGGTGAATGAGATGTTTTTCAAATCATAATTTTCTTGAATAATGTAGTGGCTGAGTTAAACGACAATGAACTAAAAAAAATTCGAACTATAGATATTTGATATAAAGTCATACTCATATTTATTTTTGACTCCGTAAAAATCATATAAAGAGTTTTGTAAAGCTGCATGTTTTGAAAAGATTTTTTATAATATACAGAGGCTGTTCACACATTTTTTAGACGATGTATATTGTATTCACAAAACTAAATTAGATAAAATTCTTGTGTTTTAAATATTCTATTTGACATCCCTTATTCTGAACTATCTTTCGACACCTCAATTTCCAGGATAATAATGCCTTTTGAAGTGTCAGAAGAGGTATTCTATCCCATTCCTCCTGAACAGCTTTCCAGAGTCCTGTAAGGGTTTTGGGACGACGTTTGGATAATGCAGATTTTAAAAGTCCGAAAGCACAAAAATCCATAGGTGATACATCGGGAGATTTAGTAGGGATATCAGTGAAGGATATGGCCTTGATACCAGTTTTTTGTTCCATTTCTTTTAGGAAATTTACAGTGGATTTTGATGTGTGACTGCTAGCTTTGTCCTGATGGAGTCTCACAGATTGATGGCACTGTGGGTAAAGCGATGGTATTTCATTCAGAAAAATTGGCGATAAAATATGTTCCTGATAGTATTTGGAGTTAATCTTGACATTTTTTCCACTCTCTTTATTTTTAACTTGCCATTATAAGAAAAACCAGCAACAATCATGAATCCCTTAGAAAAACTTTCTTTCGATTCTTTGAACCATGTACTTAAATTTTTTTCTCCCCTTTTATGATAATAAATGGCTCTTTTTTTGTTGCAATCATTTAAATACACACATTATTCATCTATTGTGACAATTGTTTTCCATTTTTCTTTGGATAAGTGTTTCTCATATAGAATTCTGCAGCGTGTCCTGCGTTCAGCGATATGATTTGGAAGAAGACGATGCACATTGCGTTTTTTCACTTTCTTAAGATTTAAATCAACGTTTATCATTTTGTTTACAGTGGACACCGAGAATTTTAAGGATTTTGCAACTGTCCTTTGACTAGGGGGATTTTCTTTTAACATTAAACAACGTACCTTTGCAATAGTCGAAGATGTCCGTTTTTTCCTTGGATACTTGTTTGGAATTTTCGTCCCACTTGAGGCTCCAGTTTGATGTTTTTTTCCTTTCTTGTTGACGATATTACCTATCGACGCTTTAGATATCACAAAACCATGACTCTCACATCGTTTTTGGATAACGGAGTATGCATATTTCTCTTCGGAAAGAGCATAAATGTAGCCTTCGAACCACTGCTTTGTTAAAAACGCCATTTTGAATAAAAACAAAACTTTCAAGCCGCAGACGATAATTTTGACTTTTTAAAACATAGTAGAATTGCAATTATTTCTTTTGCAGCAAGCGATTTTTTTATTACCGCTTACCAAAATAGTCTAAATAATGTGCGAACAGCCTCTGTATATGACTGGGGTTTGCTAGTAGCTTGCGATTGTTTACGATAGCAAAAAAATCAACTGAAAAGTAAGAAAAGCAACGAAATTAGCTCGATTAGTTGGCTTCATTAGATGGTTCAAAATGCTTTAAAATACCAGTACTTTTTCATTAGCGTCAGTTTACTGCAAAAAAATTGCGAAATTTTAATGTTGAATTTATATGTTATATTATAAGACAGTCGTTAACTTTTAAAATTTTAAATTCATAGTTGTATTATTTAAAATTAAACAGGAAATAGTGTCGTTGTAAATGACTAAATGATGAAAAAAGTTTGTTAAATAATAAATAAACTCTTAATTTTTAATAATTCCCATTCAACTTGGGGAATGTGGATAATAAGAACACAGATTCTTTAAAATATAGAATATATTTTAAGAAGATGCATGTAAATAATATTGAGAAATAATAAAATATCATCATTTTTTATTGTAGATTTTTAGAAGTTGTGCAGTCTTATCATTTCTATTAACCTTAGCGAAATACTAAATTCGACCTTGTGCTTCTGATAGTTACGAATTTTCAGCTCAGCAAAGATAGAATGAAGTTTCCAAGATCGTATAGTAGTTCTGGTCCATTGGTCATTGGTAACAGAGTCTGCAGGTTCGAGTTCTGCGGTTAGAATGAATGTTTGTAACTTTTCGGAACACTCTTTAAGCTGTAGGTAGGTCTTAATCTGTTTACCCCTCGTATATTAAAATATTACACTAGAACTCAAAATGCCATAACAATCAATGAAGGATTCAACCAGAAAATGAGGTTACAAAACAATGAATTTAAAACAACCCACCAAAACGGGGAATGTTCGGCTATTAGTTGTATTATGTAATTTTTCTCATGGTGAAATGGTGTGATCCATAAGAGAGAGATCTATAATGAGTATACGTGAGAGATCTGTCTTGGGAGAATCAATCTGTCTTGCTTCTTGGTTGCATGTGTTTAACCTGCATCACACGCTTGGTGAAACACGTAAATAATAGACGCACCACCCAGCACAGAAGGATTAATTTGTGAATGCGAACAACCCTAATTTTCTATGTAATAGTATTATTTTCTCTGTCACGTATTGGCCAACCTTTCTATTAAAAGATTCATTTTAAATATAGTGTAGGTAAAAAAAGACCTTAATGGTATATGTATTACTTAAACAAAGTAAATTACTGAAACAAATTAATTTTCTTTTGAAGTAAGAAAAATACATCATTTTCTGTATATACATCGGTGTCCAAAATTATTTTTACCTGCACACATGCTTTCATGCAACATGTGATCTCGTGTCTTGCTCAATAAAAATTCATATTAAACTGAAGAGCTAGAATCACATGTTTATGAAAGGTCAGTTACACCAATTGAAAGTAATCGGAAAATGAAACGATGAAATGAAACGAAGAAAGAGCTTCTTTCAGCTGCTCTAAAGTATCTGATCTGCTTTAGGAAAATGAGAGGGTTAATTCTCTCCCAGTTAGATTTAGTACAACTGGAGAAATGTTAATTTTATTCTTTCGTGGGTTTTTTATCACTTGGGCTTCATTTCCAGTGCTGATAAAATGGAATTTTAAAGGTGCTTCATAGATTGGCATCAGAAAATTATTTCAACAGCCAGGGCCAGATATTTAGCCCTTTTAATCATCTCTATAGCAGGGAGGAGCCGAAAAACATGCTGCAGATGAATAAAATCCAAACATGGAACGTCCTTAAAATTTTACTACTAACTGACAAACGGCAGTCAATAAATCCCACATCGGAAAGAGCCAAACATCTTCCACGGATTTTGGCCCATAGTTTAGATAGCTTAAGGATGATTATCATCTGCAAGCTATCTAATTTTGCTTATTCATCTTCAGAAAATTAAATTTTGCATCGAAACCGTGGAAGACACTTGTATTTTTCATGGTTTTGGTCTCCCTCGGAATTTTTTCAGACAGCAGTTAATTCCACTTATGAATTTTTTTTTCCGCCTCTAGCGTACTTTAAAGCAGTGATAAGGAGTCCATAATCAAGGCAAAGTCTAGATCCATAGATGTTGGAGATTCCTAGTTTTCTATAAGTGACCCCTCTACCTACGGCATGTTCCATGCAACTTTCGTGATTTATAAATCTTATAATGTTTCTATAAACTTCATTAGTATCTCTTCAAATGTATTCAAATATATCTTGATCACTTTTATCAATTGTAAAATTATTTGTATTTTGAATATACTAAATTTTCTTATGCTCTCTCGAGAACAGGTTTCCCCTGTGGTAAGCAAAAAAAAACTCTCTTTTCATCTCTTCAAATGTTTTCGAATATATCTCGATCAATTTTAGCAATTGTAATTATTTGTATTTTGAATATACTAAATTTTCTCATGCTCTCCTAAGAATAGGTTTCCCCTGTGGTAAGAAAATAAATTTTCTTTTCACCCAAAATTCAAACAGCTTCACTTAATAAACTTACAATTCAAGGCTAAAAAAATAAACTTAATCCTACACTAGGGGAAATTTATGCTATTTCCTTTCTTTTCGATTTTTCAATTTCAGAAATTTGATTCTTTTCTTATATTTTTTCCTTTTATGCAATTCCTGAAGAAATGTGTTAACCCTCAGCAGTTATTTTAAGCACATTGACTTCTTTAATTCTTGAACTGAGTGACCCCACATCAGTCTACTAAAGAATTTAAATTCAAACATAAGAAATAATGTTAAAATTTTATATTTACTGAATCGAGACAATCCCAATTCCACGAATATGTTCCACTTTAATTAGCCTCTTAAAATAATGAATTTAAGAATGATAACATCCATAAAAAGGTAATCTAAGTGAATGCTTCAATCAAAATTGCTTGCAATAGGATATCTTGGATGTGGTGAAAATTGTAGAAAATGTGCTTTATTAATTATTTCAACTGCTTAAGTAATGCTGCTAAAGATTAAAGTAGGGTTATCGTTTAGTAGTGCTTCTTAACGGAATTAAGTGGGAAAATAATCGATGCTGTTTAATTGACTTTGAAAATTTACGTTAAAACGAGTAAGACAAAAGTAATGAAAACTAATTAAGAAAAATTATTTTAATGGAACTCATACACACGTAAATTTCTGATACAAAGTAAATAAAAATAGCTTACACATCTCTTTTTTTAAGCAAAAACTTATGGTTACATAACAATGCAAATTTGTTTTAAAAGTCAATAAAAAAAATCCCACGTTTATGTACTGCTTTGTTAAAAAGTTTTGTTTACATAATAAAGAAATCCGGCTTTATCACATAATTAAAATTAGCTCTAACTTTAAAGGTTTTATCAATAACAGTTGGCTGATATCCTTTATGTTAACCTCTTGGGAGTTGAGTTTTTTACTGGATCAGCTTTGAAACTTAATAAGGTAATAATTAATAATTTGACGAATTTTAAAGGTCACAAATCGGATAGATAGTACAATATTTAGAATTGGTTATCAATTTAGAAAGTATCATTATCTAGCAAAAAAAAAAAAACTTCTAAGGGTTGTTCAGTTTTGTTATGATATTAAAAAAAATCTAGGAACTTCGTTTAGTTTGTCATGCTTTTTTAAGCATATCGAAGCAGTAAATACATATTTTACATTAAAAAAAGCAAGCTATTTGATCGATACTCCCTCTTCTTTTTTTGTTTAATATTTGGGACTTTGAACTCCTGTTGTTTTTAAATTCATTGCAACACATGTATTCTTACTTGGCCGTAAAAATTGTTTGTTTGATTTTGGATGTTGTAAAGAATAGTTTTATCCTGTGCAATTCATGTAAAAAGTTTTGAACAGCAAAGTGTAAAATATTGATCACAATAAAATATGTTATAGTTTCCAATTCCTCTAGCAAAATTTTTTCTTATGAAGATTAACATAACTTTAGTATATTTAAAAATAATTTTATTATTATCTGCCTTTAAATGATACAGAATATATGCGCTCTCTATATTAATATTAATTTGCAATTTGATTGGCATAATACATTGTTTACTAAATTGAATAAAATTTCTTTTCTTTAAAAGTGCAGTAGAAAAATAATTCTGATTGATTGGCAGGAAAATAATCGACAAAAACTTTGCTGCTTACTTAAATTTTTGCGGATAGTCCAATTCCTCTCGCAAAATTTATTCTTATCAGGATTAACATAACGTTAGTATATTTAAAAATAATTTTATTATTATCTGCCTTTAAATGATGCAGAATATATGTGCTCTCTATATTAATATTAAGTTACAGTTTAATTCGCATATACAATGTTTACTAAATTGAATAAAAATTCTTTTCTTTAAAAGTGCAGTAGAAAAATATACTCATTGATTGGCTGGAAAATAATCGACAAAAACTGTGTTGCTTACTTAAATTTTTGCGGATAGTCCCCCAAAATATTATTATCTTGAGAATTGTTTCTCGAATTAATAAATCTCTTTTCCCTGTATTTTAGCCTATAAATATTTACGTCCCATTTTTTTTCTCCTTTTCCATTTCGGATAGGAAATTCGCGAAATGAAAACAAGCTGCTATTAGACTTTCCGTTAGTTGAAAGTTAATGGTAGATTCAAAAGAAGCAAAACATACAAAAACGTTTATAAATCGTGGTATAGATGGTCGAGAACGTGATCCTCTAATACCCACTTTCTTTGTTCCCTGCGATGAATGATCTAATAGAGTAGGATGGACCCCGAATGAATAAAGGGAGGCATACGCTGTAATGTTCATCGGGAACTGTGAGAGTAGGATTAGAGGGAGCTCTATACCAATCAAGCATACATATTCCCACGGTTCTAGCCCTCATTTTCGTGACCTGGCTAGTCGGGTACTTCAAATAAATATGGATGCAGAAAGATGGGGGGTCCATTAGGGGTGAGCTGCCTTTTATACCTACACAAAAACCACTGGTCGCTAACGGACTTTTGGTACAATGTTCTTTTATACTGAGCCAAAATGTGAATTTTTCCCCGCAGTTGAAGTCTTTCAAGTGAGATTCTGAACAATATTTTGGGGCTTTATACTTAAATAAAGGTTTCTTTTATATCGATATTCTCAGGAGCTACACCATAGACTCATATTCAAGACTTTTATTCATATCAGGTTATGACACTTTGAATGGTAAAACAATAGACGTCATAGCTTTAAATCATTTGCTAATGAATTTATTCTTCATAACTTTTAATAAACCAGAAACAGAAGTTAATTTAAAGGATGTCATACTTATACTTAGGAAAAGACTTAAAAATAGTACACTAAAGTTTAAAGTACACGTCTGTGGCGTTTTGGCAGATGTTGATATGTCCGAAAAATTCAATTTGATGCTTTAAGTTGATATGTCACACTTAAAATTGGTTCTTTAATGTGGCAAAAGCTGATAGTGGAATTATGAAATAACACTAAGTTATTCGTATTGGCAAATGCTGTTATGTATAAAAGAGATAATATTTGGTCCTTAATTGAATATTTTAGTCCCTTATTGAAAATTTTCATTGAAGACCAGCCATATGCTTGAGGTTGAATATGAGTATTAACTAAAGAATGTTTGAATTGAAACACTTGATTGAGCGATTTTATATTTTACAACAAAAGTTACTTTTTTTAATTTGCCAAAAACATGAAAAAAAATGACATATCAACATCTTCCATAATGCAATAGACATCTACATGAAGATATCTTCAAAAAATTTTCTGAGAACAACTTTTTACTAAAATAATGAAAGTAATAAAATTTGTTTAAAAGATACTCTTCTGTATTTTTATAGAGTTTGGACTATCCCATTTTTGTAAAATCTTCATTTCACTAAAAATATATAATTGTTTTCGCTACATCAAAGAAAGTAGTCATACTGAGATACAATAAATATTCTGAAGAATAATTGCGTCGAAATGTTTACAAAAAACACTCCATTTTTTAATTGAAAATTGCCTTAAATAGAACAAAAGATGTACATAATTCTACATTATATAATATATGAAACATCAAAAGAAATTATCATATAACTGAGTACTAGTAACTGAGTGATCAAAATAATTGGAATCTGTGTTTGGAACTTAAAAGTGTGATCCTAATAAAGTGAAAGGTCATTCGTTCAACAGAAAGTAAAGTGGATCTATTTGAATTACCTCATGATGTAAATAAACTTTACCTAAAAATCAGAAACTTTCGTAATAAAATATTTTATGCTCAAAACACATAGACAAAAGAAGTAAAAAAGTACGAATTAATGTGAAATTTTACATATTTTCACTAGTCCAGTCTAGGAAGTATACTTGTTAATCTAGGTACTACTTCTCAGTTTTAAAAAATTGTGTGTTTGGACCATAAGAAGAAGAAAATATTAATGAAAAAGAATAGAACCCGTACAGTAATCACATAAATTATGAAATAAATTTCTATAAATTTATTTTTATAATAAATTGTATGATTTATAGATCTGTGAACAGACACAGGCTCATTGAGCATACGTGAGACAATAGATCTCGTTACCCTCAAGAGACGGTTAATTTCAACAGCTCCCCATCCCATTTCTCCTCCTTTTATTTACAGCTAACTAGTTAAAGAACCTTCTCGGATACAGAACAGTTATTAAAATGCAAGAGGAAATAAGGGAGGTTTCGAAATGGTTAACTAATGGTGACAGTTTCAATCAGTGTAATAATGGACACACAATGCGGAATATTTTAACTTTGAATGACAATCTTTCAACAGACAAAAATATTGGAATATTTCTAAAAAGAGATTTTTTAACCATGGAGTTTTTTAATTCTAAAGTAAAAATAATTCATAAATATCTCTAAACGGATCACCATCAGTCAAGTACTTGTAAATCAAAACTTCTTCTAACCAAAATGTATACCAAATTTTGTACAGTTGTATAATTTCCGAAAATATAATTTATCTTGCAGCATTAAAAAATATTTAAGTGCACAGACATATGTTTTTGAATTTTAGCAAGCTTCTAACCATAAGTGTGAAGTGCCAGCCACATATTGGGACTAAATATTAGGTTAAAAATTGTAAACTTATTGAAATGTTTAAAAGGAAGAAAGAGTAATAGGATGTTTTCTTAACTTTAATTAATTTCTTATATGTTTGATTATCTAAATTTTAAGGGCAGAATCTAGTTGTTTTTGAAGGTTTATTAAAGTTATGATATTTTAGAGAAAAATTTTAAAAATATTAATAAAAGAAAATTTAACTAACAAAGAGAGAATTCAACTCAATAAAGAAGGGAGAAAAGTGAATTTTAGTAATCCCAAAATAATCCCGAGTTCAATGGCATATAGATTCCCTTGAGATGGTGGAATAATGTCCATAATTTTTACACTATTCTATTATAATTTGAAAATAATTAATCATTTTCAATGCTGTTATGATATATGACTCAAAATACTGTATTCAGACGATTAAACTTACTATGGACCTACCATAAAATATAAGCGAATTTCAGAAATTAAGTTTTTGTTTGAGGAAAGGAAGTTATTTTTGCAATGCTTCAGGCACATATCGTGAGGACTTATTGCTCGTACCCCCTACGATGTTTGGAGATTACTTTATTATGGAAGCACCCGGTAGGTGAACAAACACTGCTTCACACGAGGGGACAGCACAAAAATATGCATGCCTCAGCCAGGATTTAATTCCAAGCCCACCTGATAAAATCAGTATATACCCTAAATACAGTTTAAATATGTATATATACACAATATTATCAAAAAAGTTAGAACACCACAATGCTTTGGGATAAATGGCTTTATTATGGATATCACCGGCTACTCGGTGTCCCCTTTGTTTGAATGACAGTAGCTGTCCATCGAAGCGTACTATCAACCAATTTCTAGTACGTCTAAACAAGCATGTTTTCTTGGTAGCATAGGAGTTATCTGACTGCATAAGAGTTATCTGAATCAGATTCACGAAAAATCACCCCATACCACGATAACTCTTTAATAACACTGAAAAGGTGAAAAGCGTGACTTTTCTTTCCTTAGAACAACACTCCAGCCCTTTAAAGTCCAAGGAAGACGAGAGATACAACAATCCAAGCGGTGCTTCACTTTCGCGGTACTGAAGCGTGGCTTTTGTGCACAAATACTGTAGAATAAAAACCCCAAACTATGCTGCTTCGATCTGTGGTTAGCTATAGTGCTGACGGAGCCTCGTGCATTTCTTGCTTCAGCTTCGATGGAAATGACAGAAGAAGTTCGTGAATTTAGAATTTTTGGTCAGGCTCTTTCGTCTTGTCCCATCAGTTTGTGCGGCTTAAGTACATACATACATACATACATACATACATACATACATACATACATACATACATATATATATATATATATATATATATATATATATATATATATATATATATATATATATATATATATATACAGGGTGTTTCAGAAATATCTGTGGGCGCGGTAGCCCAGTTGGCAAGAGCAGCGGGCCAGTGATCTGAACGTCCCTGGTTCGATGCTCATCGTGCAAATCTACCGCCGTGTTCACTAATGGTGGTCGGAGCACGTAAAATAGGGCGTGGCTACAATGTTCTCCAAGTTCTCAAATTTACCTCTGGAGGTGCGGTGTCAAGTGTTCCGATCTCGTCACTTGACTCGGTTCAAAATTACGGGACTGGTCCTTTAGCCAAGTCGGACTCCGACCCTTGTGGTGCTATTAAAAACCGGAGCCACACCTTCATCGCCCATAGCCTTCGGGACTTGATCTGATGTTAGTGTCGGTCAAGGGGCATAAATAAACGACAACAAAACAACAAGAAATACCTGTACCAATTTTAATGAGAAATTGGGGACACTAAAAGAAACATGGCTATATTATAAATGTATGGTCAAAAACGTCATACTTTCGTGCTAGAGGGCGTTGTTGGAATAGTATAAATGAAAAGAAGAGTGAACAAAAATTTATAGCAATTTTACAGGAATTGCTTAAAGGTACGACAGCTAACAGTAATGCATGACAATGTCGACGCGTCGATTGCCGTACATTTTCAAAGATTCCCTGCATTTCGCGAACACTTGCAATAGCGACAGTGATTCTTGCCACAAGATCCTCATTGGAGTTAATGGGAGTCGCGTGTACAAAGCCCAGAGGAGGAAATCCAGAGATGTAATATCGGGTGATCATGGCTTCCAAGCAACGGGTACACCCCGACTTCCCCCCCGACCCCCCAAAAATGGTGTTCAAATAAGGTAGCACATTAGTGCTGATGTGTGAGGACGGTCTGTGTTAGAACCACTTCGACGTCGAACAGATATGGGAACATCATTCAGCAATTTCGGCAAAATTTCTTCCAGAAATATCCGGTACATACGCCCATCCAGTCGATTTGGCACCAGGTGTGGTCTTCAGTTTACGATATGAAATATTCAATAATAATCGCCCACTACGGTATTATTTTGAACGAAATGCAAAATAAAAGCTACTTTTAAAAAATGCCTCCTGTAATTAATGGTGCGAACGAACTTCTGTAGGAATTACACACCTCAACAGCACTCTCCAGCACCAAAGTAGGACGTTTTGGGACTATACATTCATACAAAATATTTTCCTTTAGTTCTCCCTGCATCCCAGAACCGGTTCTGATGGCTGTTTAGAGGGGTGGCCGGCTAGAGAAGCTACACCATATATATATATATATATATATATATATATATATATATATATATATATATATATATATATATATATATATATATATATATATATATATATATATATATATATATAGAGAGAGAGAGAGAGAGAGAGAGAGATCTGTACCTCGGAGGTATAGAACACTATGTCACGATGTTTGAATTTCACAGGAGAGCTTAAAGAAATCCACTTACTGCTTTTTACCTCGACACAATGATAGGACATGGTGCCATTTTCAATGGGCAAGGTCTTTTCTGTATAAACATTCACGTAACAGCTTTTCTCTATTGAAAATAGGGCTCAAAATGAAGGAATAAAGTTAAACAGTCTACTTTTAAGAAATTGGCTTGGTGTCCTTTACCTCCGGTATACAGATATATATATATATATATATATATATATATACTCCAAAATCGTACGAATACTGGGCGAATTCTGTCACAAATGTTGTTGTTTTTAATTTTGCGGTTTTCTTTTTCTCGGGAGAATGTTGGGATATACATTTCTCTTGCGAGATCTACGCAAAAGAAACGAGTTTGAGCCCTCAGTTTTCAACCCCAGAGCTCAAATATTTTACGAGCCACCCTCTCCTACCCTAAGTGCTTTGTAGTTCATGTATTTAAATGGCAAACAAGGTTTTTTTTTTCTCAATTTAGTGTAAGAAACTAAAATATTTTAATATTTTTTTCCACAAAAAGCTAGATTTATGAATGTAATTTCAAATTTTGATTTTAACCTATTTTCTAAATCCCACTTCTATGAGGTCCAGAGCCATTGGGGCCCCCAGGGTCACCCCGGGGTTGACCTCAAGTTCTGTTCGTCTCACCTCTCCTGGGCAGTGGCAGCGAGCTATAGCTTCCAGACAACTAAGGCAACGGTGACCTTTATCAAGCAACCCTAAGTGTCCTGTTTAATTAACTACCATTAACACTTCATTATGAAACAGGTTTCGTGTTAGATAATTTTGACTGATTTGGGACTAATGTAAGGGATCTGAGCTAAGTTCTGATTTTCAGTAGGTTAAGTATATCAAATGCAATGTCGACTTACGATGAGTTTAATTAGGACGTAACCCCATCATATGACGAAGAGTATCCGTAATTGAAATAAATCGTTCATATTACTTCTGTGTACTTTTGTACGGGTTACTATGCTCGTAAACGGGGTACTATGCTCGCATTGATAAATATGGGCATGTTAGAAAGGGACACAAAATTAAAAATGCAAATAACCGGAGCATATCGGGGCCCATTATGGCCAAAAATCTTTTACTGAAGAAATTCCTTAAGAAGTATCCGTGATAAAAGCGTAAAATAACGTGAAAAGACTAATATAAAAGAGTAAAATATTCATAAATATAAAATTGTAAGTTTGCAACTTCACTTTCGCTACAGAATGATGATAGAAGATAGAAAAACAGTAAGAAAAGTGTAAGCTTTAAAATAAACTGTTCTTTATCCAGTCATAAAAGTTAGGTAGTATATGTGTAAAACTCGGGTCTTTAAGATTCTTTTAAAATAAAAACTAAGGTATGAGCGGTACGTTTTGAGAACTCTCCAATTCCAAAAGCAAGGGCCATACGACTGCTCGGGATAAATATGTTGTTAAAATTATTTTTTAGCAACCCCTTATAATTATTGGTTTACGAACTTCTTGGTATTCCTGCAACATATTTTGTTTTCCTTTCTTCAGATTTCTTTATTTGTGTTAGAGTATAATTTGGTGCCTAGGGACAGTTATTTTAAAAATATGTGCTTTATGAAAAATATATTTAGGCTACTCGGAATATGTCAGTTTGGAAATGAGAATGCATTTTCCATTCATTGAGAAAATAATTTGTTTTCATCAAAAAAATTCCGTTTATCGTTTGATTTATATAACGTAGTTTTTTACACCGGCTCTGAAACTTTTTAACAACTGTTTGCCAGGACCAAAACTCTATCTAGATTCCACAATCTGAAGCGAGGAAGGATTATGTGAGGAAGTGTTATTTTCAATAACACACCTAATATATTCCCCTTATTCGATCAAAGGCCATCTACACAGGATGATGGCATTATTGTTTTTTTATTATTATTATTACAATTTTAATCATTCGTCGATGCCAAGTTTTTTCCTCCTAGATGAATATTTATCATATCCTTCACAATGGACAATAATTGTTCTTTTGAATAATCCAATAACGACTGTCTGTTCGAAGACTGGCCTTCGAACACTGTTTTCTAAACCTCGAGTCAGTATATCCATAATTGAACTATCCAGGTGATACGCGGAAGTTTTATTTTCCATACTTCTTTTACAACTTCTGCATTTTATCACGATTACATTTCAAATAAACAAATCATTCGGCGATAGCATATATTAGACGTACGTATCCTTAAAAATACATTCCAAGTCGGGGACAGCTCTCTTTGAAGGTATTTGCATCTCCATTTTGTCAGTTATAGAAATAACCAAACAAAAACTCAGATTTAATTTTTATCTGGAAAACCAAAATCTAATTACAATAAAAACCTCGTTTATCTGGCCCTCGTTGAGCCGGATCTCCGGATAATCCGGATCAGATTTGTAGACATTATTTTTATTTAATGCTTACATTAGATAATAATTTTTAACTATAATAGAAAGAACGTAACCACAAGTTCGCCAAATTTTCGCTTTTTAGTTTGATTCAATGTACATTTCCTGCATAGATTGTACAATAAATTACGGTAATAAAATGCTTTTTGTTGAGTTTAAGAAAACTTTACTAGATTTACCAATTCTTTGTTAAGAAATGATGTGAAATGTTATTTTTAATATTTTTTAATGTCTTGTAAGCAATACGAATTATTTACAAGAATTTTTCACAAGGCATTAATTTTTAATGTCTTGTAAAACGTTATTTTTAATTTTTTTAATGTCCTGCAAACAATACTATGCAATTTTGTTACAAAAAATAGTTTTTATCGTAATAAACGGTCTGCTCAGTTAAGGATTATGTTTTCCTTATTACCCATATAGCCCGGATTATCCAGATTTTTGATTGGTAAAAACACCTAACTGGGTAGAACTTCAAATGAATTCATAATTTTCGTGCCGAGAAATTTAAAAGAAATACAGTAAAACCTCGTTTATCCGGACTAACTGGGACCATAAACAATCCGGACAATCAAAAATCCGGATAATCCGGGCTTTTGATTGGTAAAACACCTAACTGGGTAGAACTTCAAATGAATTCATAATTTTCGTGCTGAGAAACTTAAAAGAAATACAGTAAAACCTCGTTTATCCGGACTGACTGGTACCATAGACAATCCGGACAATCAAAAATCCGGATAATCCGGGCTTTTGATTGGTAAAAACACCTAACTGGGTAGAACTTCAAATGAATTCATAATTTTCGTGCCGAGAAATTTAAAAGAAATACAGTAAAACCTCGTTTATCCGGACTAACTGGGACCATAAACAATCCGGACAATCAAAAATCCGGATAATCCGGGCTTTTGATTGGTAAAAACATTTAACTGGGTAGAACTTTAAATGAATTCATAATTTTCGTGCTGAGAAACTTAAAAGAAATACAGTAAAACATCGTTTATCCGGACTGACTGGTACCATAGACAATCCGGACAATCTGGGCTTTTGATTGGTAAAAACACCTAACTGGGTAGAACTTCAAATGAATTCATAATTTTCGTGCCGAGAAATTTAAAAGAAATACAGTAAAACCTCGTTTATCCGGACTAACTGGGACCATAAACAATCCGGACAATCAAAAATCCGGATAATCCGGGCTTTTGATTGGTAAAAACATTTAACTGGGTAGAACTTTAAATGAATTCATAATTTTCGTGCCGAGAAATTTAAAAGAAATACAGTAAAACCTCGTTTATCCGGACTAACTGGGACCATAAACAATCCGGACAATCAAAAATCCGGATAATCCGGGCTTTTGATTGGTAAAAACATTTAACTGGGTAGAACTTTAAATGAATTCATAATTTTCGTGCTGAGAAACTTAAAAGAAATACAGTAAAACCTCGTTTATCCGGACTAACTGGGACCATAGACAATTCGTACAATCAAAAACCAGATGATCCGGGCTATATGGGTAATAAGGAAAACATAATCCTTAACTAAGCAGACTGTTTATTACGACAAAAAATATGTTTTGTAACAAAATTACATAGTATTGTTTACAGGACATTAAAAAATATTAAAAATAACGTTTCACAAGACATTAATTTTTTATTTTGTTACAAAACATAGTTTTTATCGTAATAAACGGTCTGCTTAGTTTAGGATTATGTTTTCCTTATTACCCATATAGCCCGGATTATCCGGATTTTTGATTGTCCGGATTGTCTATGGTCTCAGTTAGTCCGGGTAAACGAGGTTTTACTGTATTTCTTTTAAATTTATCGCCACGAAAATTATGAATTCATTTGAAGTTCTACCCAGTTAGGTGTTTTTACATCGGCAAGTACTTACGTAGAGTATTCTTCGAAGGATGTTAAAAATCGTAAAATGAATTGAATAAATTGCCGCTCAAAATTTGGATGTAGGCACCTATAATTATCTGATTGTTCAATATATTGAGAAATTATTCCTGGAGTCCGCGCGTGGCGTTGGCGAGGTTGGCGAAAGGTCTTCCAATCGGGCTAGTAACCCTACAGCCACTTACTGGATCAAATCCTGCCGGCATGCCAATATATAAAGCGCGAGTTACGTTCTTTCTACTCCGCATTTTTACTACAACTTTAGTGGAATAGTCACGAAAAAGTTGTGCTAAGGACTCGGAGAGGAGGACTTGAATCCCTTCCAGTTTATAAAATGCATTCCCTGCCGGGTAAGTTGGAATTTCTGTCAAATTATTAACTTTAAGCAGCATTAAAAAAAATTTCGAGTTACTAAGTTTAAGTAATGTGTCAATCAAATGTTTATATATTATCTAAAGGGGAAAAAATGGAAAATACCCTCTTGTAAGTTTTTATTGTTCTTCTCCGGATTATTTATAAATGTGTTTGATATAAATATTGAAGTTTTCTCTGATATTGTTTTGATTCCGTTTGTTTTATTAGAAACATTAGAAATTTTGAAATGTGGTTCCTTTAGTTACTAAAACATCACTTTTGTAACTTCGGCGATATAAGAAAAAGGACCTTATAATCATGTAAATTATAAGCAAAAAGTTTTTTTTCTACTGAAATAAGTTTCTTAGTTAAAACTTTATGAAACAGAAAAGAAATCAAATTTATGTTTTACTTACCATTTCTAAATTTCCCTGACTATTAAATTTTTAATCTTTTTTCTCCAGCAGCCAAAAAGATTTGAGTTTTAAAAAATTAGTTTTTGCAATAATATAAGGTTTATTTTAGTTAGTTTTGTTTTCTTTAGATAACTGATCAGTTCATTGCAATAAAAATCAAAAGTGTTGGAGTACATGAAAGTTCATTTTTTATAATTTTATTACAATTCATAAAATGCACGTCGTATTTTGTTTTTTGTTTTTGTATAAGACAAAAATATTTTAAGGATACAAAAATAATTTAAATACTCATTCTTTTTAAAGTAATTTATTGAAAACAGGTTGTTTGTCTCTCTTTATCATTAGGATATTTATTGGTTCTTTCCTTGCTATGTTGTGTTATATAGTACCACCTGATCCATGGAATTTTCATCCCAATTTCTTGGGCTCTTAGAGAAATCTAGGGAAAACTTTCCTCAACTTTACAGTTCTTATCGAATTGTTTAAATTTTTTAAATCAGAGAATGACAGTCGAATTAAAAGACGGAGTTATTATTTGTTTTTCTCGAAGGATTTTTTGTAAGAAATTTAGTAATTAGTAATTTGAAATAAGTAATCACTAAAATGGTTCTGATTTGCGTCGTATAGTTTCATAATATTATCGTAATATTCTCAAAAATATTTTTCAACTCCCTGTTTAAAAACAAAACAAAAAATATTTTCCTTGTGTAATTTTTACTCTTGATTGCAAAGTATTAGGAATTTGTTGCTTGCATATACTAGGTATTGAAAAAAGTTCAGTCTTGAGTGACCATTAAACCAACTGAGTTTTACATCTATATCTAGTTTATCTTATCTTTTATTTTATCTATTCTATTAATCAAGGGTAACTTTCAATAATTTAAGTAATTATATATACAGCAGAGTTGTACTCAATTATTATCTAATCAAAAATATTTACCTCTAATGGGAGTCCCATAATAAAATATATACACATATATGAATTTGGATATAAAAATGTTTACATTTATAATATCTGGTAGCTCATGAAATCCTCTAACGAGACAACATTCATATGTTCATTAAATAAATATATTTTTTTAAATATGGTTTAGCAATTATATCTGAACTCTCTCCGTTATATAGGTTTTTGTGGAAAATGTGCCAAATTTTCAATGAATTAATTCAAAAATCATAGAAGTAGATATTAATGAAAATAATTTAAATTCCATGTATGTTGGGAATAATTCAAATTATTTCACAAATTTCAGTTGATTTTAATGGGACTTATAAGTAATCTGTCTCAAATCATGTGAGAAATTTTTTTTTTAAATTACTTTTGTTTACCTAAATATATGTATATTAAATTGAATAAAATATGTTTATTCAATATAAGTTTTATAAGATGACTTTTTTTACGAGAATGTGTAAGCAAATAATCATCCCCAAAATATATTTAAAATCATTATGCTTAAGTAATCGTAGTTGGGATTGTGTTTAAATGAGGTCAATTGTAGCCAGGCATCACAGGACGGATCTGATGATAATTGGGAATAAGAGGAGGATTTTCTGGTAGAAATTACTTCTATTTCTATAACGAGCTGTGAATAGATGAAAGAGAAGTCATTCCACGATCCTTTTTTACAGAAAGTATAAAGTTGCAAGAACAATCTTGCTAATGACTTTCATTCCTCCCAAAATATAGGGATATTTAAACATATATGAAACTTTATACATTAAACATGTAATTACTGAGGAAAAATAGTGTATATGGGAGTAGTGTATTATTAGCAAAATTCCCAATATAGTGTCTTTCGTTGACAAAATACTTGTACATAACATGAGAAATCTACAAAATATATCACTTCAAAATTTTCGAACTCAGAATGATGCAAACAAGATGCCTAAACAAAGATTTTACCAATTTTCCCTGGTTAAGTAAACTTTCAAAACTTGTTGTACTCTTTAAATTTCTGCTGGAAGATATCCATCAATGAATAACTGGCACTGCAAAAAGAATCGGGTTATAAAATTGTTAAACGATGCGACATTTTTTCATTTAATCATTTTATGCACGCTCGGAATGGTTGAAAGGCAGATACTAGAAGAGATGCAATAGGGATGCAGCTTTATTCTACTTTTTAGAAAAAGCAAACGAGGAGACTTTTTCTTATTCTATAATACATGCTAATAACCTTTCTGTAATGTGCAATTTATGTTTTTTATACATTTCTGTATACGTTTTATTTAGGTTTTAAGATGCAGTTTAAATTCAAGGTATCCAAATATCACTGAGAGGTTTCTCGTTAATAGGCTAATTATTGCATTTATAATCTAGAATTTGAGGTCAAACGTTAAAATATTTAGCACTTTTGTTAACAAGATATTTTTGATGCAGTTTCAAATACTTGCTTTGTTGAAATCAAATAAATTTGCTATTATTTTTATGTTATAACATTCAACTGTTGAAAAAAATAAAGAAAATTTTGATTGTTCTACGTATTATATTGATCGAAAAAGTTTATTATTAACTGTATTGAAATAGAAAAATGCTATTTAGTTATCTTTAAAAGAATTTGAACCGTTTCAGTAAGGTAAAAAATTTTGTTCCGCTCCAACCCAATAAAAAAAATTTGAGCTTTTATTTTTCAGTGGAAGGCATCGTATAACATTTTTGATTTGCTCAATTGGTAAATCAAAAAATTGCAACTTTAACGTGTAAAATATTTTAATCTATTTCTTCATAATTCGGAAATTATTCAGAGTGTGATAAATGAACTCAATAATTTGTGTTCCAACTGAAGAAAATCACTTCGTAAATAATAAATTTTTCCGTAGTTTTGTGGGCCGGAAAATTTCTTCCTAGCCGAAAAACTTTTGCGAAGTCAACAAATAGTATGTTTGTTTTCTAAGCAATACTTGTTATTATCAATTAATATTTAATTCTTCTCAGCAAAACACGTATAAACACACATTAAATGGCCAAGGCATTTATTTCATTTTTCATTTGTGCCACAAATATTATTATCAAAAAGTTTGTAAATCTCTACGATAAACTGATTTTTCATTTTTTTTTAATCCACCATGAAATATTACAACTGTATAAAGAATGAGAAAGTTACTTATTAAGCAAAAAAAGTTAAAAATTAGCAATGAAAATTTATGTTAAGCTATCAGATACGTATAAGGTTATTGTTTCATTTCCGTGACAAACTTTTATCATTTTCCCGAGAACAGCTCTACCTTATGTAACACCAAAACTAGTAAGAAACTCGTTAATTTATTTATTCACGAAATTCAAGCCAATTTCTCTCTTTTTTTTTCAAGAGACCATTTAGCATCGTTTGGCCTGATATTTTAAAATGCTTTTTAACTAGCCAAAAAAAAATTAAATAGTAATGTGGTTATGACACAAAGCTTACGACTTTACTGACTTCAAGTGCCTAGAGTGGTTCTGCACATTCATTCTGAAATTAATAGATTAGGGAATTCATTGTGAAGGGGATTTCTTATTACGGAAGAATTTGTGTTGTGCTAAACATAGTCTATTTTTAAGCAGTTTTATGCTGAAAAGTTTACGAAGCAAGATAAGCTCATTCAGCATGTGATATAAATGTTATCCCCTTGAAATTTCATTGTTATATTGGATTTTTGAATGAACTGTGGCAAACTGCGGTGTAAATAATATAAAATTTTTTGTCTAATATGTATTTTTAGTAAATTATCTAAATATTTAATAATAATTAGTGATAATTACATATATATTAAATTTTTTATGTGAGGTTTAACAATATATATACCTGTACTGCTTATTTTCGAAGCAGTGAAATCTTTTATAGACCTATTTCTCTCTCTCTCTCTCTCTCTCTCTCTCTCTCTCTATATATATATATATATATATATATATATATATATATATATATATATATATATATATATATAATGGGGGGTAACTGAACTGTGGGGCGCAATTCATTTTCTGTCGACGTTACTCTTTTGACGTAAAAATGATTAAATTAATACATAGAGAAATATAATTTTATATTGTCAATGCAAGATAAATCCTTTCAGTTCATGTTTGATAGTCTTGCATTTCATTCAAAAGCATTATTCATGTGTCATATTCTGTAAACATCCCAAATATATCTGTTGAAATGACAGCTTTCAGTTAATCTCTGGACTTGTGTTATCTTTTATGCATTCAACGGTTATGTCACGCTAAAGGATAATTACAAGGACAAAATATCAGCCTTTGAGAAAAAAGAAGTATTTTGATACCGTATCATTTATGCTAATTCTTTTTAAGCAAAATTTGCATTTTTCATATACTGTCATTTTTACCACATTATAAATAGGAATTTGTAAATGGAAAGTGGCTAGAATAAAATTTAAATGCAATTTTTTCCCAATTTTTTCTATTTGCAACATTTTTGGGGATCATTTAAGTGTTTCTGATTCAACCGAATATTTACAAAAGTATTAAATGTTATCTCATTTAATGTCACATCAATTAAAATTCTAATTACAGTAAATGCGAAAAAAATATTATTACTGCCAACTCTTAAATTGTTCCCAACGAAGAGCGAAACAACTCGAAAAACCGAATTCAGCGAAATAAAAAGGTTCCGAGCGCTTAATATCGGAGACTGTTTATTGTATGAGCATATGACCAAATCGATGCAATTCAAGGTCAAATGTCTTAAGGTAAGAATAAACAGCTTCCGATGGCATTGTAAGCAATGCTGGAAAGTTAATCTTTATGACAGAAGGAACACATTCAGGATAGGAATACCAAGTGAAAAGAATTATTACTGATTTATTTTCAGCGAGCCTACTAATGATACATCATTCTTTCATGGCTCAAAAGTGTTTTATGTTGTCCGTGTTACAAGAAATAAATCTACTCGTAGGCATTAATACCTAAAGGAATAAGTTTTAGAGTGAAATTTAATTTTGCACATATCTATAAATGGGATGTAAGAGATGATATAACACGTTTACTCTCCCCCGAAAAAAATAATGCACACGTAACTAAAAAAAAGAATGAAAAAGTTATATAGTTTTATTCAAGTTTCTTCCTTAAATTTTATAGAGTTTTGGGGGGATTTAACGTATTTTTCTCGTTGAATAATTGGAATCCAACGTGTCTGATGTATTGGAAATTTAAAAAAAAATACTATTGGCATTCCCTCATTACATACTAAGATATACGCATTTTCAGTTACTTGCTATTGAGACACATTTTCCGATACATTGTTGTTTGCAGAAAAAATATTTTGCAATATGTTATGGTTGTTTCGTAGGTTTTTATATATGGATATAGATTATGGAAAACAGCATTGTCGATATGAAATTTTTCCTGGACAATGACTTTCAGATTTACTTAAAGTGATTAAGATTATATTTTGATTAAGAATTCTTCTAAACTCAAGAATTTCAGATATGTTAAAATTCGATCAAAAATCATCTTTATTTATTTTACCAAAGTTCATCTTGTCAAGGAGATCTTTTATATTTAATTACGTACTTCTGTCCCGGGGAGAGGAAACCTTTTTCCGCTGAGAAATTTCATGTTAAAAGAAATATCTAGCATTCAAACGTAACGTTTGTCTCATATTCCAGAAAATGCTGTAGTGCAACAATTGCAAAATGGACAAAAATTTTGCGCTCAGAATTTTTTTTTATTTAAGGGCATTTTTAAGATAAATAAATATGTCTTTTTATTTCTAAGAAACTAAAATATACAAATATTATTGTATAATAATAAAAAATAGCATATTAGCAGTGAATTTGAATGTGCTAAAGAAGCTACAATCCAAATGACATAAAAAATCGTTAATATTTGAAGCAACTGTTTTGTCTTATGACGAAATACAGTTTTACGATTTGAAGAAAGGGAACTATTACTTAGATTGTACCCCCCCCCCCCCACACACACACACTCTAAAATAATAGAAAAAAAAAGATGCTGAGTGTAAGTAAATTTATTTGAGAAACAATATCTAGTTGTGATTTATACATTTCTGACCGACTAGAAATGCTTCATTTTCTCCAAAGCCTGCCATTATAAGGTCGCCTAGTGCCTTCATGGCCATCGTATTTGGAGCAAAGAACAAATGGAAGTTGGAATTTTCTAAGACCATTCGAATTCAGATAGAATTTAATATCATTAGTCAATGGAACAGAAGTGTAGAATTTGAACAAATCGGCTGACAAAAGGATTTTTTTAATCCCATGAATAGCTATGCTACGTTTTTATTTAAAGGCAAATCACAAATTTATTTGTTTTAATGATTCTATGGTTTTAACTCAGAAATGACTGTTGAGTTTTTTAAAATGGATTTTCCTCTCCATTTATTTCTTTAAATGACATCTTAATTGTCAATCCAAGAGAGTATTTAAATTTAACGACCCCGCAAAATAGGATTAGAATCTTATATCAAATAAGATTTTAAATATGCTACAACACTTTCTATTGTTTTAAATAATAATGATGTATTTCTCTAATATTTATTTTTCCTGAAGCCCAATTTAAGATGCTATACAGTTTGTCAAACAATAAATAAAATATCATATTCCATAGAACGACTTATTCAAATATTTCCTATTAGGGCTGATTCTCAGAATTGATTTGAAATAGTGGCTTAAAACAGTGAGCTGTCATAAGAATATTGATAAGCATATATTTATACCTTTTTAGCTTAAACTAATGAATCTGAAGAGTAAAAATATACTTAGATATTAATTTCTCTTATGACATGAGAATATATATGATGTGCTATCATTCTTTGAATTACACAAAAATATTATAACATTACATTGTTAAGATCCTTGTCTAAGCATGTTAAAAAAAAGTCAAATCGTTTTATAGAAAAATAACTTTAAAACTTTCGTGTGTAGAATAGAGATTTTAACGTAGGATTACGTTCCTCCATAACGGTCGTCCGGAAAGCAAATTTTCAGACGCTAAAACCGTCCGTCGTCACGAGTTATAATTTTGGCAGCGCGTCATACCCAGTCTGTATCGCTTGGGCAAGCAGTAAACAGTTAAACAGAAAAGTACCAAAATACGTCAAAATTTTGACATACATATATATATGTATATGTCAATATATATGTGTGTGTGTGTGTGTGTATCTATATATATATATATACATACGTACATATATATAGATACATATATACATAACACATAAATACATATATACATACAAAAGAGGTAAGCAACGATAAGTAATCCTACATTAATAACCCGCGGTAGTTTCGTTAGAAGAGATTGCTTGAATTTTTTTATTTATTTATTATATTTTTGGTTTATTATACCTACGCTATTTTCCACGGAGACTTTAATTTTGTTTATTTTAGATAAATATCCTTGCCTTTTTTTAAAGATTTAATAGTAGTCTATAAACAAGTTTTTGAAATGCATGGTAAAAAATTTTGTAATCTGTAGATATATCAACAAAATTTTTATTGCCATACTTGTAGAGTACGAACTTTTATGACAGTTAAAATAATTTTAGCCAAAAATGTATGATTGAGAATTCAAACTGGCACAAATAAAACGTCTTTCTCTAATTTTTTTAAATATTAGCGAAAGTATTCTGTCAAACTATTCAGTAGCGTATTAAAAAAGGCGCGACTAGTGAAAAAATATCAATAACACTCACTGTCAGTAGCAACATTTATTTTACGTAAAATAAAATCGTTAAAAAAACTTTTGTTCATCATTACACAAATTTAAATTTTCATTTGATCTCTAGGTGCCAATCGTTTTTGCTTAGTCGACTGAATGGTGCTTTAAAAACAATACTCAAAAAGTAAATTATTGCTAGCTGTACAGCGTAGATAAACCGTGACTTGATTTAACGATAATAATAACCTGTAGCAACAGAAGCAAAAAAATGGCCGAAGAATGATAATAATAACCTGTAGCAACATAAGCAAAAAAAATGGCCGTAGAATGATAAGAAATAAATATTCACTGATAAAAAAAAAAAATTCTTTGTGGGAGGATTCCGTTACTTTCTACAAAAATTTCCTCGAATAATCTCTTAAAATTTCTTTTTCGCCTAAAGAAGAAATTTTAAGAGATTATTCAAGGATTCCATTTTGTTCAAATGGAACAATTCTTCAGGCTAAAGAGAAAACAATATCCACAAAGAGATTAAAACCTGAACTGACATTTATTAAGAAACATTTTTGTTCGGAAGAAATTTTTGGGGTGGTGTAGGAAAGAGGTAAAGGCTAGGATGAAAAAAGAACCTATTTTCAAACCAAAAGAGGAAACATATTTTATTTTATCCCCTAATACTTGACGCACTTAAATCTTCGGTAAGATTGAATTGATATTACATTCCTTAATATTGAGGCTCTATAAATGTACATGAAACGAAAGGATTGACGATATTTAAAGTTGAATGTGTAAAATAAAGGTTTTCGAACTCTAAAGTAAACGATAGGGATAAGGTATAGAGGTTGGGGTATGCAATATAACAACAACATGAGTACAAATTTAGTTGAGTAAGAAAAAAAAAATTTTGTTCATGGGGCATAAAAGTAGTGAAACAACATAGGTTCTAATAATTAAAAAATAAAGAAAATGTATGCTTTTTTTTGGGGGGGGGGGGGGTTTAGGTTGAAATTAATTACATTTTATCATTTTCACTTTCGCATTCATTGTTTTTCAGAATTATAGATGTTAGAATTATAGATCATAGAATTAGATCATAGAATTGAGCATATATATTTTCCCCTTTTGTACATATTTCTAGATTTAACATTTGAGGCGGTGAAAAGAAAAGTGGTGTTAGTCACATTTTCAACTTTTTTTATTTGAGGGCAAAAATGTAATCTCCATGCGCAATTTATAGTGGAATTGCAAATAATTATTATTTGCAATTTATAATAATTATTATGAATTATAATTTGTTCAATTTATAGTGGAATTTTTTGTAGTTTTTGCAGTAAAATGCTTTGGACTTACACCACTTTGCCTTTCTCCGCCTCATTTGCAAACTCTTAGTTCCTTTGGTATGAAGGGTAAAAACAGTAAATATAACTGCAAATTAAATAATTTACCATTTCCTGTTGTCTGAGAATAACCAGGGGATTTGAGACCCGTCGCAGGATCATGGAAAATATTTTGCCGGACATCCAGTTTTTACGCCTGGTCTTTGTACTAGAGCCAGTCCGGACCCCTAAAGCTCACGGGCTCGGGTAATTTCCCCCCCTCCCCCAGTCTTGTCGGGACTGAGAACACCAAGATAGTAAGTACTCCTTTGAGGTGACCCAAAGTCTGGCAATGTGTTGATTTATTATTGGGAGACATTTGAAATCGATAAAGCGGAAAAGAAAATGTCAATCAATAATTTCTGATAGTTATAAGAAGACATTTTTGTAGATTCTTTTTCTAAGCTCTCCCCAACGCATTTTTGTTAAAACGGCCATTTTTTTCACGGTCATTCGATGATCTGTCTTCTCGGAGCAATCGGACACTTTCAAAAATAGAACTCTAACAAATTCTTCGAGCATTTCTCAAAGCGTCAAATATCACAGAAATAATTAATGTGGGTGTATTTACGTCCTATTTTTGTTACTTATATGATCGGAGGATTTTATTTCGTTTATATTGAAATAAGACTAAGTGACTGTATGGAATTCCACTAAAAATTACTTATTTCCTTCTATTGTTTAACTCCAAAAATTCATGAATTATTACTTTCAATGCGTTATTTCTTCTATTGGTACAATTAAAATTGACACAAGCAAGATTCCATCTCGCGGCAATAGAATCTTAATTCACATCGCAAGAAACGAATTTAAAAAAGTTATTCTGTAACCGGTATTTAACCAAATCTTTGAATCTTATCACCATTTATTTTAAGGCTGAAAGAATACATAGGATGAGGAATCGGGTGAATTCACTCTGCAATCAACACTTTAGGCTGGCAAATGGAATTAAGTGTACAAACTAATATCAATAGTTTTGTCAGTTTCAGTAATATTACTAAATGCACGCAAATCGAGTCAATCAGTTCTTTGACGTTTGATTGCTGCAGAATTGACTAGGTGTTCCCCGGTTTTGCACCAGCTAGTTTAAACTAGTTCATTTTCAGATTACCTTTTGAGATACAAATATAGTTCACGTAAGTTCGGCTAGATTACCTTTTGAGATACAAATTTAGTTCACGTAAACGCCTCACCGTTATTCTTGGTATATTCGCAATGGACCTCTCTGCAACAATATCTGGGTTACCCCGTTCGCCGGATTTTCTTCGAAAAAGAAATGCGGTTACCATCTTCTCCGAGAGAGAAGAGGAATTTATTGCTAAGCGTAATGCATCACAGGTTGGGTGATGTTTATTCATGACATAATGTTCAGGGGTAAAATATCTCAGGCTTGCCGGGCGGCAGGACTGAAGAGGAGGTTCCGTATACTAGATGTCATAGACATGCATCATAAGTACTACCAATACAGGAACCCCGCATCTGCCAGTCTCTAGCTAATGGTTAGTCTCAAAACGGCACCTGGTGTGGAGAACACAATAAGTCATTAGATTGTATTCAGCACGGCAGTTGTTTCTCTTATAGATGCTGCACTATGCACTCCGTTACCTTTTATAAGGGCCTTATAGAGCATTTGTAGAGGGTATATGAGGATAAACTCACTTCAAAAACGGACTAAAACCGACTAATTCCGTATTTTATACCCATAATTTACGCTATGACAGAGATGCATCTTAAAGAACTTTCTGAAGCCGTCCCGTAATAAAAAAAAAAAAAAAAAATCCTCCTTTTCGAAAAAATTTCCGATTTCTTAGTGCAACTATTAGTATCTGAGAAAGAAATTCCAAGGGTTTTAATCCCTCCTGTGAATCTCTTTGAGTCAAAAAACATTCAGAGCAACATTTGGGACTTCCTTCCCTGATATAGATAACTCCAACTGTTCATCCTTCGCTATCAGAGTTTTCTGTCCAGTAAAAGAAAATTGTCGGATACATAAAAAGAAAACTATTTTTTTTTTTTTTTTTTTTTTTTTTTTTGCTGTCTCCATTGCACTATGTCTAGATCTTTCACAGCTAACATACAATAGCCATTTGTGCATAGTTCCCCCATTTGAATTCGGAATGTTTGAACCTCTTAATTTGTCCTCCTTTCTCCGTTTACCTTGTTATATTTTCGTGGAAGACATTCCCCGTTTTTCTTCAACGATGTATTTGGACATGTCTGCTGATAGCTCGCGAGTTCATTGTTCCTTTATTAACATATTCACATCCTCAGGAGGTAATAAAACGGGTTCTACAAGCCACATTACTAGAGTTCATAATAATTCACGGTATTCCTTGCTAACTCTGTGTTCCGTAACCAAACCTAAAGGAACCATGATTAATGGATTTTTGACCGGAGGTGTGAAAATGCATTTTTAATAAATGCTTAGGGCCTCAAAACAAACTCTTCTCTTAAAACCGTTATTTAATGTCCGGACTTGAACTAAAGCGTTCGTATTATTTTTCAGTTTACACAAATTGTACCGATAAAAATTGGTAATGACATTGGGGTTTTGATTAATTTTGTCTTGACAGTCATTACCATATCACCACCATTCGCATTGTATTTTTTATGACACATAACCTGGACAGTTTATAACTCGCATGTATTATCGGTAACTTTCATTTACCGATGTAGACTTTCGTCATTCAAATTGTCCTTAATCCTCCTTTTTAGTGTCCATAACTTTTTGAGTTAAACTAAACCTTTTTAACTTTCCCCTTGGTTTATCTACGAAATTCATGCAAATCTCATTTACTCACCCCTTTTGTGGGATATTGAGTATTATTTTTCTTTTCCGGTGAATCAATGTATCACATTCATATGCTAAACATCCTTTCCCTGTTGATCCCCATTGTTCCTTTTCAGGATCCAGAATCTTCAATAATTTGTCTGATACAAGTAGTTCATTCAAACAAAAGTTCGAATAGCAGCATAGTAAAAAAAAATGGCCTGCACGTGTCGTCTTATTCAAAATAAGAACAGTAAATAAGCAACTGCCGTTCTGTATCAGTAATTTTGTTTGAAATTACCTTGAGGTGCATTACTACAAGGAAAATCAAAGTGCTGTGAATGATGGATTCAGCCAAACGTGCATAGAGGATTGTTATTCAAATTTAACGATGGAAGACATGACTTAAACAATGCTGGCCGTTTTGGGTGAAGAATGGGTGTTAAAACGCTTTGTGTTTCGTGGGAAGACACCCCACATCGCAAATCACACAAAATCATCAGTGCCTGTATGCACTGCTCAACCAAATTTTTTGCCATAGCGGTCCAACTCTGCTGCAGTGGCTACCACATGGTGCAACAATGAATAAGGAAAGATGATGCAAAATGCATGGGAATGCATTACATTCTAAATTTGCCTAAGTTAGAGTGTTCCGCCTCATCCACTTATTTTTGGGGCAAATCACCTCGCAACAACAATATTTCTGACCCCTAAAAGCTCTTAAAAAGACACCGCTGTACAAACGATGTCGAGGTCAAACAGATAATCAGATTGGTTTGCACCGCAGCCCTCGTCTGTCTAAGACCAGCCAGTCCGTTCACCTGTTTCAAAGTGGAATTCTTGCTTAAATGCTCGCGATTATTTTTGATTCTAACTTATACACTTGAGTTATGTTCATTGCCTCCTTCCTTTGAATGAAACAAATATTAACTCACTGCGTAACTAATCCGTTACTTCACTAAACTTGCTTCTGTACTCGCACGTTGAAATTAATCACTTTTCATACTGCGGAAATTTTATTCGATATTTCTTCTAACTTATTTAAAACCTTCAGTTGGTTGGTTGGTTGGTTGGTTGAGAGTGCTACGATTTATTTATTTTTTTTTTGGGGGGGGGATGTAACGTTTATGTAGGAAATGTAACGTTCAGCTTCAGAGACTGATATATTTTAATATATAAGCGATAAGTACTCTTTGAAAGGTGTATGGACATATATTTGCGATTCTTTTAAACTTAAAACATCATATTTAAAACTACGCATTTTGCTTGGTTTGAATAACTTAGACAACCTCAGTTATTCTTATTTAAATTGTATCTTACTTACAAGTTTAAAACAAACTTTAATTTCTGTCATGACAGGAAATATAGCTGTTAGTTTTAGCTAATTATACCGGAGTCTATTGCTTAAAGCCAATTCTGAACGGCTACAAACATTCATGCCAATAACGGGACTCGCATCCACTGACTCTACCACCGAATGCTAGCAACCTAGCCATTCGGCCATCGCTCGTTTACAACTTTCGAGACAGTATAAAAGGAGAAATATGTCAAATTTGTGTTATACTGCTTTATTTAAAGCTTGATAGTCCTCATTATTGTCTAGATACGTTAGTAAATTGGATGCTTTGTTCTATGGTAAATATATTAGCTCTTGAACTGTCTACTATGATTTCAGTAGTACTAGCCCTTAATTAAAGAAACTTAATAATCCGTATGCTTATCATTTCGTTACCTCATCTAAATATCTCACCTTAAATGTCAGTTTTCAGCTTACTAATGATACAAAAAAGGAAATTATTCCCCCCTTCCTAAACGAATACGGTTTATTTCAGTGTGACCTTCTTACTCTAATTTTAATCAAATTTGAGTTGGCTCAACTTCGATATACGTATTTAACATTTTACTAATACTTCCATTATTGATTTTCATTAAAAAATAGGGTGTAAAAAGTATATTATACTTTATATTTATTTTTAAGGAAGTCGCTTTTTGAGTATCTAAAAGTAGCAACGTTACGACTCCCCAAAAGGAAGAGAGTCTTTTTCTTACCGAGTCTTAACACTCATCTATCCAATCTGCCCTTTCTCCTCTGGACAAATTTAGCCACCTGGGGCTATTGGCTAAGAGAAATACCCCTTAGTGTTTTTCAGTCCCGTTTGGAATGCAATCCACGCCCGGCGTTGTAAACGTGGGGAATACTAGGAGATGAAGTCCTTGTTTAGTATTTCCGAGACAGGATTCCTGATAGCTCGTGCTTATTACAAAAGTCTAGACAAGACGATTTGCATAGCTAAATACAAAATATTCACTTTTGCCAACTGCAAATTGTCTTACTATGGTGCATCATTATTTTGTGTTGTCTGTCTCAGAGCACTTGCACATAATAATTTGCGAAAAGATACACCTTTGTTTAAAGATCTTTTTCTAAGTTATTTCTGTACAGTAGTATTAGTTAACAAAAATATCCCAAATATTGCTAACTACACGTTTATATATCATGTATATAATTTACTAACTGGCGTAATCGCAAGTAACGAGTGGGGGGGGGAGGTTTTGTCACGCAGTCCAGTGTAACTTGCATTGTACCTATTCATTCACAACTGCATAAGAGATTCGGCATTATTGAATAGTTTGTTTTAATCACTTATCAAACAAGTAAATAGCACCAGCATCATATTAACTAAATATTAGTGACACTATTTAAGAGAGCAAAGTACAATAAAAGCAAACCTTGGTTAATTAATGCTGTCGTGTATTTAAGAATCTATTTTTCTACGTTGAAAACAAACTTTGATTTTTCGTGCAATATACTTTTACATACAATAATTTCAATTCACATATATTTCCTGTCGTGACAGAAAATAAGGGTTTGTTTTGAACTTGTAAATAAGATATAATTTAAATAAGAATAACTGAGGTTGTCTAAGTTATTCAAACCAAGCAAAATACGTAGTTTAAAATATGAGATTTTAAGTTTAAAAGAATTGCAAACATATGTCCATACACCTTTCAATGAGTACTTATCTATATATATAAAACAGTTCCGTAACTGACTGACTCACTGACATACAACGCACAGACCAAACCGCTGGACCTAAAGGGCTGAAATTTTGCATGGCGATTCTTCTTATAGTGTAGGGGTGCACTAAGAAAGATTTTTGAAAATTCTTCTTAGATTTTTTTAAATTAAATTTTTAAGCTGTTTTGTAACTTTTTTTAAGTTTGCATTTAAAATAATAATTTGAGGGTTATAAAATTTATATCACGAGAAAGATCATAAAAATTCCTTTAAATTGAAATCTTTTTGGAATATTTACCTCAATTTTCTGATTTTTAGTGAATTTTTAAAGATTAAATTTTAGAATTTAATTTATTAAATGCTGATCATGTGATTTCTTTTTCTGGTACTTTAAATAAATTTATCGTCACGTGCGTAACAACTAAATAGACAAAAAAATCTTTTTTTTCTTTCTAATGCAGCAGACAATTGGATATTATAAAAAAAAAATAAACATCCCTTACGATTTTTTTATAAATAAATATATATATATATATATATATATATATATATATATATTACATCAATTGTATACATTGATCGTCGTATTTATTATAAATATATATATTTAATTTGTTTGGCATTAATTGCATACATTGACCGTTGTATTTAATTTGAATGTACTCCGTAGCGAAGTGCGGGTTTTCAGCTAGTCGCTTATATATTAAAATATCAGTCTCTGAAGCTGAACGTAACTTTTCCTACATTAACGTTTATATTTCTGTATGTTTATAGTTCAGCTTTGGAAAGGTAATATAATCAAAATATATTTTTAGTTTGTGTTTGAGGTTGAAAACTATCATCATTGCATTAAAAGTTCAACGCAAGTGTAGGACAAGATTTTGAACATAATTTCTAAACAAAGAATTAACTTTTATTTGAAAACACCCACTTACGCTTTAACGCATAACATATCGATAGTGGATTTTACTGATAAAAATTTGACCTTATGATCCACGATTTTGAGAGCATGAGTTCAGAAATATTTGATTTATTAAAAATAAACCTGACAAAATGGAAGTAAAATTTTGAAAAAGAAGATGATACCCCATAATAGGTGTTGATAGCTAAGCAATGTTTTTGATTCCACAAAGTTACCGTAAAAATCTGAGAGGAATGCATACTTTTTTAATGTAGATAACCACCTACGTTTAGATGCATTGGCATATAGAAGAATAGAAATTTAAAGAATATTCTATAACAAGCAAAACGGCTGAAACAGATGGCATTATGTAAACTATAAGCTAATAATTTTCGGTTCTCTTGATTGCTTAGGTTGTTAAGAAAAATTTCAGCAGTAAACTTCCTTTTTTTTTATAAACTGTTCACCATTCTCAAGAGGCATTGTGATGCTTATTGAAGCTGCTGTGTACTAACGCTATTGGATTCGCTCAAATCAATGTTAACCTATGGAGAAGATTTGTCTACTATTTTCAGCTACATAAGTGCTGATAATCCAATAAAAATGGTATTTTCAGATAGCCTGAACTTTTCTGCACCTTGAAACAGGATTAATTTAAAAAATTTCGTCCACCAAAGGAATTTAGAAGCGTTTAAATCACACTATACGAGATTTTTCCCCCGAATAATTTAGATTTTAAAATACTATTTAATTTTTTATTAAAAAACGAAAAATGTCCCCAAAGTGTAAAATTTCTTTCTCTAAAATTTTAAAAAGATATCTTTAAATCCAAGTCGGCAATCCTAGGGCAAATTTTCTCCATAGGTTATCATTAATATGAGAGAATCCAATAGGGTTGGTACACAGCAGCCTTAAGATGCATATTTGTGTCAGGTAGATAGAGGGAGTAAGAAGCAAATTCGGGGAAATTCCAAATTCATGGTACAAACTTTAAGGGTTGGTACAGCACACTGTAACAATCATTTATTGTATAGGAATGTATGGGCGCAAGTGACACGTTGAGGCCCAAACACAGGAAAGAGGCATGAAAGGAAAGAAAAATGGAGTGATTGGTTGGTTCCGTCGCCGGTAGAGAGCAGTAGGTGGCTTGCCGCCCATCAACATTATGCTTCTGCGGGAACACGCCATTCTCAGTTGGGCTGTCGTTCGTGATGGGAGACTTTACGTATGCCGAAAAAGCAGACATGCATCTCATGTACGGCCGGGCTTATGATAACGACAGAGCTATGCTATGAATGTATCAGGAGCGCTTCCCTCATAGACGAGCACTGGACCGACTATGGTTTCAGCATGATGGGGCCCCAGCCCGTTTCAGCACTGTTTTGCTCAATTACCTGGATGCCACATTTGGGGAGCGGTGGATTGGGCGTGCAGGACAAGTCCCTTGGCCTTCCTGATCTCCAGATTTATCGAACCTCGAATTCCTCTCATGGAGACATCTGAAGAGTCACGTTTATGCGACTCCAGTTGACTCTGTTGATGATCTGGTCGCTCGAATGTCCGTTGCTGCTGAACGCGTGCGAGAAATACCTGGCATCTTTGAAACTGTACGCCAATCGCTCCATCGACGATGCCAAGCATGTATTACTGTTGGTGGACGCAATTTTGAACACTTATTGTAAACATAGCACTTATCAACGACGCTGTCAATAAACAATTTTTCTTTCCTTTCATGTCTTTTTCACGTGTTTGTGCCTCAACGCGTCACTTGCGCCCATACATTCCTATACAATAAATGATTGTTAAAATGTCCTGTACCAACTCTTAAAGTTTGTACCATGAATTTTGAATCACCATGTAATGAAAACTGGATATATGTCTAAAAAAATTCCTAATTTTATGTTTAATTGAATGTATGTTTAAGTGTTCTTTAAGAATAAATTCAGTTTTGAAGAAATGACGTCAACAAAAGAGAACGTTTCAGTGTTGTTAAATGGAATTACTAGTCGAAAATAAAACATAAAATCCTTCCTAGCCTCACGCCAAATTTACATTTTATTTTCCTAACTGTGACTTTACTTTAAATTTCGATAACAACAGAAAAAATATTAGAATGATATTCATTGAACCGACGTACTAAAAGATAGAGCAATATTATATTGAATTATAAATTTTGAATATTATGTCTTAATTAAAATAGTTTAATAATTTTGCAATTCATAGATAATACTGACGCATTTGAAAACTGCGACCTAGAGTTCCATTTTTTATTAAATTAATTACTCACCAAACTTCCGTTCCACCGCACCTTAACATAGTTCGCCTTTGAATTTAAACTCATTATTGTATTGTTTATGAAATATACCGATCAATGTAGTTTAACGATGTTAATATGCCAAAGGCTTTCTCTTGTCATCATATAATGGCTGTGTGCCAAAAACGAATCAAGATAATAAAAACGAGAATTTATATTTACGGAATATTTGAACTAAAGTACATTAATATTCATTCACTTTAAGCAAATTTATAAAGCAAACGAGCCTCGTCTGTCATGTATTTAGCGCCATCGTAGAGAATGGAGTAAATAAACGCTCACTAGCAATGAAAGAATTAGTTTTATTTTAATATTGGGAGAAGCGTTTTATTAAAAACTGAAATTATTTTTTTGCGAGTACAAAAGGGTTAGTGAAAGTATGATTAAGGGTATTTACTAATTTTTTTTTAAATTTTTAAACTTAAACCATTTAAATTTTGGAGTTTTATTATTGCAGTTTAATGAATTAATAAAAAAAAGAATGCATGAAGTGAAGACGGTTAAAATTGAACAAAGACCAAAAGTGGAACGATATTATTAATAGATGCTTCATGTTTTTATTAGAATGTTTATAAAAATGGTAGCGGGTGTTAATAGTTTACACTTCTTAGTATAACTCAGAAGAGTTCATATTGGAAATTATGATTCTAGTCATATAAGTTCATAATTCTTTAGAATAATTATTTCAATGTAATCGCAGATTGTAACCAAGCTTAAAAGCTATCAGCTTTGTTTCATGAGCCTCATAAGTTTATCATGACACTCATGAAGTTTCTCTCCTTGATCCAATCTCGCATCAACGTAGATTTTATCCCTTTTTTCATCCTCTTATCTATAAATGGTAAAGGCAAATTTAGAAAGTCAGTATATATATTACCACGATAATCAAAACTTTTAGAAAAAATACATAATAATTTTCAGAATAGTATCTCTTCTACAGTTCAACCTAGGACGAAAAAAATTATTTCTGATCACTAATTTAACAGTTAAGGCTGCTATGTACTAACCCCATTGGATTCGCTCACCTTAATGTTAACCTATGGAGAAAATTTGTCCACGGATTGCCAACTTGGATTCAAAGATTTTTTTAAAAAATTGTACTCCGTCATAGAGAAAGAAATTTTACATTTGTGTACATTTTTCGTTTTTTTAAAAAATGTAATTTACATTTTAAAATATAAATTATTCGGGGAAAAATCTCGTATAGTGTGTTTTAAACGCTCATAAATTCCTTCGGTGGACGAAATTTATAAAATGAATCCTGTAGTGCTTTGCAGAAAAGTTCAGGTTATCTGACAATACCAATTTTATTTGATTATCAGCATTTAGGTACCTGTAAATAGTTGACAAAAATATATTTTAAATAAAAAATTTGGGGGCAGCGCTTAACCCCCCTATATAGAGAGAGCCATTACAATCCTTCAAAATGTCAATCCTAAGAGGACGTGGAAATCTCGAACTGTCAACTGGACTCCTCCCACCACAAGAGTCTGCAATAAGAGGAAAAGGGAAATACGAATTTTTTTCTTAGTACATAGCAGCCTTAATTTCCCCTACTACATAAGGAAAAAATTAAGGAATTTTATTTATTAACTATAATACACTTTTGGTTATTTTTTTAAGTTTAGTGTAAACATGTTCCTATTTTTACATACATTAACTCAACATGATCACAACACAGTTTGCAACAAATGTTTACTAATAAAGTGAACATTCTTGGTCGAATAAAAAAATATTCATTTTTTTTTTATCTATACATTCGACGGACTGCATAATTAAAAATATATTTACTATTGATGTCAATGAAATCTTTCACCAACCTTGCCGTTCGTATTTCATTGAAAATTGGAAAAATCTATTAAAAAAATCCCTAAAATCGTCAAGACTCAAAATACCCAATAATCCCTAAACATTATGTCATCAAAAGATTTAAAGTGCCTTCATTCCCTTTCAAAGTTCTGAATAATTTTGTTTAAGTACTTTGACCTGCAATCAACAGAGGGAAGCATATTCATAGCTTGACAAGCAGACAGATTTATATCAATATCCTAGACAGACATCATTAGTTAAGGAATAATAACTAAGCTCAGTTTCTACACACAAGTTTCTTTTTTTAAAAAACAAAATTTCAATAGATTTCAGTAATGACCAAAGCTTAAGAGCACACTGAATGACAATGCCGAGATTGAATCATAAATAATTCAATATATGTGTAAGATTTTATTTTATTTCATTTTCTATTTTCGGAATAGCTTTAGATATTTAGAAACGAATTTGCTAGCTAGATATTCTGAACAAAGTATCGGGAAAAATAACTAGAATTTAAAAAAAAAAATTATAGGTGTTTTCTGTCTTCAAAATATTTTGCTAGCATTTTATGCAATATAAGCAAATGAAACAAATAATATTTTACCAATATTCATTCACTGATAAAAATTGACCTCGCTTTAATAAAGGTGTGCATATATTGTTGAAAGTAGAAAATATTTTTGTTTATCACTAATTAAGGTTGAATAAGACGCTTAATCATTTAAAAACAATAGTGCTGTTTATTATAAATCAATTTTTTTAATTCGTGGGATGAGATTTTGCAAATTTAATAAGAAATTTCACATTTTATGTAATATTTATGGAGTTTTTTGACATAGATGATGATAGACTTTGGTAGACAATGATTTGAATAAAACAATTAAATGTACATTAGAAATATAATAGTTTGAATTCATCAAGATTTTCCCTTTCATTATAACTTACAACTTAAAAAAATGAAATAAACAATAAAAGAATAGTTTATTTAATTTTAGGTAATTCTAGTTTTGAAAAAAAAAGACTTCTTTAGAAATTTAGTGTTTAAGAAATCATTGGAAAGGATATAAACCATAATATATGTCTATACTGAAATCCTAATATTTCTTTATAAATTCACAGCAGTCAGAAAAGTTCTAGTTTATTACAAGTTATTACAAAGTTTGTCGCTTATTTTTTAATTGCCCTTGCCGAATTAGGATTTTTATATCACTTTCGCCGCAGCCCACATAGTATAGTGGTTAGCATCAGGAGCATCATGGTGTGGGTTCGGGTTGGAATACCGACTAATGGCCTGTTCACATAGAATCCGTCAGTTTTGAAATTTGTAGCCAATCATATGCCGATCATTGCCCCATTTAACCAATCAGCGCCAACAGAATTTTTAACGATGACGCTGACGGATTCTATGTGAACACGACATGAGGCATGCATGTTGTTGAGCTATCCCGTCATAGGGAGTGATGTGAGTTCACCTATAGGGTGCTCCCATAAGAAAGAAGCCAACAGATTATACACGATGTGTAATGGACAAATGTCGGAAAGACAAGTGCCCACCGTATTAAAAAAAAGAATATCACTTTCATCTAAAGAGTGTAATATGTCCATGTACAGTATAGTGGCATGTCTCATAATATTAACATCGTGCTTAGGTAGACGTGCATAATATTTGTTCAAATAGAGAGCAAATTAGGCTTTCCAAGATTTTGAATCGGCTGGAATGCGACAGTAATTTCCATGCGCTAGAGTTCAATGGTTTATTGATATGAATAGTTCATAGGTATTTTTTATTAGTTCATTAATTCACTGGAGATTTCTATCAGTCTATTTTAAATAAGGGGACAAGGGACCTTCAAAATGTTTTTTTTAAATTTTTTTTAATTTTCAATATCATACTCTATATACAAAATGAGAATAATTAATATTATTTTTTGCTACATTGAAGTCCCTTAGAATTCCCTAATAAGTATTTTTTGTACGTATAGGGCCTGCCTTTAAAAAAAATTCTTCAAAAATGCTAGAAATTTTCAAAATGTTCCACGCGCATTCATTTCCTTTTGATTTCTTCCAAATTTCTCAGTACTGTTAATGGTAGTGTTTGCTAGAAAACTATGCATCATTCTTTGAAACCAAAAACATTTTTCGAATTGATAGACCGTGAAATAATGTGAAAACATGCAAACACATAAAAAAATAACTGGCATATTTAAAAAAAATTATTTATGGCTTAAAATTTATACAAAAAATAATGCAGTGCACAATTATGTTTATATATATACGGTAAACTAATATTTTAAAATTTAAGGTTTCTAAATTATATGGAATGCGCATAGAGAATTTTTGGAAAAAAAATTTGAAACACAGGCCTGTTTCTGCAAAAAAGTCCTTATTTTGAATTCTAAGAGTCTTTAATGTAGTAAAAAAAAATATTAATTTTTCTCATTCTGTATATAAAGTTAAAAACTGTAAATCCAAAAATTCGAGGTTGAAGTCCCCTTAAATGCTGTAATCTGTGGCAAAAATTATCTAGGAAAATTTTGCAGGTTTCAATTAGATTTTATTCCTCTTTTTCTATTCAATGCCGATTTAATCGCAAATCTTCTATTTATAACTGAAAATTTTTAAACATGTTAAATATACAACAGAATTCTACAAAAATTAATCATTATTTATAACTGCGTACTTTCAGAAATATACATCAATCACTCATAAAGATTTCATATTTTCAACAACTTTTAACACAGAGAAAATACTTTTCAGCGCTTAAAGAGTTACGTAGTTTTCTTATTCGTGGGATAGTATATTCTTTCTTTGAGAAACTTTGAGGAGCCTCTGAAATATGAAGCTCATAAAGCTCGGTACTCATCTGGATTTTATCTTAACTATCACGTCAGTCATTCCACCGTCAAATAATTTATAACTGAAAAATTTTTATACATGTTAAATATACGACAGAATTCTACAAAAATTAATCATTATTTATAACTGCGTATTTTCAGAAATATACATCAATCACTCATAAAGATTTCATATTTTCAACAAATTTTAACACAGAGAAAATACTTTTCAGCGCTTAAAGAGTTACGTAGTTTTCTTATTCGTGGGATAGTATATTCTTTCTTTGAGAAACTTTGAGGAGCCTCTGAAATATGAAGCTCATAAAGCTCTACTCATCTGGATTTTATATTAACTATCACGTCAGTCATTCCACCGTCAAATAATTTATAACTGAAATTTTTTTATACATGTTAAATATACAACAGAATTCTGCAAAAATTAATCATTATTTTTAACTGCGTATTTTCAGAAATATACATCAATCACTCATAAAGATTTCATATTTTCAACAAATTTTAACACAGAGAAAATACTTTCCAGCGCTTAAAGAGTTACGTAGTTTTCTTATTCGTGGGATAGTATATTCTTTCTTTGAGAAACTTTGAGAAGCCTCTGAAAATATGAAGCTCATAAAGCTCGGTACTCATCTGGATTTTATCTTAACTATCACGTCAGTCATTCCACCGTCAAATAATTTAATATTTCCTCCATGTTGTCAGACTCCTTTTAGAAAATGCCTTTAAATTTCGTTAATGCCAGACATCTAACAACAAACCGAAATAAATATCGAGATAGATAAAAACAGGGTTAAAAAAAATCCTTAGAGAGAGAGGGGAACTCTCTGACGTTTACTAGTATCGGTAGTCACTGACCTGCTAGCTGGCTAGTTTTGGCGGAAGAAAAAATATGCAATAAAGCCATCGATCAAGGCATCTGTCGCCAACATTACGAGTTCTCTCAGACGTGCTTTATCTTTTTGCGTTGGCCTTGATAGAATTTTCTACGGCCTTGAAACCAAATACAGTCGATTCCGCGTGAAAAGCACGAATTCCAAGCTATCAAGATGCATACAACAGTATAGTGATATTAGTTTCATATAATATTTCCATAAATTTGAATAAACACAGAATTGTTTAAAAAATCTGTTATTTTTTTTTAATATATGACTGGATTGGAAGACTTCGAAAAAAAAAAGTGGTAGAGTTTTAGACGAATGAATTAATTTTTTATTCTTGACTGACCATATTTAGCAAGAGTTGACGGCCGACACTCAACCTGTGTGAAGGGGTCCTTAAAATTAATAAATTCATAAATTTATGGGCCTTACACTTGGAAGACAATCCACACCCCATTCTAGATATTTAGAGCCCCATATTATTTATTCTTTATTACTAAGATTAAATATTTTTATAAAAATGTATTTTTTTTTTAGTTCATATATTTGTATCGAGGTATCTTTGTTAATATAAAACTTAAGTGGGAAAATAATCATGGAAATAAATTAATTTTTACTTGCTTTTGTTGAATGTGGTTGTGTGTTAAAAATATGCACATTGTATTGTTGTGCTCCCATACTAAATAATGCGTACCATGATACATATTTGGTATGGAGCTTTTCAAGACAAATTCAAGTTTCAAAATATACGTTTTAATAACAAGTATTAATAACAAATTCCATGCATTATTCTGTCTAAATTCCGTTTCTCTAATTTAAGATCTCAAACAAAAGTTGTGACAAACTACACACTGGGACTTTGAAACTGAACTTTCCATTCATAACTTTTCACTCGACAGAAATGATTCTCTCAAATAGAATGATTAGGTAAATAGAATTAATTTCTTTACTTGAGCAAACTGATTAACTTTAGTAGGAACTCGTATTATTGTATGCAGAGTTATTTCCTTGTATGTCCTTTTGTGAGCTAAAGAATCAGCATCTTTATATAAATACCGTTAGAGGGGTTAAGGGTTGAATTTCCCTCAAAGCCATTGACAGATAATGTGACTGATAGATAAAAAGATTTTGTTGCATTCAATTTCAAAAGTATAATGTAATTTTAGTTATTTAAAAACAAATGAATAAAGTTAAGCTTCTTTTGAATAAAACTGTTTTAAAGAAAATTTTTTTTAAAATTGTGACGTTAATTTTTCAACTCTAAACGTGATTTAATATGTAGATTTCTATTCATTATAATAGTGTATTTTTGTCACGCCAAAAAGCGCAGCCCTTTTTTATTCAACCAACCAACCAACCAACCAACCAACTCTCTCTCTCTCTCTCTCTCTCTCTCTCTCTCTCTCTCTCTCTCTATTTTATTAAAATTAAAAATTTTAATATATAAATTAATTATTTTGCTGTAGATGTTACCTAGCATAATATTTAATCGGATTAATTTTATTATTTTATCAGCAACAAAAATAAATTAATGACACAATATAAATCCCGTTTGAATTTAGAAATCCAGAAATTCCCCAGAAATTCTCTTATCTTTTCAAAGCGTTTTAATGACATACATTCTTTTATTACATCATTGCCTATGGCAGGTGACCAATATGCCCTAGTGTTTGGTACATGTACAATAGACATCATTATACAAATACCAATGTATTGTTTAATTTCTAAATTCGTTACATTGACACACTTTTCTGGGTTTTATTGCACACTGAATAAATTTGTTTCTTGAACTAAATGCTCAATCAAATCTTCTGTAAAAAGATAATTAAAAAAATTTAGAGGTGTGTTTAAATTCATAATTTCAGGAGCGAGATTCTCGTCACCTCGGAATAAAATTTGATCATCATTTAGAAGTAAATTAGTTTTCTTCCAGTTGATTGCAGGCTTTGTTCTCTCTGTATTATTTCTATTAGTTTTTGGCATGTTCCCATCATTAGGCAGATCAAGAACATCGCTATTATCAAGTAATGATACCTCATCTTCCGAATCACTACTACCATAAAAAATTTCATCACAAACTTTGTTTCGTTTATAATTAGGATCACCTGTGCTGCCATCGCTTTCAGAATTAGATCCATCTTCACTATGATCACTCCACGATCTGTTCATAAGTTCCTCAATTTCTTTCTGTGTAAAAAACTTTCTTCCCGCCATTTCCTTAAAAAAATGGCGTAAGCACACCATGTATCATTTTTTATACATAAAATTGAAATCATACTTGAATTTTTTATAAAAGATTAAAGAAGTATTTTATTAATAATTATAAAAGCTACGTACCTCTAAAATATATTTATAAAACTTTCAAAGATGTAAACTGACTTTAAAATACTGAAAATATAGCAAATACTAAGGCAGGTCTGGTATGAATTGAACGGCTATCTTCTACCGAGATCGCAGTTGTATTCCTGCTGCCATCTATACTACTAAAATGTAACTAACAATGATTAAAAGCTTTCCTATGATGTTTCAAAATTAATAGAAGGTGCACAAGTGGATAAAAAATATTGCTTTTGAATATAAAGGGGGAAAATAACTTATGTATCAAATTTGATACAGTGTGCAGTGAAGGGTTTTAAAATTGCCCGTAGCGCTTGTGCGGGGATTTGAACTGGGGACCTCCGATGCGAACCATTCCGAGGCGAAAACTAGTCCGATGCGATAACCATTCAGCCACAGAGTCCTTGAGAAAAAGCTCTTATGAAGGAGACATAATGCTTTTTCGTTACGTGACGATTCCTGCCAGTTCACTCTACTGTAAGCCGCGTAAAAGAACTTCGTTCCAAAAAATATTTTGTGTCTCCATTATAAATTGCAATAGTCAGAAGTAAAAGTTCCTTGATTTTTTATGTAGCGTGAAATATTTAGGACATTTTTTCCCCGGCAAATGAAAAAGAAAATCCTCCTGCTTTTTACAGATGAAAGTTGCATTGCAATCGCAACATTACAATGTACCTCTTGATTGTTCCTTCATTTGAGCTGTATATTCCCGTACTACCAAATTTACTATGCTCTTTAAAGTCACCTATGAACATGCGTTGAGTCTCCAAAGGTTGGTTTATACAACATTTTGAAAAACAGTGATAGGAATACGATTCCATTCTGTCTTTAATAGTGTCAACTGTTGCTTTGTAGTGAGCCTATGTCTCAAACTTTTTATTCTGCATAATAATTCATCCACTTGGGGCTCTTCAAAGGCAGTCAACACATGAAACGTTATTAACTTCAAACCATTTCGTAAAAGGTTAGGTGTATTTTCATGCTGGTAACAAAGGGAATTGTCTCCTCTTGCCGCATGGTTGGCAGGGCATAATTGTCAAGGCTATCAAGGAAGACATCCTGGCTAACACTTTTCCCTTAAAATTGTCAAGCCGGGTCCAAGCCTCGTAAAACAGTCCCATTGGCCTCTCCAAACAGAAGAAGGAGATATGTACACTCTAGTACATACTGTTTTCCTAGATATCCACAGATGGCAATCAGATTAGTGCACAAAATATGTAGGTCTGTCAGTCAATCCATACGACTAGTTCCCATTTCTCTAATGTCCATGCTCCCTTACCCATCTACGAGCAGTTTTTAAAGGTGTTATGCGAGGTTTATGAGAAACTACATGAATTCTGAGTTTGCATACGGAGTTTCCTGCAGTTTCACTCACTTAAGCACTTAGCTGTTGAGTAGTAATGCATGAATTAGATGCAATGGCTTTCCTAAGACTCCAACATCTCCTACCACTGATTTCTGTTGGTCTGCCCGTACGTTATGACGTTTGGGAGACACCATTCTTCTTATAGCAACGCACTGCTGTTTATTTTGGGTATGTTTAAGCGCTCTGCATTGTCTCTGATAGAAAAAGCTCTGTAATATCCCCCGATCACACATTCTCTCGTTTTAGTTAACCCCACAATGTGAAATAACACTAAGAAGCCAAAAGTTTTCTTTAATATCATTCGCAAAACTGTGGTACTCAGCCCATTAGGACATTGGGGGTGTCGGTGACTTTTCTGAGTATATTGCATATGAAATCAGTGCTTAAAACGGGTATGACAATTATAGATTCTAACGTTTTTAGAATGAATGGCTATTTTCGTTATTTCGTCTTAAATAAAGCTTAATTGGCTGTATAAATTATAAATCGATGATGTAAAGAATGTCTAGTGGTACAGGAAAATTCTATAATAAACATTTTTATATATGTTTGACATTTCTTTTACGTTCATTCACATTTCTGAACCAAATATACCTACAAGGAGAAATCATAAAAAATATTTCCATTTATAGACACACTTGTAACTTGTATATCTTAATACTTTAATTAGAATGTCTGCTGAAGTACGACATCATGTATTTATGAGGGCATAAATGTTATGCGAATTGCAGAATTGAATATTATGATGATTGATATCAGCTTAGCTCCTCCAAGTCCTTCGCGCATAATTCTTGCTGCACAGAAATAGGGCATAGAAATATATTCGGACATTCGGATAGTTGTATAACGGGGACAATTTTTGTGACCCTGTACCTTTCTTTGTATTAAATATATATCTTTTTTTTCATTTTCATAATTTTAATGCATCCATAGAATAGATATCAAAAAGAGAAGAGACTTCCTTATTATTTCTTTTTCGCCCTAAAACATAAACTTATGTAAAATAATTGTAAAGGGGCTTAGGAAATCAAACTTTTGCTACATGCCCTCTTCATAATGATGCTTTGAACAAGTTAAAGTGTCACTCAGTTTATTATATCTTTTTCTTATCAGCTTCCAGAAAAAGGAATAGTAGATATAGTTATGCTTAATCTCACACTTTATGTGTGTGTATGTACTATATGCATATGCAGTCGATTCCTGTTAATCGGAATACATCGGGACGCGATCGTTTTGGTCCTAATAACCGGCTGGTCCGATTAACCGGAATTGACTGTATATATATAGTGGTTATTATCAACTGCTAGGTCACGATCATTTTGGGAGGTCATGAGAAATTCTCTAAATCCAAAAATTTTAAATGAATTGAAAACAGCAAGGTATATAAAAGATGACATCAAAATAAAAGAGGAATCTTTTTGATAAAAATTTTTCATTAAATATTTTAGAATCAAAGCAAAATTCGTAGATCTGGGTTTATCATTACATTTGACCTCCTTTTCCATGGGTTACATTGTCAAGCTTTATTTCCGGATTTGAAACTTATATAGAGAGTCTGTGTATAACAACTTTTTAACATCCATTATAAAATGTTTAAATAATTTTGAATTAATTGTATTAGCTTGTACACTAGTGTTTCATCAGGCCGCAGGATTAGTTGCGAATGATTATTTCTGATTATTTTTTCTGTGGTCTACGGATGCGACGGTATGAGTCCGAAGCCCATGCTGGGCCCAGTTTCGGTCGACCTCGTGTCCACCTGAAGGTTTTTTTTCCTTATATTTTAAGGTAAAATGTGAGGCATAAAATCAATTCGAATGTGCTCTTTCTGTGATCTATTTTCCTCTCTTTGAGAAAACAACATTTTGCCAAGGGTAATTGATTATATACGTTTGCTTTTCAAAGAAGTAAGCGACTAATGATTATAAAGGATCAATACTACTTGGTTTAATGGACTGACGATTACAACAGTTTATTTTTGAACGGTTGAAATAATTAATGAAAACGAAACATCGATTTATGATAGTTTAGTGGCCACAGGTAAGAAAAGTGACAAAGGTCTAAAAAAGGCTTGCTTCCGTATTAAGGGATTGTGAATACGCCTATGGCGAGAGCCAGTTCCCATTGTCGTTTCGCTTGAACCGGACACCGGTTTTCGCTTTTTAACTTTTCTCGGACAAATGGGCTTGGTACACTACATTTAATTTCGTTCTATTAGGCTTCCTCTCCAATATTTGCCCGATATTGATTCGTTGGCTTCTTTTTTTTTCTATTTGGGATATTACACCTAATTTTAGCAGCTGTGTCGGAATTATATTAATTCCTGTTGCCTATTCAAGAGAAAATCCGAACTCCTATTTCAGATGCTCAGTTTACCATCCGCGGAAGTTTAAGATGAAGTTTCGTTTACTGAAATAAAAAAAAAATTTCAACTGCCTTCACATTCTATACTCTTTGACGTTGGGGAGGGGTGGAGATGGGTGGTTTCAGCTTTTTGGAAAAGTATTAAAATGTTTGAGAATTTCATTTATATTCACGCAAAAACACTTCTTGTTTTAATGCACACATGATTGAGTCTCGGGACCGGGCATAATCGAGCTCACTGAAAGTTAGTCAGGCTTGTACCTTGAAAATCAAGCCCGAACTCACCTCTACTAAGGACAAATGGATGCCTAAACTCCAAAACTTCTCAACTACTATTCTTTGCTATTTTCATTTTATGTGGGAATACGATAACCCACAGCTCCTTCCATCTATTGATTCATAAGAAAACTCAATAAATAGTGTTAAGTGCATTCTAAAGGCATTTTAATGAACAGCTGGGGCTTATTTGTGACGTATTTATCTACAGCTGTGACTTATTTGTTAAAATAATTTTTGGCTCTCCTGTAAAATTTGTAATTTTTCAATTGAGAGATTTTGGAGTTTACGTATCGAAATATAAAAAAACGCTCAACTCCTTGATGTAAATAGATTCAATAGAACATTTTAGAACTTCGTGGGCGTCATCGAAACATAAAGGAATTGACTGTATATATATATATATATATATATATATATATATATATATATATATATATATATATATATATGTATGTATATATATATATATATGTATATATATATTTATATATATATATATATATATATATATATATATATATATATATATATATATATATATATATATATATATATATATAGTGGTTATTATCAACCGTTAGGTCACGATCACAAGTGATTCAGAAATCTGTGGTGGTCCATGATCAATGAGCCTATTCTCTAACGTCTGCCTGGAAAAACATTTGTTCATAAATGTGCATCTAATCTTTTTTTCTGATATTTCCTCTCATTTTTTTTTCTGTTAGCGTTTCTTGTTATCCTTATCATCTTTCCCTTTTATCTTTTAATTCGCCTTTTCAATTCGATATGATTTCCAGCCATTTCTCTCTCCGCTCTGTTCATTTGCTTAATTTTGATGTCGTATCCGACCACAGAAGCAGGCGTGGGAACATGCATTTTGTTTCACCGTCGTTCTTCTGCTTTTATCTTCTCCGTTGTTCGTTCACCGCCGTTTTTCAATACATGTATCTTTTGTCTCGCATCCTCTGGCGAGCTCGAAGTTCTTCAGGGATATTCTATGTACAGGGTGATATTTATTAAACTGGCACTACTCAGAGACAACTGTAGCGCTATCTATCAACCGGAATTCCACTAAAATTGATAGACGGGCTGAGGACGAGATGGGAAAGAGTTTCCGCGAGAAAAAAAAAAAAGAAAAAATAGTTCCAAAAGTCGCCGATAGGGGAAGATATGGCACTGTTATTGTTGGATCCCCCGAGAATTTGCACAAAATGCTGCTTTAAAAATTTGCAAACGGGTCACACCTCCTAGTTTTAAAACAACTACTGCCTTCAAACTAGCTAGTAAATCCAGCTACCAATAAAGTAAGACTCCTAAGTGGTCACCTGAAGTGCCTCAAATTTGATTAAGGCAATAAGATCTTTCTCATTTGTGGAAAATTTAACATCAATCATTCCACCCCTGGCCACCTTCTTTCTTGCTTGGGACTTGGAGAGGAGGATTTGACGCAGAGTCGCCTCCTTGTCTTGGATTTTTTTAAATGTTTTTACAGTCTCATGGATCTGGTCTAGCCTATCAGCTAGATCAGGTAGGATTAGTAGGACCATTTAATCCAATAAACCAACTGATAAAGCAATTTTAAAGAATAATCCTTGAAATATATGATGTTCTGAAGTACTTGAAGATAAAATCAATTCAAAAGAAATCACGAAAATATTGATGTTAACAATTAAAAAAAAGGGTATGTACGGAGTTCTCAAAATACAGTCGGGGATCAACACATCACCAAAATTAAAAACAAAGTATGTATCGAATTCGTAATACTTAATACAACACCTAGACTTTCCGTAAAAAAAAAAAATTCTGTCGGTGAACTTGAATCATCTATCTTGAAAAATAGAATGAGGCTATTTCTTCCTAAATCTGGATTATTCTATGTTTTCTGTTTTACCGTTCACGTCAGTGGATTAACACAGATAATTGGGAGTCTAGAGGATAAAATAAAAATTACATGTTAACATTGCTGAAAAATATTTAAAAAATTTATATGATTTTTTTTCTTTGTTCTATAGCACATGATAGCTTCAAAAATTTAATGACTTTCAAAATATCTGAAAATACATTTTAAATGAGGCTTGTGGCGGCCCAGCGCGCTGGTTTTTGGTGCTGAGGGTGCTCGGATCGAATCCTGGCGTCGCGCCACGAAAAATGCCTCCGTTCGCGATGTCTCTTCATAGGGGGTAATGCTGTCCGCCTATATGGTGCCCCCATAAAAAATGGGCAGTAAAATTGCAGCTTAGTATAGGTGAATGTTCGACGACAGGTGCCTCCGCATTGGAAAAAAAAACTTTTTTTAAATGACTAGTAAAATATTCTGTTCATAAGTACATGAATTGCGTGCAAATAAACATCTGGCTTGGCGAAATTCTTTGTTATAAAATAATTACGAGACCACGCGTATTATAATTTCGGCAACGTATTTTTCGAACATGAAATTTCAGAAAAAGTTATAAAAATTTGTATTTTGAATTAATGCAAATAAATATGTTTAATACATTTTCTTACAATGCTTCTAATGCATAAACAAAAATTTTTCATTGTTCTAGAATCTGAAGGGTAGGTTTATTCTAGCAAACGCTCAACGGGAATTTCGAACAAAATTATTCGACAGTAATCTGGGTCCAGAGCTAAAATGTCAACTCAGGAATCATTTATCATTAATAGAGAGGTGTACTTTAATTGGAGGCGAGTTATTTCTGGTCTGCGTCGCGAACTGATCACTTTCCTAATTTCTAGTACATCTTTTGGGGCAATCGCAAAGATTCAGTTGACATCTACACTGAGTGAATGGACTTTTTTCGTGTCTAAATGGCATTTGAACCAAATTTCATTTTCTTCATGACAGGAATAAAGAAATCTTGGCAGAATACATGAATGATTTTCTGTTAGCTTTTTAAGAGAACTTTATTCATTATAAATAGGAAGACAGACTTACAAAAAATATAAAACAGATTTTTAATGGTTTAAGACGTATTGGAATTTGTAGCCTTGAACTTCAACGTACTTTTAACAGCTTGAAAATGAAGGGAAAATATTTATTGTATGCAAAATATTTTTCATTATTTAACCAGTAACAAAGAATTGTACTTTTAGACGGCTTTAGCCTCACAAAAACTCACAAATTCAAAGGATAGATTGTAGATCTGTTGGTCCGATTTCCGAGATCTTTCGATATTGTTTTCGAAGTGTGAGTTGCATTGAAAGAACGTGCATAGCAATTAAAGTCATATAACCGCAGATGCATATTAAACAAAAAAGAAACAATTATTCATTGTACATACATACATTAGAATATGCGTATTGAAAATAGAGGCCTGTATGTCTGTCCTCCAGTATAATTTATCAACATTTATTTAAATTAGTTTAAAATATGTATTATTACTGTTTCTGTACCGTTCTCATATAAAAAACGAATTTATCAGTTATGTTTGATATGCAGGCCAAATTTTCTAAGGTAAAGGCAAGTGTTTTCAGTTTTATTTTGATGTTGTTAAAACCATCCATTGTACATCCTAATTGTTATTCGGTCTGATGTACTAATAATTTAAAACATACCCTTACGTACTAAAAATTGTAATTTCGTTAAAATTTTGCGTTATATTTAGCTACCAGCTTTGTTACAATGCATACACTATCAGAAATAAGAAGTATTAATACAATGGAAATCTTTGGAACTTTTCTAAAAATCTGCTATGTGGTTTTTGAACACGAAATAAATACTATAAAATTCGTATGTGTATATTCGTATTTTATTTTATCAGTGTCGCATGTGCAGAATTTTATCAAAACAAGAAAATTACTGAATTAAGTTTGAGATATGCTGTTTTTCTTCATTCTCACTCACTTATTAATATTATAGCGAAACAAATATTTGTTGATTCCTACTGTATTCTCTACGAGCCTCTAAAGTTGTTTTCTTTTAACAAGTCTTCCCAATTCAAAGACTATGTGAAAGTTTTGCTATAAAGAAAGATTTTGAAACTCTCAAACTTACATATATTAGTAAATATGATAATCTACAAGTTACAAACTGACAGCATTTTTCATACAAATTCCAAGCCTTGTAGGAAAGTTAAGAAATGCATTTTAGATATATACAAGTATATCACAATTAATGTCATTTTATAAATATAGGAAGTCGGCCCTCTACATGGTCATTTTTTTTTTTTTTTTTTTTTGGTGAGTGAGTTTCCTTGTGTCAAATATTGCGGTAGGATTTATTATCACTATTTATTCATGGTAAATACTTTTACCATGAAAATTTGTACTGCATCTCAGACAAATTCAAAGCCACCGTTCATTAATATAGTTTTGACACTCCACTACCAATTGAGGTATTCAGTTCTTTACATCCCAACTGCAAAAACCAGGGAGATAAATTACAAACAGGCGATTTAAGATTGAAAGTAGTTCAAGAACGAAGAATGACTATTCCTTCTCCCGTATTATATGTGTGAATGGTATTGATTTGACCAGAGGAACAAAGTTTGCTTGTTCCTGAACATATTTTCTTTATTTATTTTTGATTTTTCCAATATTAATCCTTGTTTATTTTAGACAATTTATCTTTTTAAAGGTTATCCTTTTTGACCAGTTTTGCGATTTTCATCCTATAACATTTTTTTAATAGTTCTCTACTTGATTTGATAATCTATTCACCTGCAATTCTTGAAAGTGTTTCAATTTTTTAAATCATGGTAGTTATTGTATTATATATATATATCATAAAATATTGACTATAATACGCACATGTATATAATACGCATGCTTCATTTTGCCCGAAATTTTCAGAAAAAATTAAAATTCGACTATAATACACACCCATAACTTTTCAATATTTTATTTAAAAATTGCACAAATATTTATTAACATAAATAAAATTTGTAATAAAAATGAACGAAAACGTCAAATTCGGTAGAAAAAAAACTTAAATTTTTAATTCAAAACAAACAATACTGTCATATTATCAGTCTTAATCACTCTCACTAGAATACAGCTTATCAATTGTTTGTCGTTTATTCAATGTTTAAAACTACGTCTTTTTTGTACACGAGTATAATACGCACCCTCATTTTTGTGGACGAAAATGTGGACGAAATGTGGACGAAAAGTGCGTATTATACAAGATTTTACGGTATGTGTATATATATATATATATATATATATATATATATATATAATTATAATTATTATTATTATTATTATTATTGAAGGAGGTTACCGATACTTAACCGTCAGACATTACAGAGTAACTGCAAGAAACAGTTGTCTCTCCGTGCCACAGGACCAACTTGTTTCACTACAATTCTATTACTATGTTAAAGATCTTCTGCTAATAAATTTCTTAGAAAGATTAAATTGATAGTAGTAAGAAATAAATACAATTGACCGAGGGACTTAACTTTCTGTGACCCATACATGTATAACGTTTATTGATTAATATCTCTGAAACAACTTTCAAGCCAAAATTAATTGTCAGTTTTGTTCTCAGTGATTATCTGTTACTTTTCTTAGAAGTTAAAATTTTAAAAAAAGCAATTTTTTTAAAATTTTGGTCTAATATAACATTCCCATCTTAAAGGTGGCAAAAGCATCTCGTATTAGATGGCTAGGTCACATATTCAGATATGATGACACGTTTCCCACAAAAAAGGTCACCTTTTCAAATTTGGAGGGAAGGCGGCGAAGAGGAAGACCCCCAACCAGATGGTTGGATGAAGTAGAAAAAGACCTAAGAACAATTGGAGTGAACCGATGGAGGGCCATTACACGGGATCGAGCTAGGTGGGGAAAAATTGGCGAGACAGCCTTCGCCTGTAACAGGCTGTAGTGCTAGCGAAGAAGAAGAAGAATATAACATTCCTCACTAAAAAAATATTTATTTATTTATTTATATTTTGTTATTTAATATTTTAGACTCTTGCTCACTATTTCAAAAATATCATTGATACTTATTCATATGTTTTTTTAGATATTAGTGACCTAAATATTTATTTTTTCTTCTTCAGTTCTTCAAAATCATGACCAAAATTACAGCCTGATTGCTTCGCAGCAGAATCTAAGTCATGTGCCTCAAATTCTTTTCCTGCTTCTCTTGGGCGTTCTAGGTAAGTATTCTATATATATACCTATGTGCATTATATCTCTTCTTAATACTGCATTTCAAAAGTTTCTATAAAGAGTCAAATTAATTGTATCATCAGTTCTTATTAACCTTAGAGACAAGATCAGAAAATTCAAAATTGAAGTAAAAACTGTATGGAAGTTTATATCACAATGAAATATCTTCAAATAACAGCTTCAGAAAGATTATATCAGGGATGGCCAAGATAAACAGTCACTTATCCAACAATTTCAGTGAAATAGCGCTATCGCTCAGATTTTGCATGTACTGATCAAACGACCCTCGTGTACATATTAAAAGGGGAACTGCATTTTAAAAAAAAGAGCAATGTACAGGTCTCGCCAGGAATATTTGATAAGATAGGAAATAATATATATATATATATATATATATATATATATATATATGTGTGTGTGTGTGTGTATATATAAATAAATAAATATATAAATATATATATACATATATACATATATATATATATATATATATATATATATATATATATATATATATATACACTGCTTGACAATTGCTAAGGAACAATCACATTTTTCGGAATATTTCATAATAGACATTGAATGAAGAAATGAAACTTAGTACATATTTACTAGAGATACTGTGCATTATTTATTATGCAAAATGGTACATATTTCGCCACATGGAAAAAGAAAAAAAACGAAATACACAAAAGATGCTCTTTGGAGCATTTCCAAACAGCCACGAAAAATGGGTCTTCTTGCCAGAATGAAACAGTTCAGTTATGAGTACCTTAGAAAGGTGTATGACCTCATCGGACACTAGTGCACATTTTGCATCTGTTTTTTATGCTGTCTACTAAAGTATTGAGAAGCCCTTGAGGGAAATTGTCCCACTCCTCTCTGAAGACGATTTTTAGTTCTTGCAAGGTTCGGACAGAGCGAGTTCTTTGAGAAACACGTCTGCCAAGAGCATCCCAGTATGCTCTATAGCAGGGGTCAGCAACCTTTTTTACTTGGCGGGCATATTTCAGAAATGCGGGAGTTCGGCGGGCACCTCTGGATGAAGAGGAGGAGGGAAGGGCTTAATATTTAAACATGAAAATATGAATGGGACATAAATTTTTAATACATAAATTCAAATTTCAATTTAATTGATAATTAATGCAATATTTGACATTGCAAATCTACGGCCAACTCGTTGTAATTTGGCAATTAAGTCAAATTCCCAGTTCTCAGGCAATGGCCTAAAAAGAGTGTGAGTTAGGCTTAATCGGTACTTTGATTTTAAGTATTTCATAATGGAAAACAAATATTCACAAGTATTTGTCGACGCGTAAAGAGGGTGCACTTTAGAGCACATTTTCTCAACAATGGGAAGCTATTTCCATTCACTAAATTTCTGAATTTTTCTTCCTTATGATGTAATTGCAATTCAGTGTCATTTCTTATGTTATAATTTCGAATTCTCAGTCTTCCGTATTGGAAATATCAAAATATGTTGCGATTTTATGAGCACATCGTCCTCTGTATGAGAGAAAGGTTTAATAAAGAACGTCAAGAATGCCTCCAATTCGTAGAATTCTTCAAATCTGGTATTAAATTCTTCCAGTAAGGAATCAAAATGTTAGGCAAACTGATAGATGGTAGAATTTCCATGGCAATAATTTTGTATTATTATTTTTAAATTTGGAAAATGTGATAAATTATCTTTCTCCATATGCGATTTTCAGAGCGCCAATTTAGCTTTAAATGCATTTATCATACTTGTCATAGAAGCAATATGATGATTTCTACCCTGTAGTTTCAAATTTAGTTCCTTCAATTTTACAGTTAAATCAGTTAGAAAGCCTAGCTCAATTAACCAACGTTTTTTCTCTGATTCTAAACAAATTTCATTCCTGGATAATAGAAATTCGTTCACCTGTGGTAATAAATTTAAAAACAGCTCAAATACCTTTCCTCTACTGATCTGTTTCAATGGACCTCTGCTCTAAAGTATCAAATAACAGTAGATTACAATATACAGTGCTATCTAAACTCAAATAATCCAAAATATCTCAAATCAAATTTCTAAACTCAAATACCTAAAATTTAGATATTTGAACGGTGGACACTTTAAAATTGCTTCGCGGGCACCATGTTGCCGACCGCTGCTCTTTAGGATTTAGGCCAGGAGAGTAAGCAGGCCATGTCATACATACGTTCAATATTTTCACTTTCTAGTGTATCCGATACTTCAGCGGTCCTGTGTGGGCGCGCATTCATCCATAATCAGAAAATCTCGACCTACCACACCCCTAAAAAGACGAACATGATCCAGAACAATCTCTCTGCAATACCGCTGCAATGTAACGGTACCTCGCTCAAAGATGTGAAGCGGTGTTTTGCCATTCTGCCTAATGCCTGCCCACACTATCACGCCTTGGCCATACCGATGACGTTCCTGAACATCCTGTGGTGCATAACGTGCTCCCCTCTCTCTCCACACTAACTGTTGGCCAGAATCACTTGTCACAGTGAAACGGGATTTGCCAAATAACATCACTCTGGACCACTCTTGCTGACCGCAACCAATATGTTCTTTACACCAACGTAATCTTTCTCGACGATGGCGTGGTTGAAGTGGGATGCATTGAACAAGCTTCCGTGCATACAAACCAACCTGATTTAATCGTCTAGAAATGGTTCTGGTTGATACATTTGTACGGGTAGTGGTTGCAAGGTTTGCAGCTATCTGACCAGGAGTGAGATATCAGTTCCTTTTCGCCACTAGGGATACATATCGATCCTCTTGTGGTGTAGTGTTCCTTCCACGACCATCCGCATGCTTTCGAATAGCATTTCCGCCTTCAGCGTCCTTTTTTAATCACGATATGATAATTTTTGCCACTCACATTACTCTGACCACAGTAGTGACACTTTGTCCTGCTTCTAGCCGTCCAACTGCTTGTCCACGATCGTACGCACTCAAATAATGTCTTGCAGACATTTTGCACTTAATTATTGCCACACCACACTGATTTTCCCAGAAATAACTTCCAACAACCTACGGCGCTATTTTCGTCAAACACCTAACTACATGAACTTTCGAATGAATAAAGAGTTTTCGTGCACTGCCTTTTATACAGATAACAGGTCCTGCCCTATTACGCCCTCTGCATTTCATTTTACTGTGATTGGTCTGCTGTCGGGAACGCTAGTTTGAAAAAACCAGTTGTTCCTTAGCAATTGTCAAGCAGTGTGTGTATATATATATATATATATATATATATATATATATATATATATATAACCCCCCCCCCCTCTCATTAGCCCTTCAAAGTGGGATTGGATAACACGTTGATAAGGGGACACAACTCACGAGGATTCAGTGGGTAAAACTTCTGTTCCAAATCTCTAAATTTTCCAAAATAAAAGCAATATTGACACGTTAAGAGCCATTTCACAATGTCTGTTTACAGTGGTACCTCGGTACTCGTCGTTAATTGGTTCGAGATGACACGACGAGTACCGGGCGAATTTTTGCCATAAGGTTTTGTTTGGAGCACCACGGTCATTTTTTGCTACACGAGGGCTAATTATACCGGGACCTACTGCTAAATCCGATTCCGAACGGCTAAAAACATGCATGCCGACAGTGGGACTCGAACTCAACTTTGGTACCGAATGTCAGCGCCCTAGCCATTCGGCCATCCTCCGGCTTTCCCATAAGGAATAATGTAAATTGAATTAATTCATTCCTGAAAACCAGAAACTTCACATTTTACTGAGCAATTTATGAATTGATGGGGCTGTTTTTTTATACAAAATATTTGAACTAGACAGACTTGACCTAAACAATAATTAGATAAAATAAAATAAAATTTCTATTCACTCAACCTATACTGAAAGGCGTTGATGGACTAATGGAATAGTAGCAAAGTGGAAGAGGAGAGGGGTTATTGCTTGGAAGGGGATTCTCCTTCCAATAAAACACCAGGCACTTGCACATGGATTCTTTCTCTTTTATGTGTCTTAACACCACTGATCCTTGTTGTAGACTCAGATTTGAGTTCCACTACAAACCTCTCAAGAGCGTAAATGTTGGATTAAACTCGAATTCTAGCAAAATACTCCCTTTCCGGTATAATAGGCAAGGTTACCTAGGGATCTCTTTAAGGGAACTCAGCATCTTACCAATATCAAAATTTCGTAAAAATTTCGATTTTCATATCTTTATCTTATCACATACCACATACTTTCGAATACATTCTGACAAAATTTCAGACTGATACTACAATACGAGGGTAGATACGAGGGTCGTGTGATAAGTCCATGCAAAAATAATGAAAATGAAATTTTATTCTAAGAGATTTTACTATTTTTTTCATTATCCCCTTTAAATTTGGTGAAATGATTTTCATGTTTTTTTCTATCTCCTCCACAAAGTAAGATTTATCCAACTCTGAAAAATAAGTATTTGCTTCAATAAATAGTCTCTTACGAGTTTGATGAAAATTTCGGCGTTGCAAGATATTTTTCCATAATTGGGAACAAATACGAGTAGTTGTCCAAAGGGCCAAGTATTGAGAATATGGAGGGTAGCGAACAATACCGTAGTGTGATTCTAACAGTTTTGCCGCCGCAATCGCAAATGAATGAGCCGGTGCAGTGTTATGAATCGATAAATATAGCCTTTTTTGGAATTAATTTCACTATTTAAACGATCCAGTTAAGATGCAGAGTACTTTCCGGTGATTATTTTGCTCTTTTCCAAGAAGCCAATAAAGATTAAAAACATTGGCGTCGCAATAAACGGAGATAGTAACCTTTCCTACTGATGGAACCGTTTCCATTTTCTTTGGTGTAAGTTGACCTGCTTCAACCCACTGTTTTGACTACTCTTACGTTTCTGGCTGGTAGTGATGTATCCGCGTTTCCTGACCTGTTACGAAACGGCGCAAAGATTCATGTGGGTCTCTGAAACAGCTCCAAATTGTGCTTCAAAGTGTGCACTCGTCCACATGTTCGATCGATTGTAAGCAAGCCATGTTGCCGACAGCTTTCTCATTTCCAAATAGTAATGGAAAATTTTACGTCCACGCTGTGATGAATTGACAAAAGCCTCAGAAATCCCCCGCACTGTTAACCCTTTTAGGGGCGCCGTTTGCACACTGCAAACGCCTAAATCTAGTCTTTTTTTCACTTGCCTTCAATGTATTCCAGTTAAACGAGTAAAAATGAGTAGTGCTGCTATCTGTTATAAGTTTAAAGAAGTAGAAATATTTTGCAACCTTTAATTGAAAAAAATTTCAAGATTTTTTAGGTTAAAAAAAATTAGGGAAAAACATCTGCACCATGCAAACGGTGGAGGTTGTTGCCCCTCAAGGGGTTAAGGCTGCTATGTACTAACTCTAATGCATTTGCTCACCTCAGTGTTAACCTATGCAGAAAATTTATCTATTATTTACAGCTGCATAAATGCTGATAATCAAATAAAAATGGCATTTTCAGAAAGCCAAAACTTTTCTACACCTTGCAACAGGATTCATTTTATAAATTTCGTCCACCAGATGAATTCATGAGCATTTAAAACAATCTATACCAGATTTTTTTTCTTGAATAATTTAAATTTAAAAATATTATTTGCATTTAAAAAAAAGAAGAAAAATGTCCCAAAGTGTAAAATTTCTTTATTACGGAGTACAATTTTTTTGAAAAAAAAATCTTTAAATCCAAGTCGACAATACTTGGACAAATTTTCTCCATAGGTTAGCATTGAGTTAAGCGAATCTAATAGGGTTAGTATACAGCAGCCTTAATCTTCTATCCTTCATCCCAGAAACATGGATTTTTTAAATAATTTCTGGCGTAGTGACCTTAGTAGGGCGACCATAGCGTTCAGCTTCCTTTGAGTTCATTCGGCAGCAGCGAAAATCAACTAACCACTTGTAAATCCTTTACAAGCGAAGATGAAGGCCTGTCATGTATTTAGGTCACGCCATGAACATTTGATGCGATAGGAAATTAATTTTAATTTTATATAAGTATCACACCCCCCCCCCCTCATTCGCCCTTCAAAGACGGATCGGATAACATGCTGATAAGAGGACATGACTCACGAGGATTCATTGGGTAAAACTTTCCAAATCTCCAAATTTTCCAAAATCAAAGCTAGTTACTATGGTGATGCATAATTGGCCCATGTTTGCAAATTGTGAATTAGTACTAATACTTATATACTAATGAATAAATTGAATATGCAATTAAAATAAGCGAAATCACACTAACTTAATAAGGCAAAAGTACTAATACAAGATATAAATGAAATTTAAAATTCAGAATATATGATTTATAAGTGTAAAAAGCATAAAATATCCATAAAAATCTTAAAAGAATATGAAGAATATCATATATACTGAAGTGCTAGCTATAAAGAATGTCAATATAAGAAAATTAAAGAATTTTAAATAGTCCTCAAAATAAAGTCTTGTCATATAGAGTCCTTGGTACAAAGTCCTTAAATAAAAGTTTTCAAAATCCACTGTCACAATTTTGGTAAAAATATAGCTACAGCATTTTTGACATTTTCTTGGTGCATCACATTTGTTCAAGAAGATGGCTAATACATTAGTAATTTCTTCAGATACAATCACATTACATACTTGTCTACATAATCGTTTATTATTAATGTTAGGTCTTCATATAAAATCAGTATTAATGATTATAAACTCCATATTATCTAATTATTCTTGTATTATCAACACCGTCATTATTTGTAGTAATTTACAGTCAAAAATTCTTATTTTTTTCTCTTATTGAGTGTACAAAACTGATAAAATCAAACTAAATTCATCATAACGTTAAAAATCATGTCTTCAACATAAAGTTAAATGTTATATTATCTTATGCAACTTTAGTCGATATCTTCAACAGAACACAAGACACTTTCTTATTTATAACAAATTTCACATCTTAATTTCTTTTACCACAACCGTTACTTCTACACTGGTATAAGAAATTAAGAGAATTTGCAGACTTGGTCGATTATCTCTAGAACTACTGTACCGATTTTAATGAAATTTGATATGTACATACATTGATACAATACAAAACAAATAACCATTCAATAATTGTAATACACACGCATGATCGTGCGTAACACTCGTTGGAGTCGGAAGGTATGAAACAGCGGTTGCAGAAAAAAAAATGGGTTAATAGATGGGTTAATAGGGGGTATGGTCCCCTCTTATAGATATACAGGTCTCGCAGCGGGATTTCATACTTGAAATAAGGCAGTTTATCATTTCCTGTGGCAATTGGTCCCACTCGTTCAGCAACGCTGTTTTCATTCCCTGGGTGGTTCTCGGAAGGGGGTTGCGAGTTGCAATTGCCCTCCCTAGAGCGTCCCAGACATGCTCTATAGGGTTAAGGTCTGGAGATCTGGCTGGCCAATCCATCCGGCGATTATCCTCACTCTCTAGAAATTCATCGACCAGAAGAGCTCTATGTGGCCTCACGTTATCGTCCATTAAAATGAACTCAGGGCCAACTGCACCCCTGAAAAGGCGAACATAGGGCTCTAAGACCTCATCCCTATACCTCACACCAGTCACAGTGCCTCTTTCAAAGACATGGAGAGGTGTACGGCCATCCAACATGATGCCTGCCCAGACCATTAAACCCTCTCCGCCATAATGGTCGATTTCGCGGACATTGGAGGGTAGGTAGTGGGTCCCTGGTTCTCTCCATATGAACGTACGACGAGAATCGGTGTTTATGCTAAACCGGGACTCATCAGTGAAGAGAACGGTCTCCCATTGATCCATACTCCAATCTCTATGCTCTCTGCACCATGATAAACGGATTCTCCTGTTCGTAGAAGTGAGCGGGACGCAAACAGCAGGTCTTCTTGCAAACAATCCTCTCTCATGAAGTCTTTTGGAAACAGTCACCCTTGATACACGGGTTCCTGTGGCTACATACAAGTCACGAGAGAGCTCAGAAGCTGTAGCACTCCTGTTACGCCTCGCTATAATCGACAAATGGCGATCTTCTCTGGCCGTCGTGGCTCTTGGACGACCTTGCCCAGGCTTTCTCTCGATGGATCCGGTATCCTGGAACTGTTTCCATGCGTTACACACGACGCTGGGCGTTAAATTGAACTCTCTACAAATTTCGACTTGAGATTGGCTTGCTTCTAGCCTCCCCACAATTCGCTACCTCATTCTATCATCTAAACGTTGGTGGTTACTCATTTTTACTGATACAATTTGAAATTAACCAATTGCTGCAAAATAACACCAAGAAATTCGCCGAGGTGTGCTACAGAGCGAAATGCGTCTTAACTTACAAGCGCTTATAAAGCCTGTTTCTCTACTGTCTCCGCCTATACACGTGTACGCTTACGTATTTGACGTACAAATTTTGCATTTTTGTCTAGAAGCAGTGGTTTTACATTCAGTTCAGTTCTTTTCATGAAATTCGATAAAAATATGCAAACTCTCTTAATTTATTTCACCAGTGTAGTAGGCCGGTAGCTATGGTTGTTACCTGTCACTGATCATTCACTTGAAATCATAGCACTAATTTTAGTACATTTTACAGATGAGAGTATTGCAAGATTGGTGTGTGTATAATTTTTTCCTCTCACAAATTGTCCAAAAATATTATCACATTAAAATAAAACCACATATGAAATTAAAAAAATCGAATGTCCTCACACAAAAATAATACCAAATTAATTAAAAAGTAAATCTTTCCATAATTGACTAAATATACAAATGATGTTTGTGAAATATGGGATCAATCAACATTGTATAAATTGAATTAAAATTTCTTTTATTAAAATGCGAGAGATTAATTTTAATTTGGAGATCATAATTATGTAATCAAAAATACCAACACTGTCTATCATTATTAATATTCAAATATATCTTCATCTTTATTCATTACTAACTGACAACATTCTATTATTTCAAACTATAGTTCAATAAAAAGAACATGTTGAAAATCTATATTTTATTCATAAGTACTTGCACATTTCTATCTTTTTACTAAAATTCAAATATACCATAATACGTCACTATAACTTCACTACTTACACTATAACTTCAACTACTTACATTACTATGAAAAAACATGTTAAAGATCCATATCTTATTCAGCAATACTAACAAAATCAGTATCATTAATAATATTCAAACTTAACTTCATAATTACTCGAAACTAACGTATTCTCTTATTTTTCGATAAAAAAATTTACAAATTCGATACTTTTATCCGATACTATTATTTACTTACCATCATAGTTTTGGTAAATTTGTGGGGGTAATAGATTCATAACTTATCAGTTGAAACTTATTATAGTAACAGTAATGTCGTAAATTAGTAGCATGTGCAATATAAGTATCCTTACTCTTATATTTACTTGTCATAAATTATATCATTTTCCTCCGAGAAGTTATGTAAGGTTGAAAAGAAATGGAAAACTCAGAAGCGAAAATTGTTCATCTATAATTACAAATTTATAATACACACTTTATCGTACCATTGTACAATTTTCGTACCATTGAAAAAATAGTTTTGGGCATAACATATGAATCTATATATATACTAGCAAAAAAGCCCGCATTTCGCTACGGAGTACATTCAAATTAAATACAACGGTCAATGTATGCAAATAATGCCAAAAAAATAAATATTTATATATGTATATATAAATACAATATATATATTTATTTATTTATTTATTTATTTATAATAAATACGACGATTAATGTATACAATTGATGCAAAAAAAAACAAAAAAATATATTTATAAAAAAATCGTAAGGAATATTTTTATTGACAAAATAATGTAGAATAAAATATTCAAATTCAATCTAATATGACACATTAAAGAATATAGTACAGTGAATATAGTACAATTTGAAGAACATATCTTTTACGGTATTTTAATATTTTTTTGGATAATGTCCAATCGTCTGCCGCATTACCAAGAAATTTTTTTTTGTCTATTTCATTGTTATGCATGTGACGATAAATTTATTAAGTACCAGAAAAAGAAATCACGTGATCGGCGTTTAATAAATTAAATTCTAAAAATTAATCTTTGAAAATTCACCATAAATCAGAAGATCGAGGTAAAGATTCGAAAAAGATTTCATTTTAAAGGAA